>JAVLVB010000458.1:3111361-3129778 GCA_032876305.1 Orestias chungarensis | reverse complement strand
CCCCCCCCCCCCCCCCCCCCCATCCTACTGTCTGGTTTCCCTTGCTGCCCAGGATGGGACACAAGGGAAGACGAGCTCCACCAGTTGAGGGGTGTCCCACCACAACACTTTAAGCCCGTCCAAACTAAATCAGAAAACACAATAGTTCCCCAAGATCACTTCCCCTGTCCCACGAAGGGAGAATGGATCCGACTTTGTGCCAGAGACGCCAAACTCTTACGAAAACACCATCCTTCATGCCACATCAGCACTTTTTTAGTTTCTTTTGTCCCTGAAAAGGTTTTAAAGGAAACCACTTGGCTGGAAATGTGAATGATTTGTCATGTCAAAGCACAGCTAGTGCTATGCGGCATTATGTGTGGGAGAAAAACAACAGTTGTTCATCTCCAGAGAGTTTTTTTTTAATTTATTTTTTCAAGGAACAACAGGATTTTTGTTGAGAACTGATTTATACAATGAGTAAAGCTACTTTAAAGCGAATCCTAAAAAAACAGAAGCACAAAACAGAAATACTGAACAGAACATAGTACTGCTAGTCCTCCCACATCTCTACTAGTACCAATAACTTCCTGGCTCCATTTAAGTGCCTTGCCCCGTAGGACCATGGGCAGAGATGAAAGAACTGGCACAACTTAAAATGCCATGTGAGAGTATTGACAATTTGGCTGCTTTGAAGTGCAGATAATTGAGCTTTTGCTGGTTTTTATCTCCTCTGGAGACTATTTATAATCCAGTGTGCACTGACCAGCTTCATTTACATTTTACCTTGAGGTGGCTAGGCTTTATTTAGGCAGTCATTTATTTGCAAACAATAATACAACTCAAACATTTCCACAAGTCAAACAGATTTAGATTACGTCCAGTTTCATGGAATCCAGTTAGGTTTCATTAAAAGTTAATTTAGTCACATTTATTTCAGCTCAATCAATTCATATAGCATAATTCAGCCAATGAGTTAGAGCACATATGACCCAATGTAGTCTAGTTTAATCTTATAATAAAAAAGTCAAATTACATCCATCCTAGTAATTATATATTTAAGGATGTCTAGCTGATTGCAAGTGAAAACAATTCTTTAACATTAGTATATGAGGCAATGAACCTCTGTTAGAACAAGGTCCGGTATATATGGCGATCAGTAAGTGGTTGGGCGTCAAGAGAAGAGGGAAACCACAGAGGCACTGAGCCGGGACTGCTTTGTATGTGAAACAAAAACCATGAGAACAAAGAGTTATTGGCAGCAAAATCATTGTCATTCTCTCAAATTCAGAAAAGAAACACAAGCAAACAGAGCAGCAATGAAGTAGGAGAATGTTTTATGGGAAAGAAAAGCTAAGACAACACAAAGTCGTTGACAACAATGGCTGCCAAGCTTTTCTAAGGAAAGAGACACCAAACACAGAAGGATAAACACAGAAGTACTAAGCAGTATTACTTTATTTATCTGTAAAGGATAACTACATATGCTTAAAGAGAGTTCAAATTATTCAAGACAGCAGCAGTGTGGTCAGTCACCCTTCAGGAACAAGAACAGCTAATCATAGAACGAAGAAGCGAGTAGAAATGACTATGGCAAAGATATCAGTAAAGGGGGCACAAATATTAAATGTATTCCAAAAAACGTTCTTCAGTATAAATTTTCAGTATGAGTTCTTCAGCTTAATAGCGGCAATTAAGAACACATGTTGTTCGCAAGGGACGTTATAAAAAAATATTTAATTCCAATAATAGATGCATTCATAAATGTTAAACCAATCAGTTTAAAATGTTTCCAATATGAGGAAACCCAGCAGACTAAATTGATTTATTGCATCAGACTTGCAGCATTCAATCCTCCTTGAGTATATCAGAGAAAGATTTTATCAACTAAATGTGATGGATCACCGAAGTTGTTAACATTACAACAAGCTTTTTTTCAGAATGCCAAAAATGTTCTGATCTGACTTTTATTTGTTTTTTTATTATATATATAACTATTTCTGTTTGTATTTTATTTTTTTGTTTGTTTGCTTGGTAATGCAAGCATTTGGTGGAGCATACAGCTGTCAGGTCGCACAGAAACTTGGGAACAATTCTATCTCAGAGATACAGAAAAAATCCCCAAATTTCCCAGAATCTGGCAGATATTATGATAATCGTGGACGAAGAATCAAAGCAAAGAAATCATAAACGAGCCTGCCAGAGACTTTCAGTAAATGTTTGATGTTTTATTTATTTATGAGAGGAAAGGCCAAAAATATAAATAAATAAAACTTTCATATTTTGCCGGAATTATTGTTTGTCATTTTTATAGTTTCCATATCTGCCAGGTCTATCTCATTTTCTACCTCTTTGTAATGGACCAGAACCATACAACTATAAGTTGATCACTGATTGCACAATTCTTGAAAACCGGCCGGGGAGAAATTTTGGAGGAACAGTGAAAATAAAAATTTCCCAGCTTTCCTTGTAGTAGAACGAGGAACGCAGCTTGTTGTGCGTTCACTTCCTCGCTTCTGGATCAGATTTTTTAAAGATCAAAAATTAGTCATAGATGCTTCAATATTAAGAAGCTATGACTAATTGCATGATCTGAACATTAAGACACTAAGACTCACTTTTTGACCCCCCCCCCTGCCCTCCCTTCTGCTAATTTTTTCTGCAGACTTGACCCTAGGGGTAAACTTTCCTTTCGCCCACTGACTACCAGCCCAACTAATATCATTCTAAGATCAACAATATTACTGGTTAAAAGTACTTTAGGTTCAAATTAAAGCAGCACAACAGAAGTGTCTTTTTTCCTTGTTTTTTCTCCTGGGAAGTCAATTAGAACCAAAAATATGGATTTTGTAATTTCTCTGATGGAGCCTGTCACATGTTGTTACCTTAAAACAGTAATCTTTCAGTTTATTTTGATTAAAATCTTAATTATAGATTAGCACACAGCAATTTTATAATGTATAGATAAATAAAAACGATCTTAAATGTTTTATGTATATTTATACTTAGCTCATTTTACTTGAGTTCCCCAAACAAAATTCATCTAACCATTCTTCATGTGCCCTTAAAGTCAACTTCAAGATCTTTGTTAGAGGAAAAACCAGCATCTTCAACCTCAGTGAGAACAGTAGATAGGGCAAGGGTGAGTAGACAGACGGAACAAGTGGAAGAAGGTTGTTGTCAGTCACAACCAAAATCAAAGTTTGTGGACTACTTGTAAAATTATGTGCGTGGCAGAAAGCCTAACCCTAAAATAAACACCAGTATTATTAAAGCATAGTGGTGAAAGCATCATACTGTGGGAATGCCTTTCTTTAGCAGTGACAGGGAATCTGTTAAGAGATGTGGGAAGATGAATAAAGCAACTATGGTACACTTCTGATAAAGACTACTGAAACATTTTAGACGCATGTGTGAAGTCATATACAATGAATTAGAATATTATTGAAAAGTTCAATTATTTTAAAAGTTGTTTTTTTTATTAACTTTGAGGATTTTCCACTTACATCAACTGAAAACATGACATATAAAATTACAAAACAACATCAAACTATTAAAAATATCGTTATGTAACAACCTGCTTAAATAATTAAATTTTTTTCAAAATATAATTTCAAAACATGTTTGACTTTACTGAATATGACTATGTTTATCTTTTTGCAGTTGGATACTAAATGTACAATCTAAATTATAATGTATTGATTTGGGTCAAATCAAAATCATATAATACAAAATCATATATTCTGTAAAGAAATGTTCCACAAAATAGCAACATAGGGGCCAATTATGAATGCGTACAGGTTTTTTCTTGTCTTGCATCATCGTCAGTGCATTCCCTAATGATGTACTGCCGCATGTTGGATTATTAAAATTTTAATAAAATGCAATGAGGTTCATGGTCGAAATGGAATAAAATGGGATAGTTTACTGCAGTCCAAACAACCTATAATGTTTTTTTTTATTATTATCATTATTGTGATTGTCTAAATCTTATATTAGTCTTTTATAACTCCCAAACTAATACCACTGAGGATATAAATTAGCTTCACAGTGCATATTATTCAGTGGTACATTTAAAGCGTGTATACATTTAATTCAGAAGGAGACATCAGAGAAGAGTTTCCTTACCCATGTTTCTACCAGAAAGAAAATTGAATTAGTTTGTTGTGGAGTTTGCTGGAAGTGATGCAAGTCCAAAACTACTGGGAATCGTAGCCCACCATTAGAATACATCTCTTTCCAGAAAAGCTACTCCTACACATGGAGCAATAAGAAGCTGAACTCAGCTCCTCATAGCTGGAAGGTTAAATCTATTTTGTCATCAGATTCCAGAGGGAGGGAGAAAGGATTGGATGAAGGCGTTAAGTAAAGAGCAACCTGGTCTCTTCATTGATTTGCTATGACTAATGCTGAAAACCCTTGTTGGAAAATAAGCTATTGACCTTAAAAGCCATGTGTTTTAGCAGTTTAGCTTTTTTTGTTCAAAATGACTTATTTTATTTTTGAGGGACCACTAACAGCAGCCCTGGGTCCTAAGTTTCAGCGTTGTTGGGCACATACGTAGTAGAATAGACCCCCGTAGCAACCTCTGTGCAGCACAGGCAACTTTCAGGTCCCTGTTATTTGTGTTCTGGGAAAAAAAACGTAAATTAAAAAGATTTTTTTTTTTAACCAATGCATGCGTCAACATCTCCATGTTTTGAGAATGCAACATATATGATGTTAGTTAGGATTTAATAATACGCAGTCAGTCTTGTGTAAAAGCGAGGGGATAAAATGATCACCTTAAGTTTTAAAGAAAATGTGAAAATATTTTATATTTCTGAACCTTGAACGTTTGTGGCAGGAACATAATCTGACTCTTAGTGGTCAAAATAATTTTAAAAATAAATCTTCACAGAGTGATTTTCTTGATATTTACCTTTTCTTTGCATCATTTAACTAAAACCATTGAGGGCAGACAATTAACAAAATATGTATATTTTAATTCTAATTAATTATTAATTAATTATTATCCTATATGTATACCATCAGCCATTGTAGACAGTCAATATTATTGGAGACAACAGCTACATTACAAAAGCTGGAGGTATCTTTGAAACTGATCAGAAGATGGGACCAAAATGTGGTTGGAAAGCTGTCATGAGACAAACAGCAGCACTGAAGGAGTGGCAGACGTTTTCAGCAAAAAAAGCAGCATCCATACAGTGAAATATCTGTGTGACAGGATCATTTTTTTTTTGTTTTTTTAAATAAAAAACGTAAATTAAGTTATGAATATTTTGAAATATCCACAGGTTTTTCTTGTGGAAGATGAAAATAACCAGGGAAGTCATTTTACAGCACCTCTGTTAGACGAAGGATACGTTCATATTTAAAACTAACTGAGAACAATTTTTATTTTGGAATCGCCAACTCAATTTCACAAAAAACTCTGTGGGCTTGCGAGAAAAAATTGATTTCCTCCCAGTCTGATAGATATGGAGAACAACTGAAAGAGCATATTTTACTACGTCAAGATGTGCGATGCTAACTGATATCTTATCTACAAAGTTAATCTCGTTTAGGAATCAAAAGTCACTTCCGCAAAGAAACAGATTAAAATACTGCACACTTTTGGCACAACGCTTTTCCTTCACTATAAAATGTTATATGTAATTCCCTCCCATCAACTTTTTATATTTAGGTCTGTGCTGCATGATCTGAGGTCAGACAGTTTAAAACCACGCCTACGGAGTTGACGTCACAATTTTAAATTATTTCCTTCGCTGCTACACACCCACATTTTCAGTTCATGACTGAATCGGAAGGGAAAGAGTAAAGAGTGATTCAGACAAGCACAGTGTTTATGTTCATCCATTATTTAAAGATACGTTAAAACCCATTGTTGGTGGAACAGTGAAGAGACTTCTTGGTGCCTTGCTAATTCCCTTGGTGAGCTAAACAAGCTGTGATTAGGTCAACTATGGTTCAATACAATGTTTGCTATATGACAAAGGTTCAAAATGACTCAACTATGATCTATAATGTCTTCCCTTAGAAGTCTTCCCTATCAAACTCATGTAAAACCCTTTTATATGAGAATTAAAAACGTACCTGCAAACTGAAAAACAAAACAGTGACAATGTATCAGCACAAACCATGAGTTGCTTAGCACTTGCTGAAGTCTATAAACAGTTTGTTTGCAGCATATTTAAAATTATGCTCCGCGACACTCCCTTTTCTCTTCTCATGAATTTCCTGTTTTGTTGCTTAACACTCCTGGAGGTTGTGATCCTAAGTAAATATTGTTATAACATGATTCAACCTCAAAAATCCTCTGGTGACATAGTGACTAACGTTTAAAGTTTCATTCTTCCAGAGCGATGTGCTTCTCTCTATTGACACGTTGACCAAATCAGGACTGATCAGCAGACTGAAAAATAAAAATGTTTGATTTTGTTTATTTATTTGCTTTTGAGTGAAGTGACTGAGACTGTCAGAAGTTATGAGCTAATGAAATCTTTTAACTCTATTTAAGGTTGCTTTATCTTGGTTATAAAATGGATTCAGTCGTTGTGTGATTTAAAAAAAACAACTGTACTAAAGAAAACACAGAAGAATCATTCAGACTTCCTGTCTTTAATGTTACGGTGCAGAGAAAATTGTGTTTTTTAGATATTTAAACAAGTTAAAAGGTCAGTTCCTCCATTATTTATTTGTGTTAAATGTTTAATGAAAGGCAACACATAATGTCCTAATCCAAAGAAAGTCATTCTCATGTTTTAGTTTGGAAGGGGTCAGAGAACTATTTCTCACACTCTGAAACCCCAGAGAAACACAGTTTGACTCACTACACACAAATGGAGTGTTGTCAGGCTCTGTCAGCTCTAGAGCCTAGTGCAAGAAAGAAAATGGCTTAGCAGGTTGCACGAAACGTTATTAGTTGTTATGAAAAGCACTGATGAGGATTTAAATTGATTCAAAGTAAAAAAACAAAAACAAAAGAAAAGACAAAGGTGATTTTTTTAGCACTAATTTGCTAAGTATCTTTGTACATTTCTATTTCAGTCTAGGGATGTAAATCTTATATAAACCTTGTGAGGTGATCTGAAGGGAAATGTGCATAAGAGGGGACCAAGTCATTCTGGATGATCTGCGAAGGTTGTACAAAGATTAATGGTCGAAGATCCCTCTTTCTGTATGTTCTAACACTGGATAAGAGGGAAAAAAGCTGCTCTCCTTCAGGTTAAAAGAGGGTTGTGGAAAGTGTGATTATCAGGGGTGGAAAATAATTGTGAATTTGTAAAAAAAAAACAACAACAACTAGGATTTCTTTTGAACATTTGATTTGCTTTTTAACCAAGTAATTTTTTCTTTTCTTTTGCAGTATTAAAATTTTGTTTTTTTCTCTACTTTTGAGGTGCAAAAATATCCTGGAAAAATTTGGATTTTAAGGCGTCATCCTTGCATTGTTGAAAATTAAAGTGAATATAGGTAGAACAGATTTCCATATCATATGTGTTGTTTTCCATTAAAACGCAACCTTTCCTATTCAAAATCAAACTTATTGCGGTATGACTGCTTGTACTGTATTGTTATGATTATTCTCCTGCCTGGGACATGTCTTGATTAAAGGTGGTTTGCAGTGCAAAAAAAAAACAACAAACAAAAAAAAACAACAACAACAACAAAAGTGAACACTGATTACAGAGACAATGAATCTTATTTAATCAGTTGCCTCTTTGGGGGCTTCGCTCTGTTTGCCTCTCTCCTGTGTGTGGTGCAGGAGACTTTCTGCAACACGATATCGACTGTTTTCTCTCAGCTGACACAAAGATTAGTCGTGAGTTTTCTGAGACTTTGGCATGCCATCATTCACATGCTTCAAATACAATTACCACACAAACCCGGTTCTTCAGGGGGTGTCATGTTTCGATTAACGAGTCATTCCGTTGCACTCTGCTCGCCGTTCAAGCAAAATATGTTTTGGTTTTTTTTGCTCTTAAGAGGTCATCTTTCAGCACTGGCAAGCCTCAGCTCACTAAAAGACTGAATTAATTTTGCTAAAATGTTGGGTAATGTCCCAGATTAACAAGACAAATTATCTTAGTTTTTTCCCCCCCTCTAAACTCTTCTGAGACTAGGAAAGGAACATTAGTGTGACCGATGTGGCGTATTTGCTGTTTTTATGGATGAATTAAGCCAAGTTTCTGTGAAATACATCTTTGTTTTACTTGTAAGTAGAGCATAACCATAAATGGCAAGAAGCCTCAACCAATTTAATGCATGGAAGGGACTGCTGAAAAAGCTAAACTTTGTCATTGGGTTTTTTGCACTTTTACAAACATAATAATTTATTTTCCATTAAGAAGCATAGGCAGTTAATGTAATAGCAACATCCTCCATGTGTCTTTATTTTGAATATTACAGCAATTATTCACGCGTCTTCAAGCTTTTCACATTTGGTTACATAACATCCACAAACTTCAATAATATTTTTAGATTTTACATGATAGAGCAACAAAAAATGCATCATATTTTGGAAGAGTAAAACATATTTATGAATTTTGATAGTAAAGTGGAGGATACACACTCTTTTCACTGTTTTACCAACAGTTTGAAAATCATGTCAACTTTTTCTTTACAATAGTTTTATTGCTATAATGGGAAGCATTTTGAAAAAGTCCAAGCTGTATAAATATTTTTGGAAGTATTGTTAATCTGTGTGTCGGAAATGTAAAAAAAAAAAAAAAATCCAAGGTCCAAAGCAAATACTACTAGAAAACAAAGAGCAGATTCGTAGATCCGGCAGCCTGCGGCTCCTCGACATCTACATCCGCTGACTGAACCTGGAGGAGGTAAAATATTGTTCTCTGCTGTTTGTCTCAAACACCGCCGGCCTTTTAATCTTCAATGCCTTGCTCTGCCTCAGACAACAAATGCCAGAGGATCCATTGTATGGAATTCCACGTGGCTCACTCAAGGTGTGTGATTAACCCCTACTGTACATAGGAGCAAACAGTACTTCAAAGGCCGGCTGCAGGGGGTGTCTGCAGGTGACGGGTCAGAGGGAGGTGAGGGGGGTCGAGCACCGACTGCGACACGGACCAGCAAGTCTGAGCAGGGCATGAGAAAATTCAAGGGAGCTGAGGTGGCAAGAGAATTCCTAATTTCAGTAAGATCCTACAAATTCCCACTTTTTACAAAAAAGATTGGATTCCTCCTTTTTTTTTGGCAGATATGTGTGGGGAAGATTGTTTGATAATGAGAATTCATTAAAAAATGGTAAATGTAACAGACAAATGTTGAAGGGCTTATATGATATGATTTCCCATATCACCATCACCAATCTGCTGGTAAAGTTTTCTTTAAATTTTAAACCCCTGACTGGTTTAAATAACAGGTGTAGGCCTTTTTTCTATGAATAACTTAAAACCTTTTGCTAAAGAAAGGTTTGATGCATCAGTGACAGATTATGCAATAAAGACATGTTTACGAAACCTAGCACTCTTGTAAATCCAAAATAAAATGAACTCACGCAATACCTGAACCTTGGCCCTAATCAATGAGCAAAAAAAAAACATAATTAGATTGATTGATCTTTTTTTTAATGGTTTACTTTTTCTTTTTTTTATCATGCATTTAATCAAAGGACAAAAAAAGGGGAATTTGCAGCAGTCCAGATGCAAAGTTATGAAACCAGGGAAACCATTTTAAAGGACATAATAATTCAAAAAACATGCTAGCATTGGCTAGGAGCTTTAAGTTTAAAGAAAAAATCTGAACTGTTTATAAGTTCATTAGGTTTATAATATGAATCAAAAAGCAAACAGATATTTCTCTGCAGGGTCGCAGCTGTAAGCAATACCTGGTGCCAGCTACTCATTTGACACAGACTAGAGTGTATCTGAGATGCAGACAGACAAAAAACTAATAGATTTGTTGTTTTTAGAGCATGCATTAATTATATCAGGGGTGATAGATGGTTTTTCATGGCTGGCTGTTTTGAGGTTTTATATTAGTGCAGCTTAAACTGTAGATACAGTATAATGGAACTTGTTTCTTTAGTTTTGAATCTGAAGCATGCACAAATCTTCATGACAGTTCTTGATCCATGCCCAAAGGCAGGAGATAGTTTTCCCTCAGCATCCAATTGAGGTCAGGTCAGGCAATGATGATTCTCATAAACAACAAGAAGAGTGAGAACAAACACACAAAAACACTCACACACCTCGTCCCACCAACAGAGATGTTGCCACCAGACCACACAAACTGTATTTACCAGTCACATATCTCCACCTAAACACTGCCACTATTAATTGAGCTCACACTGTTTGTTTGTGTGTGTGAGTGTGTGCGTAGGTTTCTGTAGCTGGTGTGTTTTTCGTTTTTTGTCGTCTTCCCTCCCCCATCCCCTCCTTGTGCACTAATTGAGTGATTCAGAACAGGACTCAGACTCGCTGCCCCTTCTCTATCAGACAGGGATATTATCGCAGTAGCTGTCAGACAAGAGTCCAGACCAGCTTCGGAGGAATGCGGCATGAATTTCTGGGCCCGGCAAGAGTTTCGCTCCTTGAGCTGCAGACCCTCAGCTCTCCACTCTCCACCCTTATTCCCCCACAAATCACGTCAGGCCAATCAGTCAACAGGACCCCAGGGGCCATTTTCAAAAACAATCACTCTCTTTAAGCAGTCAAGAGGTGCAAGGGCTAATTATAAACAAACTATTGATGCTGCAGCAGAGGACTGCACAGCGCTTTGCCAGTGCAGTAAATGTTTGTGCACAAGAGCATGTGTTTGTGTGCAATGCAGTGTCATAGGGTCACACCAAGTTTCTGCTTGACAGAACATCCAATTGGCCGTGTAACAGACCTCACCCGAAGTGAACGCTCCATAAACACCTTAAGAAAAAACGCTTGGGTTCTTCCGACTAAAAAAGACACACACACGAAAAAAAAAAAAAAACTGGTTGGGTGATGTTTTGAAGTCCTGATCATGATTCGCTTTTTTTTTTTGTCAACTTGAATTAAAAAATAATAATATTAAAATATGTTTTGGATTATACAAAACTTACGACAGAAATCAAGTGGATGATGCATTTTAGTTGTTTTAATGTCAAAATAATAAAGTTGGAGGAAATTAAAAAATACAAGCAACGTTGCTTTGAAATTGCAAAGAAGGAACAGAGGCTGATTTTAGTTCCTGGATGGCTTTCATTTAGTCTTTTTAGGCTTTCAATATTAGAGGAAGCATCTGTGATTAAATACAGAATGTAAGTACACAATGAGGTCTTGTGTTTGAAACACTTCCCTGTAATGGATGGACTACTGTTGCTGTCTTTCATTTAAATTGTGGAAATACAGACATTTCTGCCCTGAAATTGTTTGTTTTTGCTCCAAGGTTTAATCTACCAGATGAAGTTCTGAAATTGTGAAATGTTCTTTCCACACGGTCCCATTTTACTTGTGGAGCGGGTCGGTATCGCTTTAACTGGCACTAAGAAACTTTAAAGAGGGTGGAGGGAACCCTGACACACAAAAAAACTACAAATGCGGCGACTGCTTTACGGCATACGTCACTTCCCCCAATTCTTATTTTCAACAACATCACATGACATTGTTTCGCTACAGTTAGATTCGTTACCTCATCGCTATTAATGCTTCACACAACCACTGGAAACAGAAGTGCACTTCAATCCAACTGCAGGTGACCGGGAGATCAGGATCCTACGACGCTATGCGCTGGTCCTCATGGGAACTCTAACGCTTTTGTCCATTGGCCACGAAAATTGACAAAAACTGAATCTTCTTTAGTATTGTTTTAATTTCCCACACAACTATGCAGAGTCTTGGACATATTGCCTTACAATGAATCAACAGACAAACCTTTATTTGTCTTGTTTTAGTCTTCTTTAGGCATTCAATGCTTTATTCAGAGAATAAGATTTCTTATTTTTATTTTACTCAATGTGTGTCCATGTTTGGTTTCAGCTGTATAGATACACACAAAGGGAGTGTAGCGGGGCAAGGAGAGTCCCAGTTACCTTCAATGAGAACAAACAAATTTAATTGTTTCATTTTAAATTGTTTCTCTGTGAAACCCTAAAAGTTTTTTTCACTGTTTTAAGGTTCCTCATTTTAAACACTGACTTCCCTTTGAAAAACAACTTTAGCTCATGCCTGGTTTTTCTTCTGATCATACTCCCTTCATCAAGTCCATTTCAACATATAAAAGTTAACTGTGTGTCACTCGGAATGGTAGGTTTTAAGCTTAATCATCTCTTATTCTGGATTTTCAAACCAATAAGGCAGGGGTTTCCAACAGTCCTCAGTGGTTGGTGCGCTGCAACTTTTAAATGTCCCTGAATTAAAAAGGAAAAATCACCAGTATGGAGTGATGTTATCCTGCTAATAACCAAATTATTTGACCTCAGGTGTGTTGAAACGGAGACACATCAAAGATTTCTTAGGACGCCATAACCAGAGGCCTGGTGTTGTAGATCGCTGTCATAAAGACTGGGATGTCACAGACAGCTTAACATTTGATCAACCAGAAGTAGTTTAAGTCATTACCTCTTGACCTGTTCTAGACATGCCTGACAACTAAGCTGAAATTCAAGTCACTAATACTGGCTCACATCAGAGTTTGGGAAGCTACAAAAAACTGCACTCTAGAAAGACTATTTTTACTCAGATGAAAGTAAAAAGTCATTCAAGATGCAACTAAGAAAGTAATCCATACAAACGCTGATACAAAATATGAAGGTATGTGTAGTTTTCTGGTATTATAAAGACTAAAATGGAAAAATTGATACAAATATCATACAATTTAAAAAATGGAAATTCAGGCAGAAGAAATATGTTTTTTTCAATATAATACTAATACGTATATCTAATCCTTGCAGTAGATAGCATTTACTGTTACGGACCAAATGGTATAAAGTACTTCCAGTAGGCAGTAGACGTAGTCTAAAAAGCAACCACTACGAGCTCAAATGTGGGTTCAAAGTAAACTAGAAATAAGTTATTCTAGTGTTTTTGTTTTTCACTTTCTGCACAGCAGTACGTCTGAACAAAGCTGGACAAGCTAGCAGTCTTTTATCGTGGCCTTGCTGGGATTACTTTATCCTGAGATTGTGGTTAAGATCAAGCATCTTAATGGTAATTGTGGAGGCTACAGCCACTCATCAACCAGTGCAGTTACCATGGAGACTGGATGCAGGCTGTTGGAAACAAAAAAGCTAACAGAATGGTTAATTGTGAAAAATGACGAATGAATTAACAATTAAACATTTACTATCAACTTGTAAACAATAAGTGTGAAGGGATTAACCTGAGCTGGTTAACCACGTTTTCTTTTGCCAGAGTTGAAAGCATTACTCTGCAACAGAGACTATACGTTTGTAATAAATGTAAGGACTGCAATTTATCATTTTTAGCAGAAACATTCTCAGAAGGTGGAAAGAAGGCTAGGAAAAGCGGTTCATCTGATTATGTGAGGCAAAGTGAATGTGAATTCGTCCCGTAAGTGTTTGGGCCGCATGTTTCTACTCTGTGGTGTGTGACAGAGACAGAGAGCTGAGTGACAGACACTCTGCAGAGCCAAAGGGTTTCATCCTCCTCCGGTTAAAACAACAGGCGCTTCTGAGGAGCTATCGCTGTGATGCACGGTCTGATCCAAGAGAGCTATATTTATTTTGGTATGGGCTGTATTTCTTTCCTTTAAGAAATGAATTAGGAAAACACAGCGCCTGGCGCAAGGATGGGGAGATGTGTGGGAGAGAGCTTCTCAGACTGCTGCATGGAAATCACTGAAAATGGGTAAGGAATGGTGCTGGGGAGTTGTATCCAAGGACAGGAGCATACCCCAGAAGTCTTTCATCCTCTTTCCCTTTCATTTGTCGACCTGAGAGTCTCTGTCTCCCTCGTTTTCAGTGCTCCGCTTGAGAGAGACAACAAACCTGGGAGGTGATGGAGATGTTAGATGACGATCAGGCGACATTTTTAAGCCAATTCTTTATTGCAGAAAAAAGATTGTGAATCAGTTTCCATAAATGGCTTCAATACAAAAATGCTTGATTATTTTCACTCTCCCCAGTACACCCACTAAGTGAATGACTCCAGCAGAAGGGTTGAATAAATATTATCGATGTCATAACCAGCTTGTTTGTGGGGGGGCAGCTCAGCCAGCAGCCCAACCGATCAGTTATACGCCTCTTTCCATTAATTTGTTTGTGAACTGAATGTTTAAATGAGGCTATCGTGGCTAGCTCCTCATTTTCTGCTTTTGCAGCTATGCAGAAAGAGTAAGAAATAGTTAGACCACAGCAAATATTCACTGTTACTTTGTTTCGAAAAAGCCTTCTTTTGTGTCAAACAGTGAATGTGTGAGGTTTTTGTGATCCATATACACTGTATTTATAGCACAGAAACAGTATTGCTATCTATAACTATAGAAAATATGACACAACAATGATATCACAAAAGCTTGTTGTTTCTTCATCATTAATGAAATTACTACATTTTATCAACAGACATGAAATCCTGAAGATCTTTATCATTTTGGACCATTTGGATCATGTGCATTGGTTTGCTGTGGTTTGATTTGCTTCCGGGAAATGTTTTTTTATTTAGTGACAATTCAATAAGCAGATGCGTTTGGTGCAGACTGTGGTACACCTTCTACGGTGTGATAAATAACATAAACATTGTTAATGCCTTGCCCTACCTTGTGTTAAAACACGCCATTCTCTGTCATCTAACTTCTGATTTTGGTTCCACATGGGTCAATCAGATCACAATGTGGCCACAAATTCTGACTGACAGATTTGTTTATTTGTTTTAAAAAGTCTTTCTCAATGCAATTCCACATGCCTCTGAGCTGCATTTCAGTAAACAACTCCCTCAAACTATTATATGTAAATTGTCAAGTGAATCATTAATTTAGAGACTGCTTGCCTTTAATTTCAATTAACAAAGATAAAAATGCTGTGTTGTTTTTCCTCAGACTCATTAGTCGCAAGAATTAAACAACTTGAATGATGAATATGCGGCAACAAAACTACAAATATCATGTACAGGTTTTTTTTTTCCTGTTGTCTGGAAGTGGCATTTCGCAGTTTTGGTCAAAAAGGTCAGGAAACCACAGAACAAAACAATAGAGAGAATTTCTCACCTTGATTTGCTTATTACATATATGTTTCTTTCTAAACAGATACAACACATAGTGCAGACACCCCCGCTCCTTTTCAAAACATTTCAACCCTTACAACTCCTCCTCTTCTTCTTCTTCTTCTTCTTCGTGAGAGGAGTGCGAGTGGAAGAGCAGAAGAGACTGAGAGTCTTTTCCTATCCATCTTTTGGCTGTTTTTAAAAACTGTCTCACTGGGTGTTGTATATAGTAGTAGTGTTTAATTGTTGTTGTTTGTTTGTTTGCTGGTTTTGGGGTCGTTGATTCGGTGTGACCATCAGGGTCCTCCCTGACTGGTCGACGTCTTAGGACGCCATGGGGGGGGGTGGTGGCACCGGAGGTTTCTCCGCATTGACGTGGAAAAACGGAATGAAGGTGGATGTCCCGTGTCAGTGCAATGAGGAGGATGTATGTTTAGCGGTAGGTGAGAGGATTGGTCACAGGTCTATTAAATCTGCGGCCCGAATGAATGGAGCAGTGGTTTTGTTGGTACAAGTGTCACTGCTCGTCATGCCATCATTCATTTCTGATGATTTCTTAATTAAAGAATTGTCTAGACATGATTTTGAATCGACATGATGAAGAATTCAATTTGAGGTTCCACGTCAAACTGGATGACTTTGATTATACGTTGAAATGTTTTGGGTGTGGTTGGGAAGGGCTGGATAGCTCAAGTGGTATGTTGCCTAACTTCCAATTGGAAGGCCATGGGTTCAAATCCAGCCCATGGCAAAATACTACAGCATCCAGTGTGGGTCCTTAGGCAAGACCCTTTGCACTACTGCTTACTTGGCGCCGCAAATGGCTGCCTCAGTGTAATTACACCAAAAACAAATTCCTAGTATGTCCTGTATGTATCTGGCAAATAAAGTTGATTTAATCTTAATCTTTAATTTAATAAAAATGTGCCTTGACAGGGCTGGACCATTAATAAGACGAAGCGAGATGAAGAATAACACAGCTGCTACTCAGGTTAGAAAACAGATGACCAAAGGACAAAAAAATGACTCGGACAGTAGTGAAACTGAGATCTGTTTATCAGCTGATTTCACGGCAGTGAAATGTCTTTCACACCATCTTGTAGTGAAGAACCAAGATGTCCTGCGGGAACCTTTTCTTAATTTTTTTTCACCAAACAAAAGACTTGAGAGCAGGGAAGGTTGAAAGTGTTTTTCCTGATTGGAGAAACTTTCATTTTTCAGCTAGTTGCCATATAGTATATATGAACATATGAACACATAGATGAGGTAGGCTTTATGGAACAACAAGTCTTTAAGCTCAAAAAAAAGCTCATGAGAAAAGTTATAAAGCAATTCTGAATGAAATGAAATGCACAGACCCTTTTATATTTTATATAGTCTTTACCCAATATGGATTATTTTAAAAAAGCATCTTTGAATCTTAACGGGACTAGGGAAGCTATGAAATGTGCTTTGATTTATCAGACGGTTAATCAAAAGAAAATTTATGTATTTTATTTGCAATAAACTCATAGTGACCCATTGAATGAGGTAAAATGGCGTAAGGAATGTAAAGGAGAGGTTCTTTTTCCCCTCTTTTTCTAGAGCAGAGGTCTTCAACAGGGGGTCCTCAACCCCTAGGGGGTCCGCAGAGGTACTGCATGGGGGTCGCGAAAGTTTTGGTTGACTAGACTTTTTTTTTTATATTCCCCCCCTGCAATTCTTTCCACTAATTGAAATGTCTTTAAATACATATTAACATGAATTCAACACACTGTAGTAAACAGTTAAATGGAGGCAGAAGATATCTTTCAGTCATCAATGCACATATTCTGCGACAAGCAGGAGCTCTTTCAAGCTCAACACCTGTCCCATCAACGAGGAATCAGAATCAGAAATACCTGACTCTGGGCATCAGTAGGAAGCCACTACCTGAGGTTCTCAGAGTCCGGGCTGGTTCATATGGCTTTAACATGCCAGATATGTACTTTGGGGCTAAACCATGAAGATACTTGTACACAAGCAAGGCTGTTTTGAAGTCTATTCTTTGAGTGACAGGAAACCAGTGCAGAGACTTGAGCACTGGACTAATGTGGTCATATTTCCTGGTTTTGGTCAGAACCCGAGCAGCAGCATTCTGGATGTTCGGAAGCTGTCTTAAGGCCCATTTAGAAAGCCCAGTGAGCAGGCCATTACAGGAAGTTACAGGAGAGGAAGTGTTGTCAGAGAAGACTGATCTACTCCTTGGTGTCAGACACTGGGCAGCAACTGAGTGAACCGGAGCAGATCAGGAGGAGAGCTGTAGAGTTCTATTCCGTGTTTCATTTCAGAGGTAATAGGAACAAAATGCTGTCAAGAGAGTTCTATGAGGAATTACCCAGAGTCACTAACTAGAGCGCCCTCTGGGGCTGCAGGAGCTCCACACAGCCCTCCAGAGTATGCAAGCCCAGAAGGCACCTGGTTTCGATGGGCTTTCCGTCGAGTTCTATAAGGCAAACTGGGAGATTATGGCGAGGGATCTGCTTGACGTCTACAATGAGAGTCTGGCCTCTGGTCCACTCCCAGTGTTGTGCCGTAGAGCAGTTGTTGCCCTTCTCTCAAAGAAGGGCAGCTTACAAGACATAAAGAAGTGGTGTCCTGTGTCCGTCCTCTGTGCGGATTATAAGATTCTCTTCAAAGCCCGGCGAACAGGATGAGAGAAGTAATGGAACAGGTCATCCATAAGGATCAGACCTATTGCATCCCTGTCAGGTCCATCGTAGATGACAGTCATTGGGTTCATTGTTTGTAGTTCATTGGGTTTAAAAACAGCCTTGGTCACTTTAGATCAAGAAAAGGCTTTTGACCGAATCAAGCATGACTTCCTCAGGGAAACCATGGAGAGATTTGGGTTTGGCCCTGCTTTTATTGCCAAGATCCAGGTGTTATACAATGGTGTTGAGAGTGTGTAGTCTGTGTGCTCCTTTTAGAGTTCATAGAGGCGTTCGGCAGGGCTGTATGCTCTCGGGATGCTCTAAGCCAAGAATGCCCAACCAGTCGATCGCGATCTACTGGTAGACCGCGTACTGATCCCAAGTCGACCGCGAGGTCATGACCTGTTAAGACTTGACAGGAAGTCAGTGTTGCCAACTTAGCGACTTTGACGCTATATTTAGCGAGTATTCAGACCCTCTAAAATAAACAAAAAAGAAGATATTACAAAAGAAAAAAAAAAATTCAAATTTTTTTCAGCCAGTCACGCCCGCATGGGAGTCTACCAGCAGCTGCGCCAGCTGGTCCGCGTGGACGTGTTCCGCTGCGCCGCGGG
>JAVLVB010000458.1:3091511-3111261 GCA_032876305.1 Orestias chungarensis | reverse complement strand
GTGTGTGTGTGTGTGTGTGTGTGTGTGTGTGTGTGTGTGTGTGTGTGTGTGTGTGTGTGTGTGTGTGTGTGTGTGTGTGTGTGTGTGTGTGTGTGTGTGTGTGTGTTTGCGTGCGCGCATGTATATATATATGTAAATAGTTCTAGTATAGAAATAGTATAGCAGTCGTAGTAAATAGTAAAAGTGGTTCTTTATTAAAGCTTGTTTTGCATTTTACTTATTTTTGCACTTTACATATTTTATAATAAATTGTTTGGTCATTTATTTTTGCACAATTGAGTTATTCTGTCATGTAATCTGATTTCAACGAGAAATGCTTTCAATTAAATGAATATTTTAATCAGTGAATTATAAATAACAGTTCTCAGACTACAAGTACAATCAACTAAGTTTCCATGATAGCAAAAATTATATTAATTATGTCTTCTACAAAAGTTAAGTTTTCATCCCAGGTGTTCAATCAAAACATACAACAAAATTTTTTCCTTTTTATAATATGTATTTTTAGTTCTGTTAAGGTTTTTGTACATTATGAAACACTACAGACATACTCTCATGTTATGTAGGCAAATTTGGTCAGTAGCCTATATGCATTCAATGATGTTGGCAATCTTGTTTCCCTCCAAATTTTATAATTATAAATTCCCCTGCAGCCTAAAAATGCTTTGATAAAGTGAAAACTATTGCTCATCATGCAGATTGGTGTGTGTGTGTGTTTGAGAGAGGGCGGGTTTGTGATTTGATGGATGTATGCCAACAACAAAACGTGTTGTGACAGCAGGCTGGAAATGATCTGTGGTGGTTTGCGATGTTGACACTGGACTGGTAGATCTCAGGAGGTTTAACAGTAATGTAGTCTTACCTGCATACGCCTATGATGTTGTTGTTTTTATACATGAAAAAGATGTACCTACATTGTGTGAAGTCGTTGATAAGTTCTCGCTTTTATTAGCAGCCAGGCTAAACTTGAAAAAAAGTGAAGCCCTCGCTGTAGAGAAAATACGCTTTCAATTATCTTGGCATATACTTATGGGACAAAGTTACTGTGGATAAAAACTGGGAAAACATTGAACAGAAAGTGAAGAGTAAGCTAGAAGAGTGGAAATGGCTTCACTCCCAGTAGTCCTATAAAGGCAGAGTCTTGGTTTGGAATAACTTGGTTGCATCTCAGTTGTGTCATAGATCCCACCAACAGACATACTGGTAAAAATCCAGTCTGCGATGGTGGACTTCTTTTGGAGCGGTCTACATCGGGTGCCACAGTCTGTCTTGTTTTTACCAAGAGAGGAGGGAGGACAGGGCCTTATCCACCTGTCCATTAAAACAGCCTCATTCGGTATAGGTTTTATACCGAACTATCTCATTGGGTCTCCAAATACCGTTTGGAGAGACATGGCAAGCTCTATTTTTAGAAGTGTTAACGGGCTAGGCCTGGATGCTGCCCTGTTTTTAACCGATTTTGTTTTTTAAGGTAAAAAGGGCCGCCTCAATTTTACCAGAGCGCTTTTAAATCGTGCAGTTTTATAGAAGAACCAATAATCCATAGAGCCAGACTGGATGTCAGCGGGAGGATGGTCCCTGACCAGTCAGAGGTGTTGAGGAGGTCCGACCTAGTGACCATGTGACAGTTGGTGGTGCAGGACCGGATTCTGGATCTGATGAAAGACAGGATCACGGCAGGGGAAAGGGAGCGTCTTCCTTTTCCGTACCACCAATTCCACCAAGTCTTTGAGGAAGGCAAAAAAATTGACTTGTCCACAGTGAGTCCAAGACAAACTCAAAGGACAGAGACCGCAGTGGAGGACGCTTTATAAACCTCCTATAAAAAAAACGAACTGGTGATTTACAGTAGAGGATACTTCATGGCGCTATTGCGACAAATTCATTTTTCTTGGTCATCAACCCTGGGGTTTTAAATGAGTGTCTTTTTTGCCGTATGTCTGAGAGTGTGTTTCATGTTTTTGTTGAGTGTGTAAGACTGAGAGAGTTTTTGATTTTTTTTAGCAAAGGTTTTTAGCTTTTACTGTGTGTTGTTCGTCAATTCAGTTTTTAATTTATGGTGTATACTATAGTAAAGCCATAAGTCTTCAGTCTCGGATTTAAAATTTTTAATTGGCAT
Organism: Orestias chungarensis; assembly: GCA_032876305.1. Lineage (NCBI taxonomy): Eukaryota > Metazoa > Chordata > Actinopteri > Cyprinodontiformes > Cyprinodontidae > Orestias > Orestias chungarensis. The sequence goes on along the minus strand of JAVLVB010000458.1, from coordinate 3,109,142 downwards.
AGGCAAAAATTACCATATATTTATCTCGGAGAGACAGACTACAGGCAAGACCTCAACTCGTGGCTCTGTGGAAGTGCAATGTGAAAGCTAGACTAAGGTTGGATTTTTGTTTCCACAGAACCACCGGGGGCATGGAAGAGTTTATAAAACTGTGGGGTTTTAAAAAAGTGCAGCCTGTTAAGTCATTGATGTAATCAATATATTTACCTCTGATATTGTGCAATATGTTTTTACTTTGAATTGTGTAAATAAATGTTTTGCTAAAAATTAAAAATGTTCTTCTTCTTCGCTTTCTCTTCCTTTTTCCTGTTTCTCTGTGAAAAACCCAGAGGGTGAGGTCTGGAGGTGAGTTTCAGTACAAAGTTGAAAAGGGCGTACAACTGCAAAACACTGGCAGGTATTCAGCGAGTGTGCTGCATTTATGATAACAGTGGAGTTGACTTGGCACCCGTGAACTTGGTTGAAGATTTAGTGTGGCTAAAAAAAAAAAAAGGCTTCCACTGCCAAAATCAGATTACAAGCTTTCGTGGAGGCTCTTGTTGTCACTTTGGATGATAAATAGCTCATTATATAGAGAAGATGCATTGAAAAACAGAATAGTGACACGGACAGTAACCCGGCAGTTTCTTTGTGCAGCGTAAGAGGAAAACCTGACAAAATAACTGCTTAGTGTTACAACCGGGAGGAATTCACTGGAATTTTGTTTTCATAGACTAGGACAGGAAAATTTAACAGTGGCAACATAAATCAGGCATTTTTCCCCTCTCTTCTCAAAATAAGTGACTTCATGAAAGCAATAATAAACATCACAGTCAAAGATTCATGTTAGATGGGCCTGATGGAGGGCACGTAGTTGCTAATTTGAACGCCGGCTGTGCCCTCCTCTGGCACCAAAGCTGCCCACATTCCCACATTATTCCCAGCTGAAGCAGGAAGAAATGACCGACCAAATTTCCCTTCGATCAAACACTGTTGATGTGTGCATTAACAGCTGATGAAATCTGTACTTGGCACAAAATAATAGAACGTGTTGATATTGGGGACTATTTTGAAGCATTTCCTGCGGTCTGAGAAGCAGGGCAGATTGGCCTAATTAACCGGAGGGAAAACAGGAAGTTTTAAAGTCATGTCTATAATTAATTGGTCGCCTCAGCCAGAAACAGTCTGGCTGGTCAAGGGAGCACAGAGAAGCAGCCTGATGTTGTGTTCAGTATCTGGGTTTGCAGTGTAGAGTATGTTATTTTAGGAGCATTTTAAAGGGCAAATGTTATCATGTTTTAGAGCCAGAAGACCCTAACATCTTGCAAGCATTAAACCATGCTACTTAAAACTGGCACCCTTTTTTGTGTGTTTTTTGTTTTTTAAGCAGATTAAAAAAATAAAAAAATAAAAAACACCTCTACAAGTTGCTACTCCTTCAGGGGTCCATCCTAGGCCTTTTGCTCTTCTGCCTGTACATGCTCCCCCTTGGCAACTTAATTCGCAAATATATCTCTTTTCACTTTTATGCAGATGACTCACAGTTGTACCTCCCACTAAAATCCACTAACTCTGTACTGTCTGGACTGTCTCGCAGATAGTATGGATTTCAAATAACTATCTCCAGTTAAACAGTGACAAAACAGAAGTCATCATCTTTGGTCCTCCCATATGAATAAGCACCGTTGCAAGTAAACTCGCTCACCTCACCCCATTTGTAAAATCCCATGACAGAAACTTTGGGGTCATACTTAACTCAGGGCTCTGCCTTGACAGATAGATAAGCTCTGTTGTTAAGAACAATTTTTACCAGTTACGAATCATCTCCCACCTCAAATCCTTCTTATCATATAACGACCTGGAAAAAGTAATACATGCATTCATTACATCTCGCCTGGATTACTGTAATTCTCTTTACTACGCCCTCCCTCTGTCTTTACTTTCACGTCTACAGTTGGTTCAAAATGCTGCAGCACAACTGCTTACTGGTACAAGCGTGAACATATCACCCCTGTTTTGGCATCCGTGCACTGGCTCCCCATTCATTTAAGAATAAATTTTAAAGTTTTACTTTTGGTTTTTAAGGCTCTTAATGGACAGGCGCCTGCCTACATCACTGAGCTTCTCCAGTACCAGTCAGCCATAATGTCCCTCAGGTCAGTTGGTAAAGGACTATTAAATGTGCCTCGATCTTGCCTAAAACCGAAAGGTGACAGAGCCTTTGCTGTGGCTGCTCCCCGACTCTGGAACCAGTTACCCTCAGACATCAGATATGCCCCCACTGTCTCCACCTTTATATCCAGATTAAAACCTCACCTATATTCATTAGCTTTCCCAGTTGTTTAGTCCTCTCATTTTGGGTGTTTCTGTGTTTTTAAGTCAATATTTGTGATTTGTTGCTTGCCGATGTATGCTCTTTTATTGTTGTTTTTTTTATTCTTCTATGCAGCACTTTGGTCAGCGATTTAGCTGTTTTAAACGTGCTTTATAAATAAATTGTACTTACTTACTGACTTACTGACTTACTTACTGACTTACTGACTTACTTACTTACTTACTTACTTACTTACTTACTTACTTACTTACTTACTTACTTACTTACTAGATAAGGATTATGGCAACAAGGTAAAATATATCCTTGTTGTGGAAAGTGTGTGAGTGTGACAGGTTTTTTTGTATAAGTGGTGAAAAGGTTTCTCTCCAAAATAATGTTTTCCTATAGAACAGCATAAGGCCTGTTCAGAAAAGTAAGATTTCCTGATGATTTAATTTACAGGGTAACAATGCTTATCAGAATTGGAGTAGAAATTTGATAGTTAACACCAACGTTTTTCATCTGATAAAGAAGGCTAGGTCTGTTCTGGGGACAAATGTGGAATCTCTGTAGTTGATGATGGAAAGAAGGATTTTACATAAAAGTACGAAAATCCTACACAACCCTTAACATCCTCTTCATGAGACTGGTATTGAGTCCCTTCAGTCAATGGCTTCTTTAGACTAGTTGCAAAACAAGAGCTACAGAAGATCTTTCCTGCACCATCACCATCTACAACAACTCCTAAGTTAAATGACATTCAATTTCCCTTTAGGATGAATTAAGTATTTTTTATTTGATTGATTTGATTTGAGATCTGTAAAAGATTTTGATTTAAATTGTCATTCATACAAGAAGCTTGTTTCTCATAAGAAATGAGATGTGCTTTATAACTAAAGATAAAATAGGAAAATTAGTGTAAATTTAATTTTTTTAAAAGAAGAAGAAAGAAAGAAATTGTGTTTGATAAAAAAGGGAATGTAGAAATCCTTCCCTTCTGAACAATCAATGTAAAAAATTTATTTTGTCTTTCCAGCGTTCAAACCGTTATAATTTAAGACCAAGGTTTTTTATGTTTTAACTGATCCAAATATTTTATTTAGATGCTAACCTTTCCATTACCGTAATCTACCTTCATAGATACCAGATCAAAGCCTTCATAGTGCATAGAGCCTTCAAGGTACTAATGGTAAAATGCTACCATGGTGAGGTATAGGTAGAATAGACTTTACAGCTTGTAATGCTTTGGGCAGGTGAGACATCTCTTAGATCTCCAAACTGCTGCTCTCAGAAACCCTCCTATTGACTTTCTCCTCCTCGTTAGAAAAATTCCCCAAACTCCCCACTTTAGGTTATGAGCTTTCATTATAACCTGTGTGTTCTCACATACGTGGCAGATCTTCATTGTTCAGTAGCATTTGGCAGTGTTGTCAGAGCCTTTTGGTTGCTGCTTTTCTTGCATTCATTTCATTTTTTAACATTTCTTAACTTTTAACATGAGAATAATTATCACACTTATGAGCAGGACAAAGCACATCAAAAAAGGAAACGTGGCAAAAATAATTTAAGATGTATTTAATTTAAAAGAGAAATGGTCTTTAATAAGTTACTATTTGGAAAACATTACTATTTTGGGAAATGTGTTTCACAATCAAGACATTCTCCTTTTACTACACAGTCAGGGAAACCCGGCAAGCTCTCCAAACTATTTCTGAAGAAAAGGCACTCTGACTTCCTGACTGTGTTATCAATCACAGAGCGTCCTTCCTCGAGCTGTCGTAATCCTGTGACGTGTCAATCACAACCAATCCCCTCCTTCCTGTTTACAAAACCTCAGTCATTCTCTGGAGTAAGTATGCCTTCATTTTAAATTACTCTTCAGATTTTAACAAAAAAAAAATGTTATGCAAAAAATCTATTTTTTGTACATATGTTTTTTTTATTTGTAGTTAAAACTGAACCTCTTTATTAAAGCCTTTTTTATAAGCATCAGTTTGCAGTTTGTGATTTATTTCTGTTTGGTTTAGTTCACCCAATATAACCCATTTAATAATAAATTACAAAGATTAAATTAATTTAACCAATAATGAGATTTGAGTTGTTTAAGTCTTGTATAACCTGATTAATAATTATTTTAAGATTAATAAGCGTAATTTAATCTTAGTGTAAATCATACAGGTGAGGAACTTCGTAAAAGTTTATGTGAATATAACTCTAAGAGAGAATTATTAGATGCTTCAAAAGTCTTAAGAAGGAGTCAGGGTTTCACGTACATAGAAATCAGTGGCAAGCCTTTAGATAGATGTTCAGAGATTTACTTCCACATATCTTATGGATTTTCTCATTCTTTCTAATGTGAAAAAGTTTTTAGTCACTAGATGTGCAAAGCTGGTAGACGGATACCCCTATAGAAGCTGCATCTGTGGCCGCAACCACATGTTGTTCTACAACGGGGGGTTTTTTTTTCAGGGGGGCTGTATGTATCAGCAGATCTCTTTTAAAGCAACAGTAAGTAACTTTTTAACATTCATAAAATAGTTTCTTACTTTTGTGATTATACGTCGACTTACAGCTCGTTGAATGGCACCTGTGTAAGGCCCAAGGGGGTCAGTATCGCCTTAATCGGCACTAAGCAAGAGGGTGGCAGAACCCGTGTCACACAAAACAACTACAAATGTGGTGATTGCTTTGCGGCATACATCACTTCCCCCGTTTCTTATTTTCAACGTCATCATATGACATTGTTTCGCTGCATTTAGATTCATTACCTCATCACTATTCATTCTTTACACAGCCACTGGAAAAAGAAATGTACTTCAATATAACTGCAGGTGACCGGGAGATCAGAATTTTACCATGCTATTTGCTGGTCCTCATGGGAAATGCAGTCTTCTGCAGGCAAAACACTACCGCTCAGCTTTATCTACACTGGGCCTCAAAATCAACCAAAACTGAAACTGTTTTAATGTTGCTTTAAACAATCTATTGTAGTTGATGCACTACTTTGGGTAGTTCTGTCACATAAAATGCCAGTATGCTAAGTTATGGATGTAATGTTGCATGATACTATGTCCTGTTTAGATGCCTGACATACAACTGTCTGTCATTTATTTTTTTACCAGAATTTCAAAAGCATTAAGAAACATAAACAATTGACTCATATTTTCCATGTTTTGGACCAACGACAAGACATACGACAATGTCACATTTCAAAGAAACTACTGTCCTGTCTGTAGGCTCTATAGCTAAAGGAAAATTTTCCGACCCAGTCACTGAGCCCTAACCTATTTATTATTCAAATATTAATTTGCTTCGTAGCACTTAGAAAGCCACCAAAATGCCCCGTGTGGACTAAAGTGACTAAAAGTATGTGTCTGGAATCAGATTTTTATTACCTTTAGGTAGACGACATATTCCAGCCAGCACGACATGGTTCCTTCCTGCTGCCTCGTCCAAGCAAAACACAGACAAACAAACACAAACAGAAGACACGGTCAGATTATGAAGCATGGAAATCACCCATCTCTGACTCACTTTGCCTTGTCGACATCAGAACAATAAATAGTCTGGTAACGGCATGGGGAGGAGGGGGTTGGGGGGCTTATTACCTATTGCCATAAAGCTTCACGTTGCTTCCTTCTGGTCCAAAAAACTGAAACTGAACCCAGATTTGCCTGTTTGTCCTTTTACGTCATGGCTGACTCCTGAACATGTTTCAGCAGTGGAGAATTTTCTCTCCCTGCTGGGACAGTGATTAGCATATTGCTTGTTGACATATGGTTAATTGATTAAAAAAAGACCCACTGTGATTTCGCTGTGCTTTGTTTTTAAAGGCTTGGGCTCTGACAGAAATACTCAGGGAAGTATTGCATTTGGCGTGGAGCTCAAGTTCCCATACACGAGAGCACTGAACTTAATTCAACACGCCTTGGACACAAGGCTGGTGGGAGAGGAGGGATAGCTGTAACCTTGCACTGAACTCCCCGAAGAATCCTAGCATACTCCTCGGATCATGACAGCAGCAAATACTTACACAAGTCGGATGATTTGCGGGGCAAGTTTCAAAGCTTACACTCCTCTTAAAAACCGGGCTTTGTAGTGAAGTAACCCTTCTATTAGTTAGTAACCACCCTGTGACCCAACAAAACTGCTGCTACATTGTGTTAAAAGGGGAAGTGATTTGAAATTCAAATAGAGTCGCTCTTGTCCTACAAATGCATACTGTCATGGTACAGGTATAATGTTTGAATACGCAGTAAAACCGGATCATATCAGATCTTACAGTAGTGCGGTGGAGAGAGAAAGCGTCCGCTGATTCCGCAGAAACAATGACGTGAAAAATGTTGGCCGTTAACTTTGCTTTGTTAGAAACCTGCACTCTTAGCATCATATAAAGTAACATGCAGGAGTATTCATGCCACAACGAAAGTCTGCCTAATTGCAGAAGTAAAGGGATATATAGTTTACAAAATGTTTTCCAAAGTATCTTATTCCACCTTTAAACTTCTGCATGAGTTTCTCTTTGATCTGTTTGCTGTGTTCCTTGTTCTCCCTGATTCAGTTTGAGGATTGTTGTTTAACAAACCTTTGAAGCTTTTACAGAATATCTCGTTTTAGATTAGGGTAAACATGGTTGGACTCTGTTTTGTAATGAAGTGTTATCTCATGGTAGTTGTTTGCAGGCTAAAGGAGGTTGAATACAATTTCAGGATTATACTTTTTTTTTTTTTTCCAAAAAATTGTCCAGCAAGTGGAATTATCCCAACTCTCCAGTTCCCATTACAAAATGAATATTCGCACCTCCTTATCCTCTCATACAACTCCTATGTGTAGTTCAAAACGATCTCCTCTGTCACAATCGTGCTTAATGACTTGTTTCTAGATGACAATAGCTGAGTTACTGAAAGAACAACAGTTGTTGAATAATTTCTCTGAACATACATCTTCCTACATGCGGAATTCAGTCACACCTGCTCCTCATACGTCTGATGGCTGACAGCCTCCTTGTATTTTTTTTGCAACGTGTTCTCACGCACACGCAAACACTCACATGCAGACAGTCCAGTCATAAACACAATACAATTGGTTTACATAAAGGTCTTATGATCAGAGTATTGTCATCACCTCCCCAGCAGCCATCATTCTGTGAATAAACTCCCTCTTTTCTGTAAGAAGCAAAACTCGCTATACATAGCTGCATGATGTAATAGCTACATTTATATAGAGTCACCTTTTTTTAACGGCACTATGGTTAGTAGTTTATTTTTATAGGCAGTTTCTCACAGTTGTTTTTATGGTTCAGAACGGGACCTTTGCTTTGGGTGTATCAAACGGAAGGCAAGCTCTTAGGGCAGAGCGATGGAGGAGTTTCAGTGTCTCTTCAGGGCTTGTTTGCTAACTGAGGGGACAAACAGCTCTGTGGATCTAAAAGGCCAGAGCGGCTTTCTATGAATCTGTCAAAGCTAATAAATCACGGGTTATCAATAATAATGATAACAATAAAAAAAATTTGTTCCATTTTTCCTGTTTGCCAGAAATCCAGAAGACTGAACATGATGGAAACTCAACCCTAATCCAAGTGTTTTCTATCCCAGAATGTGCCACTGTGTCTGTCGAGGAAACACAAAAGGGCTGAGTCAGAGATCCCATCTCTTCCGGAGGGAGGACTGCTGGTGCTCTTGTTTGAAAGGCAGCATGGAAAGATCAGCAGGCATCTCCTAAGGGGGCCACCGCACTGCGCTGGACTGCAGCCCCGCTGGCCAAAACAGCCCTGGGGCCTGTTGTCTGCTGCCGGGCCAGGCTGGGATGTTTACTTTGGGAAGGACTTTCAACCCTGCACAGCCATGAAGTCTGACTGCCCACATCTGTTTCAACTGGTCCTATCTGTTTCCATAGCTTCCCAGCTTTTGATCACAATTCCCTCCCTTTGCTCCAAAGATCTACTTTGCCTTCATCTGTTCTCACAGAATAAATGCTACCCTCAGCTCTGTCCAGAGCGCAGGGAGGATTCCTCTCTCTTGTTGTATTTATCGTCCCTCCCTCTTATTGCACTATGGATACCAGTCAGACAGAGCGAAGGTAGGACCACCTCGTAAATTCACAAACCTATAAATATTTGTTCAACTTTTGAGTACAACACTCACCCACATTTACATATCTAGGGGTGGTTTTCTAATTTATCTGGATGGAAACTAAATGACTTACTGGTGGTCTCCACGCGCCTCAGCTGGAATCAACACAACAGCGATAAACAAATTCAAACAAAAAATTCCAGTTAGCACATTTAGTCAGACGTAAGGGCTAAAGAAAACCATGCAAAGGATAATCTCTCGGCAATATCATAACAGTCAGCTGTCAAAAGGTAGCCAATGAAGCTCCACGCTGTGCAGACTGTTGTGCAGCGAAGAGCATTCCTTCACACTCAATAAACTCTGTTAGATCAATGTGTCAAAGAGCAGAGTGATAACGCTAAGCCTGGAAATAAATCTTAACCATGGCTAAAATCTTTTGATGTGGTTATTACTCACAGCCATATTCTCTTAAGTACAGTAACCACTGTGACAGGTACTTTGAGCCGCTGGTTCAAGAGGACACTGAAAAGTGGTTTGTGCTTTTAAATAGATAGTTCGGGATTTTTTTCTTTTTAAGTGAGGCTCAGTTAAAAAGTTGCAAGCAGTCAATATATTACCTGCGGTAGATAACAGCCTTGGTTTCTTCAGTTCTTATAAATCTCGATAATAGTTTATCGCTTAAGCAGTGAGGTTCCCCGGGGCAGGGCGGCCCGCTAGCTTTTTGATGGCAAAGTCTAAAGCTAATAGCTGTCTAAAACAACTTAACAGGTGATGCTAAGGCTATTTTGTATTTTATGTTTAGGTCGTCATACTTATTTTGAGTAGTTGTTTAGAAAGAAGTCTGCCAGTATTTACACAGGAAGTGGAGGTTGGTGGCAGTGTGTCACCAATGATTTTCCTGTATGAAACTGGCATGTGCTAAAAACGGAATGGGTAAAAAAAAATCTGAGTAATAGATTAATAAAAAGTATAAAAATAAATAAAATGATTAAAAAAATAAGAATATTTTGTCTTTTTACACCAGTTTAGTATTGCATGAAGACTTTTTGAAGAGTATTTTTCACAAAGGACGGTCATTGGTGGTGCACCTCCACTTCCTTGGTAAATCAGTGCAAACATAATGATGATTTAATGGTCTCATAAAACAACGATTGAACGAATACACAATGTTTTTGGTAATTGTAAGACCGTAGAACTCCGCTTTGGTCTCGGATCCTCCTGAATAAGGTTTCCGTCTCGGAAAAAACAAACTAGTTTTAAGAGAGAGGCAAGGATTGAGTGTGACAGAGGGAAGGAAATATTCAAATGCAATCAATAGAATAGCACTGATCAGAAAAACACAGCAAAAGAGAGAGTGTGATCTAGAGGTCTTTAAATGCATGTATAAAAGTATTTTTTCATTTATATTGGATATTGCTAAGGCGAGTTCAAAACCTATTAAGATAAAAAAAAAAAAATTAAAACCAGTTAACAATAAATCTGGACAAGCACCAGCAGGTTAAAGTTTTCTTAAACACATTGAATTACAAACATGGGGATCGAAAAACATAAATCATTCCTAGTTACTAATTTTGGCTAAATAGAAGGCTTTGAGTAATATTACATGAAAGCCATTTGTAAGCCAATTCTGGAGAAGGACGCTGCCACAAATAAAGCTGAATCTTTAAGAAAAATGTCAATTATCCATAAACCGCAGGTTGTGTCACCAAGAAATCTCAAGTCCCACAAAATAAAGATGCAATGACTTTTTTTTACCACATTTCTTAATAGTTACTTTTTTTAGCTACAGATTATTTTTAACAATTAGATTAATAATCTTTTTTTTGTAACTTTTTTTGTCCTTCCATTAGTTCATCATGAAAACATCTAATAAGTTAAAGCTTTCGTCCAGCAAAACAGAAACAGGGAGTTGAAGCATGGCTGTGAGTGACTCATCAGGAATGTTTGAGTCTCAAACACCGAGGCTCTCCCTATAAATTCCCATCTCTGATGCTCTGCCTTTTAAAATAGTGTACGTCTTGTCAAACAAACACTAAATTTATTTGCTTCATCAGAACAATTTATTGGACTGGATTTAAATATAATATTTTTTCATGATGTTCCAGAAAAAAAAGAAAACATTAAAAAATAATTGAAAAAAAACAACAAAAAACAAACAAACAGAAGAGAAAATGGTATTCTAATAAATAAATAAGTCCAGAGGAGGGAATGATACAATTTCTGCAAAAATGAAAGAAAAAATTTACATTTAAATGAATTTGTTTCTTTGGAGTTGATTAAATTAGCTTTTTTTTCTTTTAAAAATATCCAACAAATGATTACTAGGATCTATAACACCTTCTAAGGCTGTCAATTTAGGTCGGAAAACAAAAATGTGGCTCGAATAGAGCCGGTCCAATGCTCTTGGGGCCACAGATTTTTTTTTTCAACACATATTATATACCGGGACCCTCTGCAGGGGCTTAGTTTGCTACACCTAGGACCAACTCTGGATGCAGAAAACATGTCACATGATCTCCCAATGGGTCATTTTAAAATCATTACATTAATTATTTGACTCAAATTAGCACAACGTATTGCAGTGGTGACTGCGCTTTCCACTTTGATCTAATTGTGTGTCAATAAATGATGAAACAGAACATGCTAGAATTGCAAAATGTTTATGGTGAGTCAGGTAGTGTAGCCGCCGCGTTATATAGCGGCTGAGCTTTGTTTAAACACAACGTCCAACTCCATGCACACATCCTCCAAGAACAGTACCTTACTCGTCCCCCATAGCTGACAAAGCTTTCATATATAAAACAAAAAGCAATCGATAATTTGCACTTTTTGAAGTAAATGATTAAAGAGAAAAAAAAAATAAACACTGACATTTATACCCTGTTTTAAACAAACTGCTTTCAACAAAAACAGTAAGAGCTTTCAATAGAAAACACACATGCAGATTGAAAAAAGAAAGAAAAACATTAAAAAAAAGACATCAGAATGGTTTAACATCTGCTCTATATTGATATCTTTATTAACAATCATAGCCAGGTTCTCAACAATTGGAGATTTATAAATATATATATATATATATTTCTTTTGATTCTTTAAAGTCATCTCAGCACTTATGGCATGATTCCAGTTGCGGGGAGAAAAAACAAAAAACCAAAAAAGAAAACAATCTGAACGTCCTCAGTGCTTCATCAAGCACTCGTGTCCAATCAGCAGTGTTTTCTGCAGAGACGAAATCCGTTATGTACACAACTGCTTTCTTTGAGAAAACCGCTGATGGGAGAGATCAGAACGAACGACAGGCTCAAAACCGTCCTGTGCAGGCCGCCGTCTGACACGTCCACCGACCGTAAGACACCAACCCCGAGCCCAGAAGATTCCACGCACGGATCAAGGTTTGGCTGTGACTGACACCTGTCTTGCCCTCCCCTTCGTTCCCCCCATCCCATCTCCCCAGTGTCTGACTTTTTTTTTTTTTTTGCATCTTTGGGGAAGAGATGGGAGCAAACACTGTCCTCCAGATGCATCCAAGCCGCCGCGTCCAGAGAGAACAGGACGGGAGAGGCCAGGGGTTTCTCTCCAAACACACACACACACACACACACAACGGTTTGAGTGTTTGTTTTTTAAGCTAAGGCCATGGGGCACCAGGGCTCACCCCTCACAGAAGCTACATCTGACGACTGGGTCAAACCCACGCTGGTGTACATGCTGTCCTGTCCTGGGTACTTGACCGCCGAGCCCGAGCCGGCGCCCTCCCCAGAGCCGGGCAGCACCGACGAACTGACCTGCAACAGCAGCAAACGTGATGTCAGCTGGGAACTTTATTCAAAAATATACACATTTTCAGATAATTATTGGAAAGTTGGGTGTTTTTCCTTTTTGTTTGTTTTTTTTTTTTGTTTGTTTTTATATGGTATACTATTGTTAAGAAACTTTATGGGCAAATAAGTTTTACTTACCAAATTGTTTATGACTGAATATATCAAAACTGTTTTTTAGAATAGGAAACTTCCCCACTATCCTTAATATAGCACAATCCACTGTCAGATTAATACTATAATAAATGTAGCACTGCTTCATTGTCTGTATAAAAAAAAATCATTTATTTATGTTTTATTTTATAAACAACTTGCTGCAATGTTTTACATTAAACACGTTACTACAGTGTTACAATTTCAAGGTAAAAATAAAAAAAAATACGGGGAGCTACATTTTTTTAACCTAACCGTAGTTCAGTTAATGTTAATAATTAATCTAAGTTACTTCACTTAAAGTATTAACACTTTGCTCATTGTTTTTTTAATAGACTTTTCATCCAGTAAATAACAATTGCTGTAAGTGAGAAAACCAGTAACTGTCTTAATGCTCTTCCTATTTTTGTTCAATTTACAAAATGAGGTTAGCAGCTACTTAGTGAACCAATAGAGTGCTGCATGCTTCTTCTCACTAACACCTGTGTATCAATAAAGAAAACACGGTTGGCTAATGAAGTATGCATGTTATCTGCCGGTTTTCACAAACTACAACGTTTTTTTTAAACGTGCAATGAAGAATAAAACAGCTAATTCTGTTACGTCTATTAGATCTGGGTTGATGAAATCAGCAGAGCCACGAGAAACAGTGCAATCAATAGGATTAGTGAACAGAACACAATCAAAACGCTAGGTTCTAGGATGATATATGTTATCTTGCTTAAAATTTATTTTTTCCAAAAACATGTCCAAAAAACAACTTTACAATAAAAAACATTTTTAAGGCGAGAACTAAATATCTAAAGGGGAGACTGATTCATTATACAGGATTTCCTGCTATGAATAAACTACTTGGTAAATCTAACCGATCTCAGTATCTATCAAGGAATTGAAACCTCAAAATATCTCCTTCACATTTTTGTGAAACATTCTGTTTCACATCTACTTATATGTGATAGCCTATAGGAGCAAACACCAATAAGATTCAAGATTCAAGATTAATAATAAAAATTGTATTTAAAGTGTGTTTCTTGTGAAAAAAATAACATGATGTGAGGAATTTTAGTTGCATTAAACAACCTGGGAAAGAAAAGCCTTCTATGGTGGGAAATGTGAACTTCATCGTTACAGTAATACAAGGATTCACTAACAAACTGTAAATGCATCAGATTATTTTAGCAACTCTTGGCTGGCTTTCAGTTTAATAACCAGAAAACACACAGTTCTGGAAAAAAATACGTTTTAAGTGATAGACTTAAAACTATTAGGTTGCATTTTGAAAATTCTAAATCCATTTGATTTATATTATGCTCAATATTTATTGCCTCCTTATCACTGCTCTGGTTTGTGACAGCAGCTAAACGCAGCTTTAATGTATCAAAGAAAGTTATACAAATGGAGCAAAGCTGCCCTAAAAAATCAGACACAAAATCTGGACAAATTTAAAAAGAAAACAAGGCTCTTACCCCTGAGACTTGTCCAGAGGGAGAGCTGGTTTTGGTGCAGTCCTCAGAGTTGGATGAGGAGGTGGATGTGGGAGTCATGGAAACAGAGTTGTTGGTGCCTGTCACGGAAACAATGATCCCATTATTACAAGGATGTAACAGATTATCAAAATGAAAGGTGAGAGAATAAAAATAAAAGAAATAAAAACTCACCCGACGACCCTTTGGTTTTACTCAAAGTTTTCGGTTTTCTTTTTCGTGTCTGGATTCCCTCTTTCTTCATGGCGAGCGGTCGAGGTACCTTGATGGCGGAACAAAAAAAACCAAACATTTAACGCAAATTAAGGGGATTGTTATTTGGATTTAGTGAACCAAGCTCAGTTGGATTACTGAAACTCACCCCGTGTAGTTTAGTGTAGAGTCCGCAGGCGTTGCACACCGGCTCCCCCTCTGCGTTCCTGCGCCACAAGGTCGTCGTGCTGGTCTGACAGTTTGCGCAGGAGAGGCCGATCCTTCTGGAGGTGGACTGAGGGCGCAAACCCAAAATAAATGATATAATTTAAAATAAAAAAATAATTAAAATAAACATGGAATTACACTTTAGCCTTTCAGAGGCAACTTGTCTTGCAAAACACAGTTTCTATTGTCAGCTCCCTTATGAAGTGCATGTCTTTTAACAGCTTGTTAATTTACAAGCCACATCTTATCTTATTTCCTAAGCTCTGCACAATGGAACGAGGAACCTATTAGTTTGTATAAAATAAACTTTTCATACAAAATCTTTGATTGAAAAAATATATATAAAAATATAAAACATTATGTATATCTGTGGACTAGTTATTTGGTTTGCGCATTTTGCGCAACTGGAATCAAACTTTTGGACCTTATTTCAAGGTGTATGTTGCTAAAGCGTTTTTTTTATAGAAATAAAAAAATCTAAAATATATTTGCAAACATGTTATCCGTTTAACAAAGAGAAAAAATGCAAAAACTGATAATTGTTTCTGCTTTAATGATCAACAATGATTCCCGGTAATTTTTTAAATATATTTAAACAAGTAAGGGCAGTTAAGAATGACATCCTCTATTATCCAGCTGTCTCCTCACCGTCCGTTTCGGTGGTTTAATTAATGGCCGGCTTAGCCCGTTCATTTTGCTGTAAAGGCCGCAGGCGTTGCAGAGAAAGTGGCCCGTGCCGTCACGCCTCCACAGCGGCGTGGAGATGGAGCCGCAGTTCACGCACTCCCGGCTCTCCGCCATGTCGTCCAGGATGTCTGAAACTGAGCAGATACGCATCCGTCAGGATGGGACGCACTTTCATCATAGTTGTTATCATAAATATACAGTATTTTATTATTATTATTATTGTTGTTGTATTTAGAATAGACAAATTGAAAATGTCAAAAGCAGGACAGATTTGCATGCAATAGTAGGCCTATCAGCTAAATTTAAAAAAGTAAAATAAAATGCATAAACGATTAGTAAGCGTGCGATTCAGTCCATGTTGACTGTTTTTATTACGTTTTATTATTATTTAAATTTTCTTTAGGGTTTTTTGGTTACATGTCAATAGAGTTAAGGATGCCACAGTCATTTAAAGTTCCTGGACTTTTTTCCACTTCCGATTTATGGTGAAGAGGTGTCTTAAGTAAAAATATTTTTTTTGTTAATTAATTAATTGTTTTTTTATGCATCAGTTCTCATATTTTATAATTTTTTTTTCCTTTTATTTCTGAGTACGTATGTTTCTTAATTTCATCCTTTAAACCTTCTATATAAAACAAAACCACAATAAAAGTCTACAAACACATTTCTGGTTTGTCTAGCCTATAACACATATGCACAGTTTTGATTATATTTTATAATATTTATTATTATTATTATTATTATTATCATCATCATCATTATTATAATCCACCTCATCAGCATCTTTAGCATTTTTTTTTCCTCACCTCCGTTTGGAGCTCTGATCAGGGGCGCACCCCTGCTTTGCAAAGAGTGCAGCATGGTGTTATCGAAATGCCCCCCGGTCCAGGGCGAGGTTAGTTGCGGGGCCACGTAGGGCGAGTAGGGGCTGCTGTAGGCCCCGCTGAGGGGCCGCGACAGGCCGTACTGCTCCCTGCCGCCCACGTTCAGCGTGTTCGCGTAGCTGTTCGGGGTCCCGTTGTTCATTGGCGGGCTGGGAGGATAGTGGAACCGGCCGGAGGCGTGCGGGCTCCCCGCGCTGTAGGACGACGGACTCTCCGGCGCCGACTGGGGCCACACCGAGTGGCTGGAGACGGCGTGTCCGGACTGCGCGTACGACAGGCTGGAGATCATCGGATTCATCCGGGAGCTGGGCACGTACACCGGGGAGTTGGGGCTGGAGTGCATGTAGCCGGCGGACGAGGAGTCGTATCCGCTCTGGCTCTGCGCCGCGGCGATGGCCAGAGTCTGGTACATGTCCGCGGGGTCCACCAGCAGGCTTGCCTTGTGCGCTCCGGCGGACAGAACCAGCTTGCCGCCCTGATCCAAGTCCGTGAACAGCGGCAGGTCCTCACCGGCGGCCGCGGAGTTACTGTGATGCGAGAAGTGGAGGTAGGAGTGCAGCGAGCGGCCGTCCGGGCGGCGATGGCCCAGGGCGTCCAGCTCGTTGGGGGGCGTCGCTCCGTCCCTCCTGCTGTTGTCACCAGGCAGGTAGCTCTCGGCAGGCGAGCCTGGGCTGCTGGAAACTTCTCGCTTGACCATGGACCAGCTGTTTTCCCCCAGGTCCATCCAGGAACACTTTCCATACACAGAGTAATAATAATAATAAAAAAAATATTAAAAAAATAAAAACCTATATAAAAGGGCGGAGTACCCTGTAAGACAAAAACAAGCGTAAGGAAATCATGAAACCTTTGGATTTCCAGCTGTAAAAAAGAAAAGAAGGAGAAGCTCCACCTGAGTCAAACAGCTCCACTCCCACTGACACTCAAGTTTACCCACATCCCAGATAGGAAACAAAAACGCAATATGTCTTCACAGCAAAGAGAGATAACCGTTTGATAAGACCTTAAAAGAGATAAGAGGAGAGCGATAAAACTAAACTAAAAAAAAAAAAACAGAAATTATGAGATCATTCCCGCTGCGCCCAACAACACGATCATATGAACTCAAACAAGGAGGAAGGAGAGGAGGAAATAAGACGGAATAAAGGTTGTTTTTTTTTTCTTCCTTTTGTCTTACCTTCTACTTGTTTGCCATAAAGTGCGCTGAAGTCTCTGTGCTGCTGCTGCTGCTGCTGCTGCTGCTTCTCCTGGGAGTAAATGGGAAACAACGATGCGCTCCGGCTGAGTTTATGAGGGGAGGCGCTTCCAGCGGCGGCGGCCGCAGCCGGACGACCAATCAGGGCCGGGAGTCTCTGTGGGGGTGCCAGCCTGAGGGCTCCTCCAATCAATCACACCCGAGAAACAAACCGGACAACAACAAAAAAAAAGGGACCGAAACGTTCATCTCAAGATGCAATCCGAGATTTAAAAAGCTGCACTTTATTTATCTGCTATATTAGCCCAAACAGTGGCTTAAAGAAACAAATGATGGAGAAATTCTAGCTACACTTTCAAGCAAACTCGGATAAAATTAATTGAAAAGGTCATCTATTGATTTAATTTTCCCATTATTTATATCATATTGAACTCGATATAATGAATTTAAAGTTTAAAATTATCTAATTGATTTTAATTCATCAGATTAATCAGTAGGAGTGGATAAAATACTTCTAAAAAAAAATCTTTAAAAATATGCCTTTAGATGCGTTGTATAATTTTGTCGTCATTTATCATCTGTACAAACTGCAAAATAGCTAAAATGAATAATTTTTATGTTGTTTA
>JAVLVB010000458.1:3064683-3086411 GCA_032876305.1 Orestias chungarensis | reverse complement strand
ACACACACACACACACACACACACACACACACACACACACACACACACACACACACACACACACACACACACACACACACACACACACACACACACACACACACACACACACATATATATATATATGGTAGACGGAAGCATCACATAACACAATACACTAATAAACAGTGGCTAACAGACTTAAGATCAAACCATACTAATCTCTCAGAATAAACTTCACAATGGCAGACATCCATCCCTGACACCCAGAGGAAGACGATTCAATCCACTGCATGCACCTGGATGAAATGAAAAGCAAAGAAAAAGCATTGGCAAAAAAGAATTAAAAAATTTCAGAAGAGCCAAACACACAGAACATTCACCCAAAACTGTGAAGTCAGACAAACAAATCTGTACACAGCCTGAATTAATTACAAGAAAGCCTATAACTCAATGACACACACATGGATGCTGAAATGCTTAAGCTGTACAATGTCAACAACACTCTGGGGGTTTTAGTTTCATACTCCCCGAGGCTGTTTAAAACATTCTTGAGGCAAATTTCAAGCCAATTGCTCCGGTTTCCATTAAATATGGAATATACTAAGGGTATGATTTGTTCCCACTGCTGTTCTGCATGGGTTTGAACCCTGTCAACATAATAATCATTATGAATGATTATATATGTATCTATATATGTGTGTGTGTTTAAGGAATATATGGAAGCCCATAACCAAATGCTTGTATAACGTGTAGAAAGTCTACAAACCATGAAGTGGACATCACCAGGTCAAAGTTGGGACAACCCCCCAAGGTGATGGAGAATGGCCGAGTTACGATCCTACTGGACTTTCAGATAAAAACAGACAAAATTGTAATGGCCAACCAACCCGACATTGTCATTATTGATAAGCTGCAGAAGACCGCTGTTGTGATCGATGTGGCCAACTTTGATAATTGAAACATCTGTAAAATGTAACACGAGAAACTGGAAAAAACTGTGTCTATAGTAATTGAAACACTAAAAGACGGGACCCCCCCCCACACACACTGAAAAATGGCTTCAACAGATACCTGGAGAAACATCAGCCACCTCAGTTCAAGGAACAGCTATGATAACATTTATCTTAAATGGAATTTCTAGCAAGATTTTTTTTTTCTGTCATGACAACAACAATCCATTCTCTGTCCGACTATCCATTTTGTCATCTTCAGCTTAATCCAGGGTCGTGTCAAAGAGGCTGCAGTTTTAGTTATGTCTTGATGTGCATAACAAAAAGCAAGAGACAGTTTATGCTTTAGTGAGACCTCTGCTTTGCACACAACCTTTGTTGTCAGCTGAGTGAGTCAAGTAAATATACAATAACGCTACATATATTTTCCCTTTACCCAGTAAAGTACTTCAAGATGCTACGATGGTTTCCCTGTTTCTGTTTCCATCTTTGGAAAACGGAGAATCATCTCCTGTGCAGATTCAGAGGTTGTGTTATTGTTTCCATACTGTTGAGCCAGCCCCTCTCTCTGTGTTTTGTCTCAGTAGAGAAGGTCAGGTCTCTATGTTCAGTTTGCGTCTTTCCCTGAATCAGCTGCTTGGAGCTTCGGGTCGAAAGAAAGCGGCCTTGAAGCGTGGTGACGTCACTGATAGTGGCGTGGAGACAGTTTGGCAGTGGGTACCGGAGGTGGATGTGGCAGGGCGGTATGGGGGTGGGGGTTCGGGGCGTCTCGGGTAGATGTTAGAGGGGTGGGCAGTGCTGGAGGAGCAGCTGGTAGACCTTGTAAACCCACGCATACCATTTCAGTTCTACTGAGGCTTAGCTGTTTGTTGGGAAGATACAGCAGAGTAGTGTGGTGTGGAGGTGGAACAATCAACCGATTGTTGCACTCAGGGAATACGACGAGACATATGGGATGTAAATGGAAGGAAGGAAAATGAGTCTTTCCATGAAACGTCAGATAGGAATAGAACAAGGAGACGTCTGCCAGCTACCAGGGTCTGGGTTCTGGTGCTCTTTAAGATGACCTCCCATCATGGCCCACTGGTTACTTTATGATGCATCTGGTTCATCAGCTTAATTCACTGGAAAATGCTCAGTCAATATAAAGGTGTACATAAAACAGAGAACAGGTTTGAATCGCTAGGCTTGATGGGTGGAATTAATTCCTGATGTCCATATAGGTGCTTTAGTTGCCATCCAACATGCTTCACTGTCACATCCTCATCAACTACAAGTATGAAGCCAAATTACTTCCTCTGCATGAAGACCAAACACAAAAATCTTCAAAACTTGTTGTGAAATAAATAAATCAGGCTGAGGTTAATATTGTTTTTGGTTATTACAATCAAATAAATTCTATGTTAAGTTATAAGTCTACTTTTGGGAGGGGGGATGTCTGTTCTCAGCTTCAGATTCTTTGTTTGTTGAAAATAACTGCAAATATTTCTATTCTTTTTATACAGGAAAAGGTGTTTTGGGTTTGGGTTTTCACACAGACCATAATACATTTGCTTAACTATACAAACACGGCAAAGTTACACTTTGGAACAGAATCTTCTGATGCAGAACTAAATATGCATGTCTGCAGTTTGAAGAAATGCATATTTCAGCATTTCACTCTTGCTCTACTGGAATGACGAGAGGAAAACATGTGAATATAATAGTAATAAAAAGTCACTTTGGGAGAAATCAAAGTAACCATAAACCACAAATTCAACCATAATGAACCCACATTTTTAATCCATTTAGAAGAAGTAGAACCTTAAATTAGAAAAATTTTGAAGTTTTGCCAAAATTTATTTGTGATCCTTCAAAAACTGTCAGAATAATTTGAGCTTTGAGCAACATCTGAAGTTTTACACTACAAAAGAAACAAGAACAAGAACTTCTAGTACTTTTACCTCATTAAAAAAACAGATATTTTGTTTAGAAATGGATCACATGTTTTTGTGAAACATATTTTACATATGGTCTATAACTATGTCTTCTTCTTGTTTAAATAGGTATTCCTTTAGGTTATGCTAATGTCAAGGCTTGCGAATCCTAATATGTAAAAGAAAATAAACTAATAAAAGTAATGTTTTAATCTTTTATTTATTTATTTATTTTTTTGTTCACAACTTCCAAGATTTTAAGATATTTTTCATGCTACATTCTTAAATATTTATGTTCAACCTAAAAAAAAATTACACATGTAAATTAGAATAATATATTTATTAAAGTTTGAAGATTTCAGCCATCCAATGAAAAATTTCTTCCTAAGAAAGTTTCTAAATAACAAAAATCAGAGTTCAAATTAGACAGAACTGGATGGTCGGCTATTTTTGTTCTCTTTTTCATTTTCAGCCATTTGTATCAGTTCCACGTACCAAGAGCAAGAAAACACACAAAAAATAGTTTATTGAGACTGTCTAATTATAGAAAGAAACAGTCAATGTGGTATTCGACTTTTTGTGTATAGTGTTTTCAAAAAATCCTCCAGAATGCATACAGCTTTTCAGTGAGAAGAACAAATAAGCCAGAGATCTGATAAGATTCGAGCCTCACTCAAAAGAGTCTGGAGCTGCTGCAGACAGGGCCCAGCTATGGCGCGGCACAGCGCTTATCCTCCTCTGACCATTCAGGCTAACTTTGTCTCAGGCACACACTCAACACACATTAAATAGACTCACAGTCTGAGGTTGCTGTCGCCTTCGCCGTCACTTTAGTCACCCGCCAGACAATGAAAACATTGAGAGGCAGTTTCTATGGTGTGACAAGGGCCTTTTGTTTAACTTAAAACATATCCATTCTTAATGTAGCAATTATGACGTTTATCAGATGGCTGTCAGACCCATCAGTCAAGCACCTTCCTTTGTGCCCCTTCTAACGGTGTGTACTGTACCAGTGGCTCACCGTGTTTGCATATTTGCCCATGGAGGGAGCAAAATATCCCAGGTTTTTTTTTGTTTGTTTTTTTGTACCCCGCAGGCGGAAAAACATGCAGTTTAGACACACAAAGCAGAGAGTCACAAGCAGTTTTACTGTTTTGGTTTAAATCTTGGATAGGAATATCAGTAAATTTGTACATACTTTCCCAAGTACTCTGCACTTTCCCTTAAAATTGTTTACTGTTTTCACAATTGCAACATACTGGTTTGTACTACCAAGAAATAGTACATAATTATTATTAATAATCTGGAGCAGCTGCAGAAATCCAAAAATTAGATGAAGAATATGTCATTAGGACAGTTATTAGCTACGAAGTAAATGTGTGTGGCCATTACGAAATGTTGAAATGTTAACTGGACAGAATCAGCATATTTCTGCTCATTTGCTTGGTACTTTTTACACAAATCGCCAACATACATATTAGTAGATCGCATGGGCTCAAGTTGGACTCAAACACAAATCGTTCTACCCAGCAGACAACTACTTTTACCACGATGTTTAAGAAAAAAAAACTCTCTGGTCAGATGAGAAAACTAGGCTGTTTGGGCTGCGTCCACATACATGTGGGAGGATAACTAACTCTTTACGTCTCTATAACACTTTACCATCGCAATGAAACGTGGTGGCAGAATTCTTGGGCTGTTGGTAAGAAAACAAATTGGATGATGGGGGCATCTTGCCAAGGAGACGCATTAAACTGGACAGAGTTTGAGCTATTTAGCAAAGAAAGAGCAAAGAAAGTCTGCTACTGCTAGAGACATTAACCAAAAACTCTTGCAGCTGCCGCACAGGGTGCTTCTACAAACTCAATTTGTTTATGAGGCAGTAGCAGTTTTTGATATGGGTCATATTGATATGACCCAGGGGAGCATTAGAGGGAAATTAGAAAAGGTAATTTCTCACCAGGCTGCGCTGAAATGAGGATCTGTCACTTGTCCTTGTTTGGCTCAAGGAAGGGTTCAGCTGCTGATCTTTGTGGGTATCAGAATAAACGGTCACTATTATAAGCCCATGTCAAACTTTTTTGTGTATTTCCGGTTTTAATAAAATCTGAAAAATTTTGTTTTTGTTCCACTTCACAAATTGATTCAGAAAAATAAATTAAAACCAAGGAGTACGACTGCTTTTTCAAAACTCTGTTCACACCAATAAAAAACCTAACAAACGTGTTCAGCTTCTGCTCCGACCACCGGCTGGTTTGCACATATGGCAGCAAAAGGCTGTATCAGGATGATCTGAGGCACTTACAGTTGAACCCTTTATTGTGACTTGCACTGAAGGCCACAACAAAAGAGACCAAGAAGAGATCTAACCCAAAATTGGCTCAGCCCTAAGCTCGCCTGAACTTCACTTGCTATCCAAGTCACGTCCACTCACAAGGATTTCTGACAAGTTTTATAGTTATAATATGAATAATAAAAAAAGAGCAAAAACCGTTCATGTCCGACTTTCCGAACAGAGCAACTGCACAAACAAAAAGGTGCAGATAAATCCTGCACTAAACTTCAAAAAGGGGCCCTGTCCTGCACGTTGACCTCTAACCCTATTTTTCTTCGACACAAAGATGAACCCTGACCGGTGCGCACGCATTGTTTGGATAGATGCTGGTCAGTGGCTTTGGCTGCACTAAGCCAAGTGTTTACAGATCTGCCAGAACACAGCCTTGGAGATTGAAGATGCTGCGTCGCAGACGGACTGACATCAGCTGAAGTCTGAACTGTTTGACATTATCCATAAAACAAGATTAACACGGCACGATAACGGGAGCGAGGACGAAGATGCTGGTATCTCACTGTGACCATGTAATACATTAGGGGAATACATGCGAGATAATGGCATTGATGACTTGAACATGGCTCCTCATTATTTATTGTTTTTAATTATGCAATTTATAAATAAAAAAATAAATAAATTACTAAAATGAAAAAAAATGAAATGCTGCTGTATATCTGACTGAGACTGAAACTTTAGATGGATGGATATTTATCCTGTACAATTTGAATAAATAATCAAGTTATCAATTTATGATTATACAAAAATCTTACACAATAATCTTGGTGCATAATTATAGTTTCCTAAATTAAAAACAATTTTGACATATTTTAAAATATTTAAACCCTTTATTGCATGCTGTAGTTTGCAGATGGTCACAAAGAGTTAAACGGATGCCAAAGTACAAAAGGTAAAGTTAAAACAATCACCAGTATTTGCAGAAAATATAGTTCAAGACAAGTAAGACATAAAAAATAAAAAAAAACTAGACTACAGACAACATGGAAAAGGAGATGGAAACGGTTAAAGAAGGATGACAAGAGGTCGAGAATAAACTGCAAAAAGTACTGGATGTCTTCTACGAGGAACAACAATCTGTCATATTCTCCAAATGACAGGACAGCTGGAAGCTACCGAGGCATCTTTTTTCCAATAAACATCCGTGTTTGGCTAAAGTCTCCCAAAACATGTTATGATCTAATGGAAACAAACAGGAAATAGCATTATTGAAACGGTTTATTAACAAAATACAAAATATACAGTAAAACATGGTGGAAAAACGTGAGACATTTTATTTTTCTTCATACTCAGATGGAGACATGTTGTCAAGATGGATAAAATGCAACCCAATCCTTCAGGTGTCCACTTTAAGGCTGAAAAGATGCTCTTTTTTTTTTTTTTTAGCATCACAAAGTCCACGCATAGAACCGAATGAAAACAACATCAGATGATGACTGTCGGTAGAAGACATCAATTTAGAAGTCTTGCAGCTAGATTTGCTGAGATATGTGGTTTTGCAAAGCGCTAAATACAAAGGTTTTGTGCATTTTTACATGTAATAAGATAATCATGCATCTTTTTCTGTCCACATCCATTTTCTCTATTATGTGTTTGTTTATCACATAAAATCCCAATAATGGGTGTGGATTTTCAGAAACAATGTCCTTCTGCCTTGTTGTAGCCACATGTGCTTATTCATCGGCTTGCAACACCTCCGACCTTCGCCCCAGAGTAAAGTACCTGCCATTCATGGCTCCTCTTAACTTTGCACAAAAAGTCTTTATACGTCTGCATTTTATGGCGAAAAGGATAAAGGTCACCAAGGAAGGCTTTGACAGGATGAAGCTAAAGAAGGACCTGACTGACTCGCTCAGAGACCCGGGAGGGAAGGTGGAGAAGAAGAAGAAAAATTATACTAGGGGAGGCTGGCTGCTCTTCAGCAGCCGGCCTGGTAAGGGGCTGGTGTTAAAGGAGCCACGCCACGGGAACAAATCCACACCTCAGAGGGATTCCTACCTATGACTCAGGTTAGTGGAAGTCTAGAGAGAGGGAGGCGGTAATCAGTAACAGCGTTATATGGTGGCGTTAATCATTAACGTGGCCTCTAGACACGGTGCCCCGTGGCCCGAGCACCTGCAGACCCTTTTACAGGGACCATCCTCGAACAGAACAAACAGTCTGAAGGCTTGTTGGGCACAGCACCTTCACTCGACCGCCTCACCTGGCGTGCCGGCAGACATTCAGTGAAACAGACTCCTCACACTCTGTGAAACCTCATTGTCTTTGCTTCCTGCTATCCGTCCAGGGTCACAGGCACTGGGAGTTTGTGCTATCTGCCTGCTGACTCCCCCAGATGGCCTTCTGGCTTTACACACATAGAAACCTTTGTCGAAAACTCCTGTGGCTGGCTTCGAAATTAACCCCTGGCTCTGCGAACGTCCGCATCGTCTCAGAGACATGCATACGAATATGTGCATGAAACCGATGCACAGACGCACACGAACGCGAGCCGCCCTAACTCCATGATAAATGCAGGCACAGAATGGAGCTCGGGTCAAAATAAACTCGTTGCTTTCTCCACGTGCTCATTCCAAACATGAGGACCAACATGTCTGACTAAAGGTAAAATCCCTTTAAAACTTCCAAAGGCCTAAGTTAAAATGGTTGGCTCAATGTTTCCGTAAAATTAAAGAGCTTGATACAAATTTAAAAGGCAGTGACATCAAGTGAGCATTAATGCCTCTCCATTCATGCAGACAGAGGTTTTGTGTGCAGTGCAAACAGACCCTTGTACTAGACGCAAAGCTAGAGCGCTCTGTAAAGTAAAAAAAAAAAAAGAAAAGAAAAAAAAAATCTGGGTTTATGTCTATTTCTCTCGTTAAATTGTCTTTTGATAAGGGAATATCTCGAGATAAGTGTTGTCGCTGTCCTATCTGGAAACCGGAAGCAAGCTCGATAAATCTCCCCCTGTAATCTACAGGAAGCTATGGGCAGTAGCTGCGATCTGAAAGGTGAGAATCCAGCATTCAGCATTAGGCTGAAGACTTTGATAAAAGACAAGTGGAAGACTCCCAATACTGCAAGCCCTAAAAAAAAAAAGAAGAAATGATAACATCTTTACATTAAACAAATTACTATCGCTACTCATTCAGGATTACTTTGAATTTGTTGACACACTGAAGTCATACTGATAGCCTTTGTCTGTTGCCTGGTGACGTATATCTCTGTCACAGCTCATTGGGCCAAAAAGTGAAACGAGGAGGGGGGAAACGCGACGTACGGGACCCGAACGCTAACATGGCTGAGGAAATAAATCCGCAAACTGATTTATGACGATCACTTATGCATGCAGATGTAGCTGGCATTTTGAATAGTTGGACTCCGACTGGAGGTTTAGTGTTTGCACACATCAGTTCTCTCAGTCTGGTCACAGCTTTCTGGATTGAATAAAAGTTTTTACTTTGACTAAGCCATATTAACGCAATAAAATATGCTTTGCAGCCTCTAGCATGTGTTCTTTCAGGACAGTCCCGTATTTAGGTCTATCCATGATGTCCCACCTTTCCTGTATTAAAAAATGCACCCAACAGCATAGAGTTACCACTATCATGCTGTACAATTAATTACTTTTTAGTCTCACCCAGCGTTATGCTTATAGTCCAGAAAGCTGGTCACATGCTCCACAGGTTTGCATGTCCCCTATAGTTGCTGGCAAACTAAAAAACTCAGGACCTTGTCCTGATTGGCTGGCAACTATTACAAGCTCTGAACTCAGAGGCCTACTAGATGATGCATTACTGTTACTGTTTTAAAATCTGACCCATCTGCTGTATTTCTTTGTCTTCGTGATGTAGCGCCTACAAAACGGTTCTCCAGAGAAGCCTCTGAGGCCTTCACATAACATCTGTATTTATAGAGAATATACATTTCATGCAGCTGCAGTTTATGAGCTACTTTAAGGTAGTAGGTTGTACTGTGTGTTAGTTAGGGCTGTTAGAGTCGAGATTTTATATGTAAAAAGTATGTAAACCAGTTATTTACCATCTACTTCACATGTATGCACAGCAATGACGTACAATGAGGTCTTTTCCTTTGATGTACTTTTTTACTGTCAAGAAATAGTTTTTTTGTGCAAAAGAAAGCTCCGTTGTAGGAAACTCTGATTTTTGAAAATGCATCATTTGCTTGCTGAAAGGAGCTAAGTACATAAAATATGAATCGCTTGTTAATCTAGTTTTAAAGTTTAAGCATCAATAATGACCTCTATTCTACTTTTGTGGACTAGAGGTCTTCTGTGTTGGTTTGGAAGGAAACGTGTGTGCAGCCGCTAGAATATAATAAAAAATACAAGTGGTCTGAGCTAGAATGCTTCGTGTATAGCATGCGGAGTACTTTGGATGAAGCTTTCTACATCTTGGAAAAGAAGAAAAAAAATGTCAATGCGTGATGGAAATTTTAAAATTGAAATCAGAGCAAACCAATTAGCAGATGTTCTCTTTTTTCAGTCTGTTCAATTGTTTCTGTTGCTGTGCTGAAATGTGTGAAAGGCTTTCATGTGTTCATGCTGTTCCAGAGTTTTGGCAGGTCATACAGTGTTTAGAAAAATCAAAAGCCCCTATTTTGTACTTTATTGCTATTTTCACGTTTCTAACTTCTGTTTAGTGTTTTCTATTTTTTTGTGAGGTCTATCCATACACTGACAGACTAGCGATTTTTAGACAGCTGCACACAAGGTATGATGCAAAATAAACTTCCATATCCCAAAATCTGTTTTTTTATTTATTCTTTTTTTTGCAACCCTAGCTTTAACATGATTTTATTGTTTAGCTCCCTCACATGTGAGAGTGTGAACTTGCAGAACGTTCTGGGCCACGTTACTCATTCCTCCACTGTCCTCCACATCTTTTGTTGTGACAAAAAATCTCAGTCTTTGAGCTGAGAGGGAACATTCAGCTCTCCTTCCCCCCTGGTGACCTACGCTCCCAGGGGTTCCTGTTAAGTAAACTTTGTCAGCTATGCAACTATCTCCAGCAAAAAAAAAACTGTCTCCTCGCTCATCAGGAGACCTTCTTCGTAACACCCCTCCACCGCCTCCACCCCCATCGCCGCTCAGCTTTGACATTCCTCCCTGACTAAACTTGTGCTCATCTCTGCTGCCCCCTTCTTTCCCCCCATCGCGCCCCATCAGGCCTGTCATCCGTCCATCAGTCCGTCCATCGCCTCATGGGTCCTGCTCTCCATCCCGGCGGCCTGCAGTGCCGGCTGCTGTCGCCTCCTCTGGAGACAGCCTATCAGGGGCCTCACGTCATCCGTCTCCAGGACCTGACTGACGGGTCAACCTCAGAGATTACCAGCTACTATCAGGGAATGTCTGCCCTCCCTAAGTGGATGTTCCTTTCTCTCCCCACAACACTGGTTGGGAACTGGAACCTGCTTTAGGAGATGTGGCATTTTATCTGTCTGGAAGCTTCTCTGTAGATTTCCTACAAGGTCTGCAAAGACAAAGTGCCACACAGCGACAGTGATCAACTATCTTGTCCAGCTTTTGCATGCTGGTCTTTGCTGTAAACACTAGGCTGGTTTCTAACTGTCCATTCCAGTAACAAAGAAAAAAAAGAAATACAGGTCTGCTATCAAGGTCCAGATGGTTGGTTCCCAGGCTGCATGCTGAGACCTTCAGTGTAGCTAGTATTAACTGACTTTTTCTGAAAAAAATAAATAAAAAAATCCTCCAGCGCAGTTTAAAAATATTCCAAGAAAATATTTTTTTATTGATTGAGACACATGGCGAAAACAAATAAATGATAAAAGGAAAACGTCGTTCTCATTTCGACTCCTGCATCATGAACTCTTGAGTCACAGGAGAGGTTTAAAAGGAACATTTCAACTGTTTCTAGACAAAATTGACCTGATCAGTTGGCAGATGTCCTATGTGTTTAGAGAAATTTGTTAATGAAGATGGTTTGCTGGAGAAGGTTGTAAAATAAAATTCCAAAATTGGAGTGTTTGGAAATAAGTGCAAACCTTCGAGGACATGAGCATCCACCTAATGCAATTAGACCCTCAAAGACTAACACAAGGTAACACTGGAGGAGCTGTAGAGGAAAACTCGGTTCATAGAATAGAAGCAAAAAGGAGATTGATAAAAGGAAATCCAGTATTTAAGTCTGTCTCAAGTTTGTAACAAACCATGGTTGAGACCTTACAAATATGTGTGAGTCCCTTTAGTTTTTGACTTGCATGAAAGAAAACCATGTTTGGAAAAACTAATACTGCAGAACAACTCTGAACACAGCATCCATCCAAATGGCTAAACATGGTGGTGGGAGCGTCATTATGACATCATTACGACCTCTGGCTTAGTTTTACATCTCCATTTAATCTTACCACAAGAAGAGGTTTTATTCAAAACTTTCCCTGCCGAGAATCCCCTGTAAAATTGGACAAAACATCAAGTCGTCATTTAAACATTTCTTTTAACCTTCAAACTACCGACTCCTTTATCAGGTCTCGCGTGTTTTATGCTGACTCCACCAGAAAGACCCTGGCATCGAACAGCAGACCTCCCTCCCCCTTGCCAGGTGGTGTGAAGGGAGCTAACTCTCAAGCCCTCGTCAGCGCTCTCAGTCTGGAACATGGAGCCCTGAGTTATTTGTGTATCGTGTATTGATTTGGAGGTACAAGCCCTGGCTGTAAAGCAAAGATAAAGTAGTTAGGCATTAACTTTTTTTTTTCTGGGGAGGCTGGGGTCAATCTGAGCCTGTTTCACATAGCTGGAACCCATGAAGAAGGGGCGGGACTCATGGACTCTGGAATATTGATTTTTCTCTCAGAACAAAAAAAGGTATGTGCAGTCAGTATTTCCCTGTGAGCTCAGATAGGGCTGCTGCATTCCTGTCTACTCCCTCCAAGGTTACTGCCCTGCTCTCTGCCTCGGCTCGGCAGGCAGGACCTGGCAGCACCTGCCAGATGCACGTTGTGGTGTTTGCTACCTCTGAAGACAACCCCTTGTTTTTCTTCCAGTAATGTGGAGAAAAAAAAACACTTGTGAAAACACTACACAGGGGAATTCAGCAGAAAGTCTGACTTCTTTTCTCGTTTCTACCCAAGATCACACGGATAACAAAATGTTGAACCCCCCTACCACAGAGACAGGCTGCTGCGAATACTGATAAGAAATCCTCACCTGGGACCAGGCAGGGGGACAAGAGTCATCAACACCAAAGCGTTTGCTTAGCCGAGAGCTGAATGTGATGAGGTTTGCACGTGCTGATTAAGTACGGCGTCTCAAACTTGTATTGGTGTGAAACTGATCGCATCTAAGGAGTGTGACGACTGTTTCGTTATTTGAAGAGTGTACTCATTACTTTGGTAAACTGTCTGTGGTTTATCTTCTTTTTTTTGGAAAATAATCCACCTCTCAGTGTGTTACCCATTAGTTAAAACTAATAGTAGCCTCCAAAAGTACCCCAAACCTTTAAATTATGACATATTTTGTAACATTACAAACCCAAATTTATATGTACTTAATTGCGATTCTACTACAAAGACCAACAAAGGGCATAAAAAAGTTTTCACCCTTTTCTTGTTACAAGGAAAAATCTGAAAAGTGTGGCGTACATTTGTATTTATCTCCTGGCATTGAATGTTTTTTTTTGTTTTTTGGTAAATAGCCTAATTTCAGTCAGGTCAGGTTTAAGATACATGTAAACACCCATTTGTAAAGTCCAATAACACTTCGTTCTGGTCTTTGACTAGGCCACCCTAAAACAAAGTATTTTTTTATTTCGAACTTTCTTTTATTCATTGTCGTTATGCTTTTTTTAATCTTAGAGTCTTTTCCTGCTTCCAAAAGTTTTTTTTCCAGGATTTC
Organism: Orestias chungarensis; assembly: GCA_032876305.1. NCBI lineage: Eukaryota > Metazoa > Chordata > Actinopteri > Cyprinodontiformes > Cyprinodontidae > Orestias > Orestias chungarensis. The sequence continues at coordinate 3,073,361 of JAVLVB010000458.1, read as the reverse complement.
TGACCCGGATGATCACCTTCCGTGTCTCCGTGCCTCCCCACAGCATGATACTGCCATCCCTATTTTTGGGGATCTTGTGCATGTAGGTCAAAAAAACTATTTTGCTGTAGTATATACAGTATGTAAGAATTTAAAAGCGACTTCTGTAATTGATGTGTGAAATATAAAATGTCATGGCCAGCAACAGACTTTATTGTGATCAAGAATCAAGAATAGCGATTCGCAATGAGTGAGAGCTCTGAGGTCTCCAAAGCCTAGTATGTTGTTTAGGACATAACTTTGCTTTTAACACTCACCTCAACTTTAGTCATTTGTAATCCGCTGCCTTCGTATGGTTGTTGATGTTCTGTAACAAACCTGAAACATCTTGAGAGAAAAGCTGCACGTCTACTTACATCAAAATACACACTTCTTAATTGGGTTTGTTGCATTTTTATTTTATTTAGTGGTATCAAACTAAAAGGGCGCAGAACACATTACCTTGAGTTACTAATGTCCTATTGTCACATAAAAGCCACAAAGTTTGTGATTGTAACACGAGAAAATGTGGAAAAAGTTCAAGGGACGTCAATATCTGAACTGTTTGTTTCTATTGTCCAGTCATTAGGTTCCAGAATTTCTAACCTCATCATAATTCTTTTTTCAATCTCAGCATCAAAAGAGTTTTACTGTCCAGGCAAAGGTTAGAGCAACACAGTTTTATAGAATTATTAAGTAAGCAATTATGATAACCCACTGTTTAAAAGATAATCGAGCGATAAGGTTCTGCCACACTCACACTGTAGTTTGCCCTTTAAAGCAGCTCAGAGGGGGGAAATAAATCAATGCTTCTCAACCCGAGCCTGCTGTGTTTGGAAGACCTGCCGAGTTTCTGCCTCGCTAAAATGTTTCCACTTCCTTGGGAAAACGGGAGTTTAAATTTCAAATTGAACCTGCATATCTGGCCCGTTGTAATGACTTTGCTTGTTAGTGGCATTTTATCAAAGCTCATAAACCTTGAATGACTATATATTGATAAAGGCTGTTTAAAGTGTCATCGGAATGATAACATTTGCACTGTAAATGTGGCTTCAGTCTCCAATCGAGCACGGATGATAAGGAGAGCACATGTTGGTGCGAGAGTAAAAGGACAAAATCCACTGAATATTTAATGGGGCTATTACAAAAAAAATAATGATTAAAAAAAGTAGGATGCCATAACTAAAATTAAGAGGATTCATTTACATTAATATTAAATGACCTGAGCTTAATGTAGATGTAAACTGCAGAAAATAAAGCAAGATGGTGGAGTCAGTTCTCCCTTAAACAGTGGACAGCTCATAATGAATGGGACCTAATGTTTGACTTTCTGACTCCACACGTTTCCTATTTTGACCTCACACGTTTTCATGCTTTAACACAAGAAAAATATGTATGATTTTATATGAATTAAACCAAACTTCAAATAGAAACTTTTACATCCGTTGTGTTTGTCAGTGACTACTGGTGTGTGAGTGTGTTTTTACCTTGTTTTTCTCTCTCTGCATGCATAAATAACAATAAGCTGAGTGGTTTGACACTTTGCCCCGATCAATATCAATAAAGCAATCAGCGTGTCAGGGTCCTACATGTTTCAAACAGGGTTCTTTGGGAGAGGATTAGCGAGTTTATGGCTTTATACTGCGAGGTGCGGCTGTTGATTGCAAGTAAACCCACAAGGATGGAAAAAAAAAAAATCATCCATATTAGATTGAATATTAGAGATGATGAGGCACTGAGATACTAATGCAATCACATAATCTCTGCACGTAAATAGCCGCTTGTATTAGTATGACGAAGTTTAAAATTTTCAACCAACTTTAGTCCCAAAAGCGAGGCCTTAGCCCAAACCTTCAGACCCTTCCCTTCTTTTCTGGTACTCGAAGAGTTTGTCCAGACAGGCAGAGTGCACTTTGTTCTCAGCCTGATCATAAACCGAGACAATAAATTCAACCAGACTTCTGAACTGGACAACATGAGAGAGGGAGAAGATGAAGGGGGGAAGCTTCAGACAGTCAGAGATCAATTCTTCCAACCAGGCAGGAAAAACCAGAGAATGCCCTCGAGTGACCCAACAGCAGACGCCTTTATTTTAAAGAACCCAATCTCATCTCAGTGTTCAGACTGAATCATGGGAGAATTGATTTCTGCACATGCAGGTTGTGAAAAAACACCGACATCATAAATATGAGGTTTACACCAGAAAGGATGTTTAAAAAAAAAAAAAAAAAAAAAAAAAAAGGTTGAGGTAATGAATCAATACAAACACTTTGAGAAGTTCTAACTTGTCTTCTGCAGCTTAAAGAAGAAACCTTTAACCTGATGCACACTTGCTTCAACAGAAACATTGCAACTGTTTTACTCCTTTTCAAACACATTACTTTTCTTCTTGGACATCCAGAACATAATCATAAAAAAAAAAGAAAGAGAGACGTATTCCTTTAAAGAAGTCTAGAGTAGCCTCTAGATTAATAATGCTGAGTAAATTCTGCTGTCCTGTCCACATCAGTGCAGCTTTTTTTATATATATATATATATCAGCAGGGCGATTCCTGTGCAATCACTGGGTGTGCTGCCATCTTGTGATGTGCTCTGAGCCCTGCAGGTCAACCCTGACGTTTGTGCACTAAAACCTACCAGATCCTTTTCCCTGTGACGTGCCAGTCAGACGTTTACGCACACTCCTCGTGGACGTGAACGTCACGAACGCATCCATTCCGGTAATTTATATGCAAAAAGTAATAATGTCTGTATTAATTACACTCAGTGTAATGCCTTGGATCCAGCGGCGCAGGTTTGTGGCTCTTTATACCCACTATTACACAATCGTATAAGGAATTCTTATACACTTACTCAGGTGAATAATTTTAATAATATATTTTATCACCGATACACTGTACGTATTACACCAAACCTCGAAGTGGAAAGGGGTAGACATATTAAAAAAAACAATCATCAATAAAGGCACTATGATCTATTCCAAGTGTTCACCAAAATTCTAGGATTACTGCAGCATAGTGAAAGCTGTAACACTCCACCTGTGAAAGGCTTCTCTTTGTAACTCATGCGCCAATTCTTAGCGTTACACTGGCAGACAGGATGCATTAAAATGAAAAGAAAAATCCAGAATCATTAACTTTATCATTCAATTTAGTCTTATCATTCCAACCTAGAAAAAGAATGCCAAAATTAACAACATCCTGAGGATGAGAGCATGTAAATTTCAGATCATCCCTCTAAAATGGAAAGAATTTTTAAAGTAAAGATCTAATGGTGGAACAGAATGAACCTGTAAAACGAATGGCCTTCCCAGCGATCACAGTATAGACCTAAGGTAGGTCACCCTCCGTACTGTCCTCGTCCGCTCTCCTCTCCAGGGGCTCCATTCATCGTTATGTGTCGCTCACAGGAGCCTGGAGAGCCACAGGCACCATCCCTCCCACTCAAGGGGGAGGTGGGCAGCGAGTAGATTAGCTGACCTTCTCCCGGTGTGGGAGTAAAGGCCCCTGCAGTCTAGCCAGCAAACATTGCAGGTCTGCAGCAGCTGAAACCACTAGGTGAAGTTGTCAAGGATGCTCCCCAGGATCAGGACGAGAGGGGAGATACCGGCGTCTCCGGCACCCTGACAGTTTGCATGGCAGCAGGAGCCTGCAGACTGTCAGAGGAGACGCACGAGGTGCCTGAACCACTAGTATTATGGATTTGATGAGAACAAACACTCTAATGTATTTGCAGAACTTCTTATTCCAACACAACTAAATGTTAATGTTAAATTTGTTTCTGATGTCTGTTTTAAGGTTTGGAAAGTGGATGAGGAGGATTTGGTCCCTTTCAGATAATAACTAAACTTACTAAAGAAACACACACACAAGACAGGTCAGTTTAGGAGTTCATCTTAAATGGCTTTGATTTAAAAACAATATCATCTGTTGCGAGCTGTCATAAATTGTTTCTTGGTACAGCACACACTTGAAATTGTAAAAGCAAAAATAATTGAATAGCATTAATGCAAGTAGAATTTCTGCATAAGCAAAATTGTTAGTTGAACACAAAGAAGAAAAAATCCACACAGCATTATTAAGATATCCATAGATTAAAAGGTCCATTAAAGTTATCTTTCACTTTTATCAATACAGATTTCAACCACATTTTTCACCATTTTAGACATTTCCAGGCTCCATTTTTCATCGTTTTTGGTAAATTATGCTTACTTTTAAAAATACTAAGATTCAAAGATTTTTCCCCAAAACTAGAAAGAAGAAGAAATGTACGTAGGGAGGAAAGTAGAAAATAAGGAAAGGACATAAAATACCCAAGAGTAAAGAAGAAAAGACACGACAATGGGATGATTGAGGAAAAAATGGAAAACGTTTAAGAAATGACAAAAACACATAAGGAATAAGAAGGGATGACAAAGTAAGAGGAAGGGGAAACAAGGAGGAATTACATAAGGAAAGGCAAAAATAAAGGAAGAAGGAAGAAGGCATGGAAGAAAAGGAGTGAAATAAAGGAAGCAAGGAACTTAAGATGAAAGAAATGCACAAAAAGGGAAATAGGAAAAGAGAAATGAAAAGAAGAAAAGAGACACGGAAGGAAATTGGAAATGGCTTAATGAAAGACAATAATGCAGAGATAATTTAAGGAAAGACAGGAGGGGAAGGTGCTTAGACATAAATGAAATAAAAAGAGAAGTGTATGAGGAAAGGATACAACTTTAAGGCAGTGGAGTAGTTTTTTTTCTTATCCAATGTGTTGCATGCAGGTTCCATACAGTTTCACTACAGCAAGAAGGTTGCGGGTGTGAATCCTAGCTCCCTCTGCATAAAGTAGCCAGTTTCAAATCCATGCATTATTTCTCTCCAGTTAGTTTTTTTTTTTCTCTCACAGTTCACAAATATGAAAATGCAGTTAACCGGTGCCAGTAAAGTAAATTAAAACTAAGACTAAATTTGGCGCCTTTGCTTAAAAACTAATAGTCTGAACGCCTTCAGCTGGCTTTCTAAGCCTGAAAGAATGGTACAGGGATTTTGTTTTGTGCTGAGAAGGGAAGCATTACAAATGTGCTTCGAGCAGCTGCCGCCTCCGAGGTGAGCTCATTTACATCAACATTATGAATGAATCGGTCAATGGGCCGGCACCATAAATGACCTCTGCTTGTAATTGCGTGGAGTGTTCTTGTCATCCCGTTAACGAAGAAAGATGGTTATTTTATTTTTTTTACCCTTTTCTCTCATTCCGTCTGTTTTTTATCCTTCTCTTTCTCTCCCTGAGGAGCATCGCTGACCTATCACACGCTGGTGCCAGGTCATCACCGGGCGTCAATGTTTTCAGTTACCACACACCTCTCTCTCAACCCCGCCACCGCGTCTCCTCCGTGAGCCAGACGCAGCACAGCAGGAGAAAACCAACAAAATGCAAATTTGAGCCGACAGCTCGACTTAAAAAAAACAAAACACATGCCAATAAACACTGCCGTTTTAAAACAAACCAGACTTTTTAACATCACACGGTTCATTTAGGACTTTATTTCTGCAGTATGGTTCTTTTCAAAAGCACTTGATCGCAATACAAAATGAATAAATGTTGTTTTTTTCCAGTGGTGCAAGTCGTACTGCATGTGTCAAACATTCATGCCAACGATAACACTACTGATACATATTCCAAACATGACAGGTTGAAAAATAACTTTCAAAAATGTTTTGCGGAACAACCATAATATGACATTACTACAATAAAGCATGTTAGTGCTTCTAGCTTAAGGTGTCATCATATTTAATGAAAAAAGAGAAAGAAAGAAATGGAAATTTTGCTCTGAGTGCTAAGAAGACAAAAACGCTCGATTGTGGCTACAAATTTCCCACAGATCAGACAGAGGCAGAGAGTCTCCTCAGGGATGAACTCTGAACTCAAAAGATGATCATTCTGACTCCAAATTAAAACACTGTGGAAAAAGCAGCTTCGCACGTTTAACTAATTTATTTTACTTTCCCATGAGGCAAATTAACTTACAGACCTACATAAACAACAAAAACAAAACAAAACAAAAAACAAAGTTATAACTTCTACAAAACTATCGTCAACATGAGTACATCATATATTTTAACATGGATATCAAAGCAGAATGTCTGAGACTTTGAGGCTACATAGTCAGAAGGCAGTGACACCTATAAATCTTAATGTTAGGGCAAATAGTAAAAAATAAATTATTCTACACGTTCTTATAGATTGTTCTCTCTATGCTTAATAAACATTGATTCTGAAGGGAGAACACTTATAATCTTTGAAAAAAAAGTTAATGTGAGATCCGGAACGAATAAAGCTCCACACATGTAGGAGTATCTCGGTAAAATAATGGAAAGGTAAGAAAATGCATATATTTCAGTAATTTATCCGCAAAAAGTAAAAATGTCTATATTCATTACACTCAGAGTGAAACAGCTAAAGTTTGATTTTTGATTACTACGGCTTATAGCTGATGAAATCGAACAGAGTGTCTCAGGAGATTTGAAAGTGCCTTATCCAAGCAGAGCGAAGTTTAGTGGGAGGAAATAAATGCACATGCAATAGGTATTAATTTCATTTCTATATGTTTTCATCATTTATAACAGCTTATAGCTAATGAACATTCAAAAATCTGTTTCTATGAAGATGTAAACATTAAATGTATAATTTAACAGAAATTTCAAAGAAAAAGAAAAAAAAAAAACCCCAACACACTGTTGAGAAGCAATAGGATATTATTAAATTAAGTTATTAAAGAAACATGGGCTTTTTGTCAACTTTTTGGTTTATCGTAGGTCGCACTGCATTAATTCACACTAAAGGAATCCAGACCACGGTTGGTACATATGCTGAACGGCGTATTGACATATTTTTCAGTCGGCCTGTCCATCTGTTTTAAGAAAAAATCCTGTTATTTGTTGGTCCCATGTAACCTAATTTCATGGGAAACTGAATGTTGATTTACTTTTAGCCAATAAACAAAAAAAATGGTCAACTAAAATGTATCACTCTGTGTGTAATGAATGTAAAAAACAAACAAAAACAAAACAGAAGTAAAACAATTCCAAAAGTTTGCCTTTTTGAAGTAAACTACAGAAATAAATTCACTCCCAATGAGATGCACTCGTACTGTGATATAAAGACTCCCCGAACAAGACGGCACACAAATGGCGGAGCTTCTCTAAAATGTCAAGCGGAGTTGTGTCAGGGAGCTCGTTCTCTGGGACACGTTCGCGTCAGATTTGTGTGCGTAAAGAGTTAGGATACAGGCCGCTCGCGAGAAACGGAGAGCAGAACAGGTTTGGTGTGTTTAAGTCCATAAACCACGACCTGAAAGTGCGTTGCAACACGGTCGTTGTTACAGCTTGGTAAACGAAGGTCAGGGTGTAGTGTGCTACCGGCAGGCCGTCGGATTATTGTATCAATGTCCCGCTATGGTCACGTGAATGAGCCCCAAGCGGACCCACACAGTCGGTTAGTTCTGGTTTTGTAGTGCAAAACCGCCGAGCGTTTGGGAGGACAGTCGTGATAGGAACCATCAAATCCAGCTGAAAAACTGACACCTTCTAAAAAAAAAAAACTTGTCTCAAATCTTTCATACCGTCATGAATAATATAAGCCAACATCTAGAGCTTCTGATACCGACACATTTGCCTAAACATATCAAAAAATACAATAAAACTTGACGGCAGCTGTCGCCAACTGGTGCATGAGATGCATGAGAAATTTACTTCATGAAGTCAGAAGACGGGATCTCCTCTCGTCATCGGCTCTCGGTTTAGCCCAAGTTGGTCTTTGGAAAAATGCAAAGGACTGACCTGAACCTGAATTTCAGTCACACAAAGAAACAACAACAAAAAAAATCATGGATAAAACCGACTACATGTAGAGAAGAACATTGTGGAAGAATATTTAAGAAAAATATGATTCCTGCAGGATAAGCTTCTTGTCGGCCTGCACTTATACAAAGACGCTAACAGACAAAACTGGTTAGTTCATATTTCTTATTTTCTTCGTAACAAAAGCTCCATCGGAAAACACAGTCACATCAACAAAGAGCCGCCGTAGTGTAGTGTTAAGACGTGGCTGGCTGACTTGGCAGCAGCTGGTGTGGAAGTGGCATTTGTGGAAGTTGTCAGCGCACAGAGGGGTTAAGAAGAAGAAGTAGTAGAAGAAGGAGTAGGAAGAGGAAGAGGAAGTCTAGTAAAGGAGGATCCGGCGCTCGATGGCCTTGCGGCAGATGGGGCACTCGCTCATCCGGTCTCCGCACAGCTGGCAGGTGCCATGGCCGCACATGAAGATCATGTTCTTCAGTCGGTCCAGACAAACCGGGCACATTGTCTGAAGGAGGATGTGAAGCAGATATCTGAGTTTGTTTTTGTTCATTTCATGGCACAAGCCAAGTAGAGACAAAAAAATCACTGGCACAAATATGCATAACAGTAACTAGGGATACCATGATGCTACATTTGAACCTCATATCCATATTTAGGATAGCAAGATTTTAGAAGGCATTGTGATCTTTCAAATAAAGATCACAAAAAATGATGAGACAATACTGTTACTGTATTATTTAATGAAAAACTAAGAAGTATAAAGCAAGTGAGGATACATTTGGCAATAAATACACGAGTGTTGATGTGCTTTAAACAACTAAT
>JAVLVB010000458.1:3040289-3064583 GCA_032876305.1 Orestias chungarensis | reverse complement strand
GGGGGGGGGCAGAGAAATCAAAGTTCATGAACATCTTTAGAACAAACAGTTTCACTGAAACTGTTTGTTCTCACCTGTTCCTTGATGTCTTGAAGCTGCTGCTGTAGCTTCTGTACATCGGCGTTGACGTTCGTGTTATCTTTGTCTCTCTGCAGCGCCTGGATGTTTCCACTGGCTGTTTGGATGTAAAATGAACACAGTCACGTGTTGAGAGACAGAAAAAAAAAAAGAAATAAAAGATTAAACCAATTATTTAAGGCAATGGGCCATCTTGAATTTTACCCTCAGACTATAAACTTTACTGCCAAAAGCAAAAAAATAATAATATGGCCGCAGCAGCATCGCCATTCTGACTCGATCTAGAGTTCTGTAACAGGCAGGAGACGCATGCATTTCGAATTTTTATTATTTGGCAGATCATTTCTTGCTCAGGGTTTTGGCACTCTTTATGACCTCTTCCACTCAGCAATCCACATTAAGAAAAAGGATCTAATGTATTGGTGGACAAAACAGAAATAATCATGCGGCAAATTTGAAAAAAATGTATATGATCTTCCTTTTGGGAACCTTTATCACCAGAATCTGCCAGAAACCTGAGAACTTCAGAGTGATACACATTATATCACCTGTTAAATGTGTGCATGATTACGTGGCACAAAAAAAAAAGAAAAAAAGAAAGAGTTAAGAGAAAGGGGGATGGGCCAGGGCAGCGTTTTTGGGGGGAGGGGAGGGGCTTGGGGAGGTATACTTACACCAACTTAATGCCAGATTGTTGGGCTGGACAAGATCCTGGGATCCCCCTGCCATAGTGTTAGAGCTCCCTGCTGGGAATAACCAGTCACATCGTTATAGCAGAGCTGCTCTGATCAGCTCAACTGTGGTTAACTGGCTAGTATTAAGTAAAGCCACTAATAGAGATCGTTCAAAGAGGAAAGCAGAAAGTTGGAAGCAGCTACGATAGAAAGAAATTGAAAATTAAGCTCAAAGCAGCCTGTTTTGTTGCTCATCATTGATTAAGATATAAAAAAAACTAACTAAGAGCAAATTAAAAGGGAGGGAGTCAAAAATATTAAGGTTCAAGTGAGTTTTAGGACAAAGACTTGCTTTAAGGTAAAGAAAGTACATAATCCTGGTAAGATGCAGGTTTTTACTGCTGCCCCTTGCATGGGTGTAAGTATGTCACATTGGTGATCAAGGCTGCTTCATCAGACCAGCTGTAGAGCGTGAGACGCAACAGTAAATGAGGAAATAGTTTCCCTTTTACCTCAACATAAAACATGAAAAAGACCCACTAGTGAGATGCACTAAAATAAATTCCTACAAACCAAATTAGGTCACACATGGCTCGCATAATAATTTAAAATTAAACAAAGATCAGATGATTAAATGCAAAAATAAGATTTTTGTTTTAATATTAATTCTAATTTCTTGTTAACTCCTTTAGAAATTTTAATTTGCATTGTACATTAATGTCACTGTTGATATTTTTAAGTAAAAAAAAATGCTTATTTGTGTATTGACGAATTATTTAATTTCAACACATTTTTAACAGTTGGTTTAGTGCAAAAAATAAGTAAATGCTCCGACTGAAAAATAAACACAGTTTGATGTTCGACAGGACAGTGATTTTAAACGAACATCACAATCGACCGCTTCATGCTTGACTGACATTTGGTAGGATTTAAAAAAAGAACTGTTTTATAGAAAGATGAGGCAAAAATGTAACCTTTTGTCCACAATAATAAAACTTGTGTTTAAAGGCAATGTTGAATCCTGTTTTGTGTTGCAATTGAACTACTGTCCATTAATGTAATCCATTAATGGGTTAATGCAGACAAACTAATATGTGTTATAGATTAAATTTAGATCATACTTCATCGTAAGAGGACAAAATATACAAAGAAAATGCTTTAAATAATATAAAATAAAAAGGTGTTGTGCTTTTTGTGGTGGTGGTGGTGGTAGATCCTTTAGGATTGGTCATCTTTTAAGTAGCGCAAGCTGGAAAAGTGCGGGCACCCCTCTGTTCTAGAATAAGACAAATTTCAGCGCTACTTAAACGTGACGCTTAAAAACCAGGTCTGAGCTGGTTTTTTGGGTAGTTACATTTCTTATATATATTTACAAATATAATGTATTTGTGTATATATTTGAGCTTGTATGTATAATTTTGACTTCTACTTCTACCTAAATTTTCAAATGCCAATTATGTCCTTAAAGTTAAGTAATAACTATGAAAGCATCTAATAAATGAAAACCAAGAATTAAAAATGACACTAATCACTGCATGCATACTATTAAATATATATTTTTTATCAATCTATATTCAGGAGAGATTTGAAAAAGCCAAATGTTGATTCATCTGGGACACAAAAGTTAAAATATAAAAACAATCCTTTAGAATGTTTGCAGAGAAGAAAACATGCAGATTTATTAGTTATTGTTAGTTTGGAAAATATGTCTAGTAATTTTAGTTCTCAAAGTTATTACTAGATATTACTAGACTAAATGAACCTAAAAATGAAATTAATGATAACTAAATGGAAAAAAAACTACATTAAATGATTCAAAAAAGAATGAAGAGAAAAAGAATAAGGATGGAATGAAATATAAAGATGAATAGATTAAAAGGGAACACTTGGAAGGTTCACTCACTAAGATCATCATCATCATCATCATCATCATCATCATCATCATGATCAGCGGCATCATCCTCCATACCTTTCCCACCGCAGCAGAGAACGAAGGGCGTGCGGCATTCCACCACAGCCCGGCACTGTACGCACTTCTTCATGAGGCTGGCACAGTCTGCAGAAGAAAAAAAAGACACCTACGTGTTCACATCCCAAGTTTGGGGGGAAAAAACACAAATAAATAGATGAGATCCCAGCAGGGCTGCACAATAAACTGCCAATATAGGGTCACATTCACAACATATCTGCTCACAATATTCATATTCAAGTGTTTGCTGATATACTTAACAAGTTTGGAAGCAGCATCTCTCATGCTTAACCAATAGGACAGAGTCTCTTGGCAGCGAAAACGCACACCAGACACAAGTGACATTTGCCCAAACATCCTAAAGGTCAAACACTGATGTTGTAATAAGTGTGTTGACTTACTCTCACAAGCGCACATGTGACCGCAGGGCTGGAACAACACGGCTGCCTTTTTGTCAGAGCAGACTACGCACTCCTCAATCTGCAAAGGGAGACATTAAACAGAGCTTTTACTCTCAGTCACCCGTATTGGCTTCATAAGACTGGTTGTAGAAGGCTAGTTTTTTGTTTTTTTTGTGAAGTAAAACATCACAAAAAATGTCCTGATGAGATACAAACTTTAATCATAGATAGATAAGGGAAGATATGCCCATGACTATATTTTACAGTTTAAACTTCTAATTAGCAATAAGCATACAAAAAATGCAAATATTTAAATGATAATAGAAAAAACTGCAACCCAGAAAAGTACCTAATAATAATAATAATAATAATTCTGTACAGTTTTACTAAATTTGTCACATGAATTAGAGTTTAATGTGAAAAAAAAGTGCACTTCTTGGTCGGTACAGTTTATTACCAGTTTAATATTAGGACTGCTAGATGACGAATACGGATTTTCATAGATAACGAAAAAACAAGTTACATGTTTTTTATGGTCAGGATCTTATAAAGGACTAAAAAAAGAGAAAAGACTGAAACGAATGCGACAATTTTACATAACTTAATTTGTACACAGACCCCATGTATGAGGTTATGAAACCCCATTACAAAGATATAAGATATAGATAAATCCAACTATAGTAAAGTTATAAAGCACCACAAACAACCCTACAATGTTTAATTTAATCCATATTTTCCTATAAACAACATCAATATGATTCAAACCAGTTTTAAAAAAAATGTTCAGAGGGCAAAGTATAGAGCTAGGTTTTATAATGAATTTATTTATTTTAGATTTTTTGATATAGTTATGATAAAATAGATAGTGATATATGTTAAGATTATATATTTTAATCCACATCTTGGGGGATAGTTTCATTAGTTTTAGCTATTAGTACGCATGTGTAAAATAAAACTTGCTTCCAAAAAACATCCTTCTGGCTTGCTGCGTATTTAAATAGCTCAATTAGATGTTATAATCAAAACACATCAACTAATACAACTATTTAAAAGTAAAACTCCACTGTATAAAAGTTCCTTTAGTTTAATTTAAAAACATAAAAATACATCTAGAACAATTTATGAAACATTTTCATTACTTATGGCTGATTTAATTTTAATCAACTTACTAGAGAGAAGCCACTCCTGCTGATTATCTCTTTTCAAAACATAAAAGGACGTTCACATGTCACGTTAAATCGCCTAAAACGTTTCCTCATTCTTTTCTGTTACTAGGATCGGCAGAAAGGCACTTAAGATCACCTTTGTTCTCGACTGAACCTGCTCCTTACAGATGAGACACTTTTTAACGCGAGGCGAGCAGAGCGAACAAGTCGCGATGTGTCCGCACGGCCCAAACAGGGTGTCCCTCTTCATGTCCGAACAAACCATGCACTCCTCCAGGGACTCGATGTTGCTGTTCAGGGACGGGCTGCGGATGTCCACCTGGCCGCTGTAGCATTAGAAATAGAGCAATAATAGCTTATCATCTGCAAATAACACAATTAACATATCAAAATTTCCACAGATATGAAAAACTGAGTCGATACTTTGAGCTTTGTCCCCCTTTGCCTTTACATTAAGTTAAGCCTAAACTCTCCTTGGTACGGCGTCACATTTACCGTACAGACCAGAGTGATATTGATCTTCCTGTTGAGTTCTCAGCAAGAAAGCTGTTAAATGTGTTTCCCAAAATGTCAACCAACTCTTGGGATGTTTACCTGCTCTTCTCTTTGTGACATTTGGCCAAGGCCTTGCAGAGGCTAGGGTCGGGACAGAGGTCCAGCGGGGACTGGCCCTTCTTGTTGCGGATGTCCAGGTCCGCTCCATTTGCTGCCAGGAAGCAGGCAATGGATGCTGCGCTCTTCTTCTCGGCTCCCTGGGTGCCCAAGCCCATTATTAACTGTAAGAGTAGGACAGGAAATACAAGATAAAGTGTGAGACACACAGGAATCCCCAGCATCCTACTATGTGAAATCGGTAAGGAACAAAGTAAGTAAAGCATTTCATACTTAACCTGTTAATTTTTTTCTAAACAAACACATGCATTATGAAATACATTTGTGGCAGTCTCATGCTGCGTGCTATTCTTCAAGATATGCGATAAAACATAAGGATTAGAAAGAAATATTAACAGGAATGTAAATGTAAATATGCATATAATATAGGATCTTATATCGCTAAACTCAAGATTCCCCCCCTGTACAGAAGTAAACATGAACCATGTCAACCCGTCTCCTCTCCCCCTGCTGAATAACTTATCACCTAACTCACTCAACTGAACTGCAAAACTACCCTTTCATAACCAATTTCGACCTTCCACGTCTGATTCTCCTCAACCAGTAGCTTTAACATCTTCGCTGATGGAGCCATCGGGCCAGCTAATTAAATTCTCATCTTGAAGAGAGGGAAGTGGCACAGGAGTGTAACCCAACTACACATTTCTCAAATTAGGCCGGCTGTCTGTCTTGTTCCGCTCCCCTTAGGGAGAACCAGAGAGGGGAGAAGGAGGGGATGGAATAACGAGTGGGTGGGAGACAGAAGGTGACAGTGACAGGTGAAAAAAAAATCTGTCGCTGACTCGAGGCTTTAAAGTTTTCCCAGCAGCTATTAATGATGTGCCTTTAACATGGAGAGAGCTCGGCTTTAACAATCCCCCTTTTGGCCCCTACAAAGGCTTCGGAGTAGCGAAGCAGCCAACCAGGACTGTTTGAACGCTTCCCTCTGAATGATGAGCCGGTGCCGACTCAGCTGTCCGTCGATGCGGGTGCCGGAGACAGTTGAGTTTCCTGACTAAACGAGGATCAGTCATCATCCTTCAAACCGCACTGCAAACTGATTTTATTCCAAATTTTGTGAACTTATAAAAACGGTGACAAGGCAAACGCTAAACAATCTACCAGATGATAAATGCCAAAAACAATGACACGACGCTTCAGTGAGCCGCCAAATGGGAAAAGGGCAGGTAGTCGAACACGAAAGGCGCAGGCACGAATTTCATAGATGCAGCCAGACTAAAGATATAAAAGTGCTACATGTGGTGGCGAGACTTTTCTACTTCAATGTATTTACCTGGATCTAACTGCATCGTTCCTTTAAATAAGATGCTGCATTAATTTTTTACAAAAAAGGTCACATTGAGGGTGCTTCTACCTAAAATTTTGCACTTTTTTTTTACAAATACTTTTAAAATAATCAATCTATAATATGTATTTTGTGTACAGATCCATAGTTCTATGTTAAGCGCTTCAGTATTCTTAACATCCTTCACTTTTCGTCCCTTCACAAATAAACTTTAGAGCATGTGAATTATAGACCAAATACGTGTGCAAGTGTAAAAATGAATAAAAATGTTTATATGTTTACTTGAGTCCCATACATGCCTGTGATGTTGCAAATACTTCTACATTTTCTACTGGACTGAGCAGGGATCTGTTAAACGATCTAAGCATAGTCACAACCTAATCTGGGTTTAAATTCTCCACAATTTCCTCCTTAACCTGTATGAAGTTAATTAAGTTTTTATGTTGGAGTTTCTCCAACATCGGAAAGGATATATCGCAACTAAATAGTTTAAAATGTCTTACTACAACATGATAAAATGCAAAAGGGGTGTATAAAAATATTCGCTAAAGCTTTATGACGCTGTAAACACTGAACGTATAAAACACTGAATGGAGAACGTTCATAGTGGGACTGAATGTACCGTGTTCTTGGAGGGTTCCCAGGGCTCCACTTTGCTGACATCCTGCATATCCTGGAGCTGTCGCAGCTGGGACAGCGTGTGATGACGCAGCGCCTCGTGAAGCGGCGTGTCCCCGTCCTTGTCCTGCACGTCGAGCTTGGCCTCTGCCCGCACCAGCAGCTGCGGAGAGAAGAGAGGTGAACAAAGAATCGTGCATACGGACAATAAGGTCAGAACTCGAGCAACAAACACGGAACAACTGAGGTTTTATGTAACAGTGAAATGCCACCACCCACTCATTTATAGGGTTGCTATGTGGACTTAGCTTTGTTGCTTTTTTTTTTACTATACTCCAATTATCAAGTGTACTTTTGTTTTGAGTCCACAAGATGGCAACGTGGCAGTCTTAATCCAATGCTACGCCAAGCCACGTTTCCTAGAAGAACACCCCCCTCCTCTTTGAGGCAGGACATCCAGCTGTTTAAATTAAACAGGGGACTGCAATCATGTCGCTCTAGTGCCTTTTGCGTTTAGAAAAAGGGGACTAGCAGATAACTCAAGAAGAGAGCAGGGTCACTTAGTAGCACCAGTGAGGCATTACACGATTACAAGGACTGAGAGAAAGACATTAAGAAGTGAAATAGAAACACCAACCCGAACTATCTGCGTGTGCTGGCGCTCCACTGCAAGATGCAATGATGTCTGCTGGTTAACGTTCTGAATGTCCAAGCTGGCGCTGCCCTGGTAAGTGGGGAAAAAAAAATAGAGAAGGGTAAGGATAAGAACGTCAGAGTATGTGTGCACATGTCAAAAATGTGTCTAAGAAATTAAGAGAGCTGTCAGGACCTTGAATAGAAAGAGAAAAAAAACATATTATTTACCCTAAATTAAACAAAAAGATGTTCGTTTGCCATGATGCTGTTTTTTTTCTTCCTTTCTGACCAAGAAAAGTACTAACTGGAGGGACTAAAGAAAAGAAAAAGAAAAAGAAACCATCATCTTACAAAAAAAATAAAATAAAAAAAATGCCGCATGTGATTTTGATTTCCAACTGCAAGCGCATCCTCTGTGGAGATGTGGTGGAAAGATAACCATTGTGATCAGGCAGTGTGTAAAATCCCAACATAATAAGACTGACTGACTGACTGACTGGCTGGCCGGGAATCTGCAGTGCACCTAGAAGTGTGGTGCAGCTTCTGAATAGAAATCTCAGCCATCACTGCGAACAAGCCCATTGCAGGAACTTAAGAGGGGGAGAAAAAGCTGCCCCTGCTAAAAGGGCTAGCTTGCACAGAGAGTACTCGCGCGTTAGTATGTTGCGGCAACATTTCTGCCTTTGCACCATATCCTCATTAACCCAGTTTTGTCTCCATCAGGTGACTTTTCTGTAAACTCCTGTATGTGTTAGCCTTTAGGGAGCTAGACCTGCAATCTTTAAAGGGGGAAAAAAGGAAGAGGATGAACCTATAATTGCAAGTGAAGGAGGATATGAAGGCCAAGCAGCACTAAAGGATACCCCTGGAGGCCGTGTGAACCTTATGGATTCAATAACAAAAAGAAAAAAGGCAGTAAAAGGAGATTCAACTGGTGTACAGCTTGCTGGCTGCAGGGACAGCAGCGAGGGCTGCTTTCAATGGTCCTTTGTTGGATGAAGTTAAAGCTTGGCGGATGCGGGCTGAATTATTGCTGCAATGCTGTTTTATACCAACTCTAAACAAAGATGTGTAAACAGACGGGGTTTAGATGCCGTTGGAAGCCGCCCATCTCTGATGTGATTTTTTTGTGTCAAATCTTAACACTAATAGTTGGTAGTTTTTTCAAGTTTAGTACCTGGTGTACCAGCAGCTCCGCCACCTCCACGTGGTTGTTGAGAGCAGCCAGATGCAGAGCGGTGTAACCGTCGTCCTTCTTCTCGTCTACGATCCACGGCCTCGGCAGTTTGGAGAGCAGCACACGCATGGCGCTGCAGAGCAAACAAATAAAGGCGCCAGTGAGCGCTGAGCTGGACTTTGATGCACATGAAAAAAAAACATCCAGAAAACATGTAGGGTGTCGCCTCTACTACCCGATACCGGGCAAGTGGAAGATAATGGATGGACCAAAGGATGTGTCAAAAGAAATCACAATTCATGCACCTGGGCAGTAGGTGCAGAGTTGCACACATTTTGCACTATATATTTGATTGTTGATTTTACATGTCAGAGGGCACTGCGATGTAACTAAAAAGATGTTCCCTGATTTAAAAACATTGGTTTAATCCTAAACCTTTATGTAGACATCCTAAAATGAAATTCCTTATAAGGTGCCTACAATTTCAAATTTAATATTGATGAAACACTTTGCATTTTTGTATCACACCAAGTACATTTTCACCATGCCTAAACATAGAAGGGTCAGGGTTAGTTCAATTTCAGTAACTTTAAATACTGTATCAAAGCACCATAACCACGTCTCTGATAAAAACACATTTCTCTCAACCCTTTTTCTTTCTTTTTTTTTCTCTACACACAGCTACAAAAACACCAGATCCGCTTAAGAAGAAGTTGCTTTGGCAACCAAGCGTTATTCAAATCAAGTCCAAAAAAACTCTTTACTGTACATATTTAGTATGAGTATGTTTTTTTTTAAAGAACAAAAAAAGAAGACCTTTTTAAAAAAAGATCATTTATATTCTTACATTTTATGGGTCATTAAAAACAACATTAGCAAATAAGCACCATAGACATAGACAGCTAAGTTTTACAACAAAATCAAGCTGATTTAAAATGATTCGTAAACAAAACTAATTTTAAATCATTAGCAAATGGAGAAAACCTTAATTTAGCTGAGCCTGGTGGGACCTCCAACTTCGACTGGATAACTAAAGTGCCACTCATCTCACCCTTTTTCCAAATTTTTTTCAGTAACAATTTGACATTCAATGGCTCAAAATCCATAAATAAAGATTCCGATGAGAAGAAATTTGATATATTTGTGTTAGTATTCCAAAAAAAATGTGCATAAGGATGATTTAAACTTGGTACAGGGATGTCTGGATTAACGGAGCACAATCCATATGTGACACTGACTTGGTGCAGACGTCTCCTAGCCATTCAGTGAAAGACTCATTCCACTCCTACTTTGAAAGCGAGCCCAAGTGCCATAACTGAAGGGCACGATGGTAATTACACAAGATTTATTCGTATTCACTCAGGTCTTTCAGAAGCAGGAAATAGGAAAGGGGAAAATGTCCACAGTTAAAACAGCGCTGAGCGTAGAGGCGGCCTGCTCTGCTGGTGTGCCATTGAAGGTCAATTAAAGGGTATGTGGAAATAACTGAAGGAGGCTCAACTACCACTCTACACAGCATCGCTGAACACAGAACTGCTTCAACGGTACCAAAAAAATTAGAGAAAAGCTATATTTCCAAAACAAAGAAAAGAAAGAAGAAACCCTTCTGGAGCCAATTTGATTTAATCCGTAATTTATCTGCAATTAGAACTACACGTGTGAACAGGTTATGCTAATTAAGTCAAAACTGGTTTCGGCTACACAGCGGCTCTGCGTTAATATGTGAAACCATTCGTTATCTCTTTATACCTGAGTCTTTATCTATTCCTGCTCTTTCTGCTTTTTTTTTGATTGGACCATGAATTCAAGCACGAGTTACAAAAGAAATATAACATTTACGGCTTATTCAACCGTTTAGGCATCAGAAGAACATCCAGGGTATTCGAAAAAGGAAAAGGCTACAAAAATGAAAAGAAAGCAAATAACGTAGAAGTGTTTTTCTCAAACTTCTCCTTTATCGTTACATACACAGTGTTCCTAGGAGGGCCATTAAAGTGAGATCGCTTACAAGAAAGTTCTGACCTTGTTTGACCCTGAATAATCACACAGGGCATATTTTGAACTGCAACCAAAGTAGATGGTGAATAACTTACTGAACGGCATAAGCCGGAGGTTTAGCTAAAGTACATAGAACCTCCAACGGATGAACTGAGTTGGGAAACAGGCCAGGGCATACGTAGTCACTAAAAACGGCACACTAATAAGACATAGGGAGAAAAAGAAAGAAAACGGGACAGTATGAATCAAGATGTCTGGTTTCCATTGGACTTTTACTAAACCTAAAGCTTCTTCTCGAGAAAAGAGGAAGCAACGGTGGAGGAGGCGCAGGGACAGAGAGGGCAGGCAGTCAGCTCCAGGGATGGAGCTTGTGGTCGCTGGCGTGCTGCTGCAGTGATGAACAGCGCGCAGCACACCGATCCCCAGTCTTCCTCGCTCGCTCTCTCTCGCCCCTTGCTCGACGCACGGACGCCTATACGCACCTGCATTGCTGGCAGCCATCTTTCCGGCTGCTTTAATGCAGAGATGCACTCCTTAAATTTGATGGCAGCCGCGCCCCTTCCGCCTGATCTCACATTCACCACGTGTCGCCACCGTTACAAAGCAGGCTTTTTTTTTTTCTTTTTTCTTTTTGCTCGCTGTCGATTTTACATCTCAGAGGGCATTTCAGGGTAATTTCATTTGCGGCTCACCCACACGGGGTGGGAGCCGAGACTTAAACAAGCAAGTTATTCAACAAAAAGCCACATCAGAGTCTTGCCTAAAGCTATTAGATATAACTTACTTCCAGTGGCGAAAAATATCCTTTCTTTCTCAAGACAGAATAACAATAGGGGGAAAAAAAAAACAACGGTTTTATTCTGTAGAGACGAGAATATTGTGTCACATAAAGCCATTAGATTGGGTGACACTTTCTTCTTTGTAAAACAAGGGTTCAATGCATATACAGTAGGTAATGTATTAAAGCAGAGTAACAACTTGCTGGTGTCTTGCTAGTCCTTCCAACACAAGTCCAGATTGACAGGCTCTTCGCTGTGTTGGGTGTATTGGGAGATTAACGCTAATATACAGAGAAATTGCCAGTGCTGCATTGCAGTGGAGTCATTTTTTGTAAAAGCAGATAGAAGTAGTAGAAAAATGAAGTTTTATTTTATTTTATGTCTTGCATACAGGATTTTAAAGTGATTACTGCGAGGGGAAATAAGAGAAACAGTTTTTGGTTTAGTGATCTATGATTTGGGGATTTCTGCATCTGATTTGTAAAATGTGAAAGTAATATTCTCACAACACACTTTGCATCATCCATAATAATCAAAGCTTTTCGTATGTCTTACAGCTAAACTCAAACCCAAAATTCAGTTCTTATCAAGTACAATAAACCCAAAAAGAAGATTTTTTTTTTTTTTTAAGACAAAAATGCTCTGTAATAATCGACGTAATCCCAGGAAAACCTTTACAGGACAGGTCCTATAACAGTCATTGACAAAATGAAGAGAAGCAAGACGGGTAGTTAATAAAGAAGCAGGATCTTTACAAAATACTATAATCAAGAATGTTAAGAGGAAGTTTGCTGTAGGGGAAACTGGTAGAAAGAGCAAAAAGTCCTTAAAAGTAATATATTTATATTTTTATTGTGGAACTGGTGTTTTCAGCCAGCATGTCAAACAAAAAGGTGTGAAATGTTTTTACATGATCAGTTTTGTCTTTTACAAAAAGGTGACAATTTCTAGAAAATTCAGATACTTTACCAGACATACAGTTTTCACATTTATTCATTTTTTCTTAGGTCGCATGTTTTATTCAAACCTACAAATGGGATTTTATATCTTAAAACAAATCATTACAATAAATACATTATACTAAGTTAATCCAATTTATTGTATTTATTTATTATAAATTTGATGCGACAGCTATCATTCACATAGGCTTAGATATTTGGAATAAGAACGTGGTAAATAAATGAACATTGAGCATTAGAGTGGATGCAATTGTTATTTTGAATAGAGGTGGAAATCCTGCTAAAGAAAACAGAGTTGTAGGCGGTAAGTTTAGGAAGGTGATGGAACCGGGTCACCCTGAGAGAGATCCTAAAAGTCGCTCAGGAAAAGTTGGACTCTCAGCCCATCTTGTCATTTTAGGCTGCAATTTGTCACCGACTGGTACCGTTGACACACACAGGTTCTGCGTACATCAGAGCTGCATGAAAGAGAGCTGAAACGCGTGCACACGTTTAATTGCGCTTTCCGAGCGACGGGGCTGACGGGCCCTTCTGCCGCCCCCGCCAGGCTGACAGCCATCTGCATGATGGTCAGCGTTTTCCTGCTACAACTGGAAGCGAGCAGAATAACTTTGGGGAGGACAAAGCAGAACTGGAACAATCAAACAACCAAACAAGATATTAATGGCCGTGCATAAACATATGGCGGCACTGACGCCCAAGACGTGTTTGGCATACTTGTCTTCCAGTAAGTACGGCTTCGAGCTCAAGACGAGACAGAACGATCCTGCCTTGGAAATGAACTGCCAGGAATGCTCAACCTTTCTCAAATCAAATATCAAAATATATAAATTCTTCTATTGTAAACAAACGCTTTAATCCAATATGTGCAATTAATTCCAGTCCAACTTTAACTTCAAGCAACAAAGTGCCGACCGAAGATTTCTGACGCTGCCAAAAAGTTTGGGCAGATTTCAGTATTTCGCTTTTTTTCTTGCACAGATAAACCCTTTTCCGAGCAGCCTAACCAGATGACGCAACTTCTGGCGAATCATGTGACATCAGCTCATTCAACAATGGATCAATACTTCCAGGTCCTTTGAAATAGTAGGCTTCCTTTTCTGTATAAATCGCGCAGAAAGATAGGAAACTACTTTTAAGCAGAACCCCTTCCCTCGTTTCCACTAAAGAGCTAACTGTTACATGGAAATAGATTTATCCTTATCAAAAGGTGTAAAGTTAAAGGAGTCAAAGTGACATGAGATGATCCAAAAAAAATAAATGGAAAAAAAAAAAAGTTAAAGGTATCTGCCACCGTACTGTGGGCGGGCAAATAAAGTCAGAAAGGGTGCAGATGTGCAAGTGCTGAAGAAAGCCGAGGAGAAGGACCTAACTGGCATCGCTCAATAAAATAAGCTTTCATTAACATGCTGTGAAGAGAATAATCTCCCCTCCAATGTGACCTTCCCCCTGCTGCCTGTACCTGAGAGAGCAGGCGTTTATTATACACTATTTGCATACACAGGAATGAGCAAAGAAAAGGGGTGCATTTCCACAATGTTTATTGTCACTGTGATATTTGCGGTTGCCTTAGAAGCACTATGTTCGCTTTCAAACATGCTGGACTTGGTTTTAATGGCTACTCAGAGGATTGGTGAGGATTGTAAAGCCTTAGGTTTAATTAAACGTAAATCACGTGCTGATGATTCATCACAATGTATAGAGACACAAGGAAGAAAGTCCAAAAGTCCCATGTATGCATTAGTTTCCCATTGCTTCACGATCACCAGATATTTTCCAAACGTAACACCTTCCCAGTTTGTAGATGACTTAAGGTAACTTAAAGAGGACCAGAACTTGCATTTATTTCAAATAATTACAGATTTTGTCATCTGTTGTGTTAAAACAGAATCAAGACTTTATTATGGAGGAAGGACATGTTAACTTTACCCCCTAACGACTAAGGATATATAGAAGGCCTAAAATTGTTTTAACCAAATGGTTGCAGAAAGTTTAAAATGGAGTGAATTAGTAAAAGACTGAAAATTAAATACATTTAGATCCTTTTTCACCCCATCTGTATTATTATTATTTTTTCATTCTAAGAATGAGCCGGTGTGAGATTGTCATGGGATGTTAAGCTCAACAAATACCCCAAAAAAATAGCTCTGTTTAATAAAACATCTAAAGTCTTATTTCTAATACCATTTAGTGACTATTTAAAAACAGAAACAGATTCATTTCTGCATACTATGCAAAAATATATATACCAATATTTGTTATTTTGAATTGTATACAGAGACGAATCTAGAAAGAAAACCCACTAAATTCAGAAGGTTTAAATAAACAATTACTGTAAATAACAGTATTCCTTCTTGTCGCAATGGTTCTTGTAAAGTAACACAAATATGACAAGATGTCTGTTTAATCAGCTGGGCTGACTGCTCGGGTAAATCCTTCCAGTGCCACTTTGTGGACCGAACATGATTTGGCCGTCAGGGTCGTCTGGTTTACAAAGTCTGTGGTCGAGGTGCATCTAGAGAAGTCACAGTGAGTTTCACACGCCCAGCGCTGAGCGTTTTGAGTGTCAAGCGTGTAAGCCACGTCGAGAGCGTCAAGCACGTCCAACACTGAATTCGGAAAATCTGAGCTTCTGCAGCTGGACGGGGAGCATCATCCAGTCAGAGAGACCCCACTATGTGACGTAGTGGTAGCATAAATAAAGCCAAGTCGCTCTTTTAATTTCATCCGCCATTGTACAAAGAGACTGTTGAAGAGACCGGTAAAGTGTGTCAAGCATCTAACCTTAAAATGAATATCTGTCTAACGTTACGCATTGGACGCATACTTTTAGATGCGTCTCTCATCCAAAACATTTGAATTATTGGTTAAACTGACTCCCTTACATGCAGTCAGAGCTTTGCTAATTTTGTGGCCACCTGTTCTGAAGCAAAGACATCTAAAACTGATGGTAAAACACCCATGAGGACTTGAATTTGAGACCCATGCTCTAAACCGTAACAAGGACTGGTTCAGAAAATTAAGCTTTTTAGAAACCTCTTGTACTGTAGCACTTTTATCCAACTCATTCAAACCCCAGATTATGCTTGTGTGTATGCCTTTCAAAAACTTGGATCTCATGTTTTCTAGTAAAAAAACAAAACAAAAAGGTAAACAGCAAATGTTTCAGCACAGGGGAACTAATCTGTAAAAATAACCTAAAGAGCTGGATTTTTGCAGAGCAGCGGAAAATTTAGCATCTCTGAAGGTCCTTCGATCGACATCCACTTTGCAAGCAGCCCGCTGTCACCGTATAGGGAGACAGCTGGAGAGGGCCCCATGATCTACAGCGCCATGACAACACCTTAAATCCAGTCTCTCTGCATCCAACACGTTTCCCCTTGAACACTTACCGTCTCTATGTCATGCCAGAAGCGGAAAAACGTGAATAACCCTCCGCATATAAACAAGCTGTCTGATTAAGCTTGATGGGTTGCATTTCTTTGGCTGTTAAACTGCGAGGCACATCGGCTAAAGAAAGAAGTCGGGACTGAAAAATGAGTTTGTTAATTACTATCTATTGTTTGGTGTGGAGCAGAATGTGGATCAAAGGATTGTGTGTATCAGCTACTGGCTCTCCGAAGAACTGAGACAACGGGCCGTATGTTTCAGAATAACAGAGGAAATGTCCCAGCAGGAGGATAACAAGCGACTATACTGTACGTCGAACAACAGACGCTACGCATAATGATTCCTCAAAGATCCATAAATGTGATCAGCAATCATTAATTGAAGCAACATGACTGTTCCCTGATAATTTAACTTGTCCTTGCATCATCTGGTGCATCGCCATAAGCCCGCACTGCTAAAAGTTGCTGAGAAACCGGTCTCGGTCCTGTCATAATGTGTTTACAAGGGGCCACCAACTTCAATGTCTGCGCAGGTAACCAAGGTAACGTGGCCTGCATTATTCAGCAGCGCGGTTTAGATGTGAAAACACTGGCCCGAATGTGTCCCTCAAAGCGCATTAAGGTTACAAATACTACCCCCCGCCCCCCCCCACCCCCCCCACACACACACACACAACACTTGTAGTTGGCCATACACAGCAAATTGCCACCTGAATGTCACCCACATGTACGGCGGTTCAAATCTATTAAAACTCGCAACATTCAGAAGGATAACTACCTCCAAAAAGTAGCTATATACCATAAACATTTTGCCGTGTTACAGTCACAAGCTTAAATTTGTATATGATCGACTAAAAGAATGGTTTTAAGTTGCCGTATAAACAAGACTGTGCCCCATTCTGAACATACTACCTCCACTGGGAAACCCGTTAGTGGTGCCGGCACAATCCTTTTTGTATTTTTTTTCTTCCCCCAGCAGAAAAACAAAAGCTGCCATTTGCTGATGCAAGATGGTTGGGACTAAAGAGGGTCGCCTTCCAGCAGGACAATGTCACTAAACATACAACTACATTGGGCCCCAATAGGGAAGTTTAGATAAATGTGTTAGAAAGACCTAGTGAAAGTCTTGACTTATAATTGAAAACCAATGGCAAGGTTTGAAAATGCAGAGTCTCGATACAATATGATAGAACTTTAGTTATTTTGGAATGAATTTTGTGAATAAAAAATCTATAGATGAGTTGATAAGTATGTAAAGTTTGAACCAGAAGATCCCAAAACGACCCTGTAATATTTTGTCTGAAGTCACATAAAAAATCTCATACAAAACTGCAGTTTACTAAAATTGTTCATAAAATATGAATAGTTTTGCAAAGCACTGTATAAAGACAAAATAGTTTTGACAAAATGTCACTGCAGGATGGGCTGACTTTTAGTCCATCATCACCCCCTTGCTTATATATAAAAACAAGCTCTAATAATAAGAAAACAGGAAGAGATGACATAAAATAAAAATCTAAAGATGAAGCACATCTAAACGCCTGCTCAATATTTAACTGCTCAATTTTATATGCATTCGCTCAGTTAGGAGTACCATGAACTCCCTTTTTTTGTAAAAATGTCATAAAAAAAGCAAAATAAATTATTCCACTTATTTCAGTGCGTCAGGTAAACAGATAAACTAGTTTTTAAATGGAGGCAGACAACATTAAAGATGCCTGA
The DNA here is from genome assembly GCA_032876305.1 of Orestias chungarensis. Lineage (NCBI taxonomy): Eukaryota > Metazoa > Chordata > Actinopteri > Cyprinodontiformes > Cyprinodontidae > Orestias > Orestias chungarensis. The sequence goes on along the minus strand of JAVLVB010000458.1, from coordinate 3,047,060 downwards.
CAGCTGGGCCGTGGCAGTACATCACCTCACTCTGTCATGTTTATTGCCTTCATTGCTGGGGCTCTTAACGTTGTGCAAATAAATCTGGCTCTTTCTAGGTTTGTCAGGAGACCAAATATACCATTGGTGGTTACATTGGCTTCACACTGCAAGCATTTCCCTCTCTGTATGTTATAGCCACTTTCCCGAAAAGCTCTTTATGTCCTTGAGTTGTTTCAGCAACGTCTCTCACCTCCACCCCCCCCACCCAGCATCCTTCTATTCCAATTTTCCTGTTATCCCTCCTTCCATCCGTCTATTCCTCTGCTTTCCTCATCCAGTGCTGGCCCAGTGTATGCCGGTAGTCAGGACTCATTGCTTAAGCATGCCACAGGACAAACAGAGCATTACAGCAGTGCTGAGCTTATCTGTTGGCTCAGAGCCACATTGGCCCAGCCCTGAGAGGACTAGTGGGCACTCTGATTGGTCACAAGGGGATTGGGGCATGCATAAACTTGTCCTCTGGCTGATCTGCTGGCCTAGCACCAGCTCTCGGAGAGAGTTGGGACACTGGTAGAGCGTCTATTAGCGGGGGGGCTTTTTCAGCTTACCGTGGCTGCTGCAGCAGCCTGGCACTCGGGCGCTCGCTGCACTACAGATGGTGCTCTAATCAAAGAGTATCTGCTGTACAGCAAGACAACAGAGTCTAACCGAACAACTGAGAATAGAAACACGCAGGAGATAAATAAATAACAACAAGAAACGGCAAAAGCAGGATTAATAGTTTCGGAATACACAGCTTGCTTTAAACATTGGTATGGTAATAGCAGTTATCTTGTAAAAATGTAAAATAAACACCAACATTTACAAGTACTAGTAAATATACTTATGATATTTGAAGGGCTTGCAACGTCTATTAGAAATGTATCTGTGTAGTAAAGGTCACTCTAAACAAATCGATACACAAAAGAACTGAGGAGATAACAAATAAAAAGTGTCCACTTTAAAAACTGACTAAAAATGTCGTTTTACTTTTGGACTTTACTTTTGATATTTTGAGATGACGTGCTTGCATAAACACCATAAAAGCAACATAAAATTCCCTACTGGTCATAGGGACTCAACAAGTCAGTAGCAGTGTGTTATATCTCAACAGTATTGACTATTAAAAAGTAGAGCTGGGTGTACTGTGTGTGTGTGTATATATATATATATATATATATATATATATATATATATATATATATATATATATATACCTCTATACATTAAAAAGTGTCAAAAAATTTCCAACACCTATGTTAACAACAATATCCCCGTTGACATACCTTTAGGCAGTAACCAGTGCATAGGGTGCTAAATACATTTTTTTCTTATTTTGATTTTAAAAGTCACCATGATCATTTTTCTGTTGCACAGAATCGCACTGATATCAGTTATTTTTTTTGTGCAGACATACACTGTGTCGTACTAATATGACTAAAACCATACATATCCTCTGTGGGTAAGAAACATATTTCCTCTCTATAAGCGTTTAGCAGTTAGATTGATCTCGTGGTTTATCTGGATGAATTGTTTTGTACCACCTGCGATGTTCAAGAAAGAAAAGAAAGAAAAAGAAACTTGCATAATAATATTCTGCATTTCACAGAAACTTTTCTTTTGTAAAGCTTTATAGTAAGTTGGTATTTTTGCAGTTAGCCGTTCACTCAAAAAATAAAACAAATGTTGCTAAAGTAACGCATGGTAAAAGATCAGAGGCAGAAGAGACAGAGGAGCTTCTTTTTTTTCCTGCAGTGAGGCTCGAGGGAACAATGTGCTGCTGGATCAGAGAGCCTAACTGCCATCGGCTTCCCCCTCCAGCAGCCAGGTAGGTTGGCCCATTCATAAATCATTTTTATTCCTTCAAGCGCTCAGTGGCTTTACCTCTTCAGATGATGCACCGTGTTAAGGGATGAGGAGGCAAACGACGGGGGTGTGGGGAAGCTAGGAAAAGAGATGCAGTGATGGAGCAGGGCCTAACTATATTAAAAAGAGCTAAATCTGTGAGGGCGCCTTCGCTCCCGTCCAAATTAAAAGGCAAGCTTCTGTATTGAACACGGGCGGCTTTACAAATCAGTCGTATTTGTTTTGTTTTGTGGGTGAAAAAAAATAAATAAATAAAATGTTTCTTTCCACTAATGACCAAAGCAACTGACTGAGAGGGAAGTTTAGCCACCCAGACAGCCGTTACTCACTTGCAGCACATTGACTAAATGCTAAATTGGCGGAAATACAACACAACAATGAATGAAGGTCAGGGTTTCAGACTCTAACCGTTGTGTTGAGCTGCCAAAGCACTTTGTGACGTGCGACAAAAACTCACAGTACACTTACGGTTCAACAACCCAGACACAATAGAGTACTGCAGGTCTACAAACCTTTATCGTGGTCATAAATGTCACATAAATGCGTGAAATTTTAACAATCCTTTTGACCGGTTCACTTTTACTGGATAGATTGAATGTGTCACTTAAATCTTCAATGAATGAAAACAATAAGATTTGAAGCTGTTTGACTCAATTTAGATTTTAAGTATTCCACACCCACAATATTCCTAAATATCAAATATCCTGTGGACAATCTGCTCATCTCCTTGGAAACACAATTAAGGCCAAAACAACCAAAGGATGAGGCGTTTGGTCACAAGAACTAAAGCAATGTTTGCTTAATTTAGAGTGAGACTTTTAGATGCAGCGGCACTCAACCAACTACTAGGCACAACAGTGGCAACATAATGCAGTGGGACTGCTCTACGATCAATGCTACTGGTGCGCACAAACCACAACACCAAACAATTAAAACGACCTGATACAAAAAAAAATGGTGATCAAATATCCAGTAACAATTACACCAAAAATCATGTGATGCCTACAAAAACCATTAAAGTTTCCGGCAACCTTAAAATAGCTTTGAAGGAAACTTTTAACGGATTTTTATATACAAGTTAACACAACTATTCCTATCATGGAAAACGACAGTTAAGCTGTCTTTCAAGCCAAAAATTTATAAAAAAAACACAATGACCAGTGCTTGCAACAAGCAAAGCAACAAGCTTCTGAAAAACAATGCAATGTTTACACTTCCAAAGGCATTGTTTTATTGTGTCTCTAGTTCTCTTCTATGCACAGTTCATCTACTAGGCCCGGAAAAGCATACAAACAGGTAATCCTTATGAATATAAACCCTCTAAATGGGAAAAATACTTTAAACAGTACTCAGGGAAAGCAAATCCTGACCTAGTGTAACGAAACCCCCATTAGTAGACCCCGAGACCCTTTTCTTATTGATCGATTAACTGCTCAGTTAAACATACAGCCCGGTACCATTCATCATGGAGGAAAGACACAAGCCATGCTGTTGTGTTTCAGGAGCAGATGGGATGGTGGGATGTAATTGAGATTAAACTGGTGGGTTGGATGACTACAACAAGCAAAGTGGAAACCCAAAGAGGGAATAAACACCACAAGGACATCCTCAGCTCAGAGAGTAATGAAACTGGATAGAGGATTAAAAAAAAATCTTTTCAGTATGCGGGAAAAAAATGGATGCCAGGAAACGAACTTTTGTTTAAATTGCTAGTATGAGAGTTGGTTTTGCTTAAACTAGTAAAAGTAAGATCAACTGAAATCAAAGCTTTTGAAGGATCCTAAAAAGGAATATTAAAAACACTCAACTTTTCCCAAGACCCAGTGTTGCCCTATTTAAAGGTAGTTGAAGGCCTAAAAAGTAATTATTCAGGCGTAGTTACAAGTGAAATCTGGATGTTGCAGGATGTTGAGTGATTTTTCGGTTTTCCATTATGACAAAACTATAAGTTAAATTAATTAGGGATAACACACATTGGGTGTGTAAGTTGTTTAATAAATATTGCTACTTATTTAAAATTAAATATAATCGTTGAGGCTGAAGTTGGGAGTTCCAGCAGCCAACACTGCTCTAAAATGGTATTTAAATGGCATTTTAATCTAAACCTGACACAGAAGCACTTGAGTTTCAGCTCTTTCAGTTTCGGATTGAACTTATTTATCATAAATCATTTAAAAAGATATGAATGTGTATTTAACATGTCCAACTTACACTTTTTTTCATGTAGGCCTTCAGAAACAAACACAAAATTAAATATACAAGGGCTTATATGCATTAAATATATATGTATATATGTGTTAAAAAATACTGCAAAAATTAACCTAAGTTGGTTCTTGAGATAATCCAAATACCTATATTTAATGTAAAGTAGTTACTGTGTTCTGTTTAGCACTACGGTTTAAATACTTCATGCAACTGGTGTACTGAAATAACGTTTATCATAAGCGATTGGTTATGTCCAAGACATAATATTTGTGTTCGGAGCCTCAGACTTTAACATGCAGTGGCAGATGTTTAGCCAGAAAGCGTGAGAAATCATGATAAACACCAAATAATCACCTCAAAATATTGTTTAAATTTTAAGCCAATATTAATCTTCCCTAATCTCCATCAAGAAAAAAAGAGGTCTAGGATTCAACTGTGACCGAATTCAGAACGACTGTAGGATCACATAAAACGTACCAATTTAAGAACCGTAGCATTGCGGGACTAATTTTAGGCTGGTGGAAAGTCCAATCAATCAGTGTCTGATTCACATATGATATAAAAGAGCACACAAACACCCATTTCTTGCTATGGCGTTAAGCTACTTGCTTTAAACAGCAAGTGATGTTCTAAAGAAGAACCTGTGTGGAGGAAGCTAACAGGAAGCTGCAGGTATAAACAGAGAAGAGCAGACACTAGAACAAGGGAGGGCAAAGAGGACATTGTTCCCGTACAGAATGAATGTGCAGCATGATGAGACCAACTAATTAAATAGATTCTTCAGTGGGACGCGCCTCGGGAAAGCTTGAAAAAGACTCTTGAAAATTAATGAGAACTCAAAAGAAGGGACAGCAATCCAAACTTTTCCAGCACTTCAGAGGTGAGGCTGCCGCCAGTCTCCCTGTGTTCAAAAAGAGCAGCACAAATAAGAGAATGAGACTGTATATCTTATTTTGTTCCATTCCCTGCGTTTAAACTTTTGAGTTTAGCCGTGGGAAAATGTAGGAGTGTGTTTTAGCTCTATTTTAAAAAAGGGAAGTGATAAGAGACCAAGGGTGGGTCAAAAGGACACAGAGTAAAAGAAGGTGGCACTGGAGGAGTCACTGAAGCTTGTGGTGATGATGCAAAGCAGGAGACAAGGGGTGGAGTAGGCGGGGTTTGAGTATATACAAGTGGAAGGAAGCACGAGAAGACCACTTTATTTGGAGCTACTAAAAATAGCACCGCAAATGTTAGCGGGGTGATGTCTGGTATAGCGCAGCGCTCTCCTTTCAGGAGGGTGGAATCGATGGGCCGGGAGCTCGCTGCATTGGAGGCTTCCCAGAGCCTGTGGCCAACGGTTGGGTGGTTGTGTGTGTGTGTGTGTATGTGTGTGTGTGTGTGTGTGTGTGTGTGTGTGTGTGTGTGTGTGTGTGTGTGGAGTGGGAGGGGGCAAGAAAGAAGAGCAGAGTGGGAACTATTTTTTGCACTGCTTGACTAAAAATGGTCAAGGGAGGTGGTGAGACGAGACGCAGGAGCAGCGCGGCAAAAATGGAGCCGGTGCGTGTTTGAAATGCTTGGCCTCTGCAATGCATATGCTGCAGAAAAAAAAAAGAAAAGAAGTGATAAAACATTTTCCATGATCCAGTATTGTCCCTCTCCGACAATGATAAGTACAAACACAGCTTTAGGCTCAACTATTGTAACGATAAACGACTCACTTTGGATTATTTCTGACTCCGTTACATTGATCCTTCAAGAACCTGCTGTATCAACTGAAAATAATGCAAAGATTTATTTTATTTTTTTTAGATAAATGCCAAGTGCTGTTTAACAGTTTGATGTTTTCCGGTTATGATTAACGACATGCCTTTTAGGCTGCTTATAATAAATCCTTTAACAAGTAAAGCAGCTAGGAGTATCCAGCACTTCCCATTTTACTTTGCACCAACAACGACCAAGGCGGGAAACACATTAATAACTCATTGGATTTTACATGATGACGGTTTTCCTTCGAAGGAGGAGGACGTTGGATGAACCAGCATTAACTGACGGTGGTGGAAAAAAACACGTGCGATTGTGGAAAAATGAAGGCACAACAAATCCATTAATATTTAGGGAAAAAATTATTACAACTAGCAAAACAAATTGATTCAGAGCCTTTGATGAAAAGTTGGTGTTTAAAATCTAACTTTAAACAATGTAATATTCTAAGAATATTGTGGTTGTTTAATGTTGATGCTATGCGGAAAAAAAACAATGCTTACTTACAGTATAATATATATAATAAAGTCAACACATCATTATTATATGATTCTTCAATATTATACATAGTCTAATTAAGAAAATTAAACTACCTTAAGGGTCTGTATTAATTATGATATATATAAGATTTGAAAAGATATTCTACTTCAGATTACTTTTTAAGTGCACCCGTCATAATTTCCCCCTCAAGTCTTTTAACCCTTGGATCTGAATCTGTTGTGCAAAGTTGTCCTGAGGAGAAAAAGCAGAGAACAGGAGCAGGATGGAGCTCCGATGTTCGCAGAGTGACGAAGGTAAAGAGGGGAAGGCAGAGTGGCTTGTATACTTTCTGCCACCTCAACTGATCAGGGCATCCTCCCAGTTTTCCTCCCTCAGTAGGCGATGCATACGAAGGGACGAGAAAAATGCTGCAGTTTTTTTCTTTCCCCCCTCCCA
>JAVLVB010000458.1:3002983-3040189 GCA_032876305.1 Orestias chungarensis | reverse complement strand
AACTGCAGCGCCACGTTTTCCTCCTCTAAAGGTACGCCTTATGTGTAGGAATGTATACATGTATGTATGTGTGTGACTCTTCCTCCCCACCACCTCCCCTCTCTGACTGTAGCGCTCAACCCAGCCCGTCATCCCCCCACCCCAACACCGCCGCCCCCCAGCCAAACATAGAAGCTGAATCAGCGAGTCAGGCGTGCACCCGGCACACACGATGGCTGCAGCAGCTGGAGCGCTCTCTAGGTCATTATGGCTCTCTTCACAACAGGAAGAGGAGGTGAAGAGAAGAGGAGGAGCGCGGAAGAAGAAAAAAAGAAAAGGTTTGACAGGTAATATGTACTCTTCTTTGGCTTTCGGACGGAGTTTACCCCTGGTGGGCTTTGACGTCTCACGTCCCACCGCTTGCCTCCGTTCTTCTTCGGACGCGTCAGGCGCTCGGCTCGCCCCTGAGCCGCATAGCCGTGAGAGGGAGTGGGACGCACCGCTCTGCAGCAGCATGACTGGGATGCAACTTAACCCGAGAAAGCACTTCTAGCATCTCCTGCTCTTGCCCCTTGAAATACGGTGCAGGTGGACTTGTGGAAAAGAGAAGCTGGGGGAGTTGCTATGGTCCACATGGATTTTATCACAGTTTTTTGCACTCTCCACTCCATCTCCCTCATCTTGCCCCCCCCTCCATCCTCCCTCGTCCCTCTGTTGTCTTGCTTGCTCTCACTCTCTTGTGTTCCTGGCACTGGCCGGACATGCTGCAGCAGCAGAGCTCTTTGGCTCATTAGGTTTCACGGTTGCAGCCCTGCTGCTATCTAATGACGGACTTGACAGCTCAGACCGGCACGAATCTGCACCGTCCGCATCAAGCAGCTTTTAAAGATGCTTTGCTAAAAGGATTCTATTATTATATGGACTTTTTGAAATGTTGTTTAAATCTCTTAAAATCTCTTTAAAGATTTTTTTATATACTTTTTGGGTGTGGGGTTTGATCAGCGGAGGTAAGTTTGCAGACGCGTCACACTTCTGAGGACCGTGCAGAAGGATGGAAATGAGCTGACCGGAGAGAGAAAAGTAACGGGAGTGGCCAACGACGGGAAAGTCATAAGTCCCGGGCAGGAGAAAAGCGGACAGAAGCCACACAGCTGTGAGCAGTGTATTAATACAGATGTGGAGGGGAGGGAGTAGTTTTGGCAGCGATGTGTGTCACAGGATGAACCCACGGCACTCAGGGCTTTAACCCAGTATCCCCTCTGTTTCTCTTTCTGAATCAGACCGCTGCAGGCTAGGCAGGGCATACAGTACTGCAGCAGACATGGCGAGAGCACCCGGCCAGCCCGCTGGTCTATCCCAGGGCGCTTAGGAAGGAATTTTGCTGCCTCTCTCTCTTCCCCCGTGTGCGTTCACCCTCTCTGGCAGGTGTGACATTTCCTAAAGGGAACGTCAAACCTTCCGGACGAGGCGTATCCACCTTCCCAACCGTATCCTTGGGCTGAGAACAGCTGACACCTCCGCTAACACCTTCTCTCATTACTATTCCAAAACCATATCCAATGCAAAAGCACTGCACCACTGGTTCTCACTAGCTTTAAAAAAAAAATCATTATTACCATTTGAACTCTCTACCACACAGTATCCAAACTTTCCAAACTGAGTTGGGCTCCAATAAACCCACTGCCTTAGCGTTCAGGCTGGTGGTCAGAGTCAACATGTGGAATGTGCAGGTTTCGGGATAGGAACTCATTAGAGTTCCTGCTGAACAGTTCTCGCCACCATGCGAACCGTTATTGATTTACTTGCATTATAAGATTTGGTTCCAGTGGAAAGGCCGACTGGTTAAATCGACTGAGAAAACATAACCATACAATGATGATCTATGAAATGAGGTGAGAGAGAGGGGCCTAGGGGGTGGGCTATAGGGCAGGGAGGAGGTGGTTCCGAGGACCAATCCACAAGTGCTGAGTGGGCATTAGCGGCTGCATGAGACCTATGTCCTGCCCGCACGCCTAAAGCCCAAATCCCGCTCATAATAGCTTCCTGTTCAACTTGGATCACTGGCGGCGTAGCCCGCACTCCTGAAAGCCTACAGACTGTAGTGAGATCAGAGGCCAGCGTGAAGTGATGCTCGTACTGGTGCGACGGCATTAGGACCAAGAGGGGGCACGCTGCAGATCATTTTAAAAGTGAGGCGACGGAATCACAGCAACGAAGTCGGGATCAACATGCAAGTGGGCGGAGAGAAGTGGAAATGTTGAGTGCGTCAGTGAGACTCTTCATATATATAGCCATGTCGCTGCTGCTGCCAGAAAACAAACACTGGAAACCCCAACCACTGATAATTCAAGAACTTTTTTTCTTTTTAAATTCGTCTCTTCCAAGATTTCTCACAAGAAATTTATTGTATCTGCTTCCCTCTTAACCCTGCAGACTACTCTCGGCTGCCTTGAGGACAAGTTTGGGGGTTTGCTGGGACATTCGACTATGGTATGGACTGCTAAGTTTCTGCTGGGTTCAGGGGCGGGGGGACCGACAGCTCAGCCTTACATGGCAACCAAAGGAAAGCCTCGAGTGTTGAACTGAACTTACACTCAAAGTCACCTTACAGTGAACACTACCATACTTGGGAGAGGGGGGACGGTGGAGGAAAGAAAAAACAAAAACACTCTGCTCCTAACTTCCTGACCTTGACAAAAAAAAAGGTGAGAACATTTCAAAACTGAGATGACCTCCTTGGTGCACATACTTCTTTATGTACCCATATGGACATATAAAAGCTATGGAATGTAAAGAAGTATGTATTCTTGGTGGGGTGCAAATCCTCGTTCTGAAAACATGCACTTTGAAAATGTTTTTATGCTTCTTCTTTTTTATTTCTTATGATTGTTTATGGGACTATGAAGGGAAAGAGTGAGAAGGTAGCGGAGAGCGGGAGGAAAAGAGAATGAGAGCTAAGACTCATACATTAGCTATACTGTCTCTGGGCAGGCTCACTGCAGCAGCAATCGCTGTAGGGAACTTAATGCTTCCCCAAACTAGCTGACTTGGCCAATAAAAAGCTCTCACCCAAGATAAAGCAATAATTCATTGGGGTAATTACATAAGTAGGCATTTAAAAAAAAAAAAAAAAAAGGTTGAAATCACATATAGAGCTTTATTTGACATTTAGCGGCGTTTTGCCCACCAGAGCATATGTGAAGATTCCTTGTGACCTTGCTGTGTAAACTGGGGCCTCCTTTCATTCTTGGGTGATTTTGCTGCATTATGGCTTCTGACAGTCAGCCAACTGCAACTTAGCACCAACTTCACTCAGCATGGAGTGGTACGCGAGGTGCTGCTCCCAACTATTAATACAATAATCTTTTCCACTGCTCTGGCCTGGAGGGCTCATGCAAGGTGACTCGGATCAAATCTCCAACATAGGCGCTCCCTTTAAATAAAAATAAACACGCAACTTAAGGAGAGTAAAGATGCTGCTGATGAGGCAGAAAAATCAAGCACTTGGTGCATTGTATCGATCCTATGTTAACAGTAGTAACTATAACACCCTTCTGTTACTTTTGCCTTTACCCAGACCCCCCCCCACCCCACCCCGCATCAACCTGGCTACCCTATGCACCCCCCCCTCCCATTCTCTGAGTCCTGCTCTCATTGTTCAAGTTTGCTATGCTTGCCAAATGCTTTGCCGGTCCGCATGGGACCCAGATTAGACCATCAAAAAGGTGACAATGCAGGATCAGGGTCAGCACTGGCCCTGTCAGCTGATTCCAATTGTGGACCGCTTCAAACAAAAAAGAAAAAAAGACAGAGTGAAAACTGAGGTGAGGGGAGAGAGATAGCTTAGCATGCAGTGGTTTGCATTTCAAGCCATTCATATCCGTCACTTCCAGGCATTTCTCCGACTAACTTTAGCAGAAGTGTAGTTGCATTTAAAAACATTTAGATGCCTTCGTAAACATACTCCTTTGATTCAAGGTTACATAAATGTGTCAAGTTACCAAGCTGTTCAAAAAAAAAACATGTATTTTTCATAGATATGACAGAAACTAGAGGAAGGACACCCATTTTGTAAGTCACTACTTTTACTACTTTTTAAAGGTTTTAGTTATTGTGTTACTAAACACAATTCTACAAATTGTCATTTAATGCAGCTAGTGTAAACTAACTCTTTGAAAGTCATTTTAAACACAAGCTTGATTGAGCAAATTCAAAGAATTTTAAAATAACGACTCAATCTACATCAAGTGTTTGATGTAGATTGAGTCTCCAATGCCTCCAAAGAGGCATTAAAATCGTCTTGGCTAGTACCAATAAACTAGGCAGTGTTTAAAGCAGAGGTCATGAGGAAAGGATAGTTTTAGCCAGCCCTTTTCTGTGTTTTTACTGCGATTTCTGCATTAAAGTTTGACAACGGAACAACAGAACAAAAAAAAAACTTTTAGTCATCTGTTTAGAAACTAAATGCTTTTTTAAAATAATACATTTAAAACAAAATTGAAATGAAACTTTGTAAAGGTTTGATTTGCCTTTACTAACATTTTTTTAGAAGAGGTATTGAAAAATAAAAGATGATAATCTGTATATATTAAAAGATCATATTAGTGTTGCTGGTTAACAGGATCAAGAGCAATTCTACTAGTAGTATTAATAAGATATTAAGATTGCCAAACCTTGTCCTGGATTCAGCAATTGATAAATAAAAATAATAACACCTTTCAATTGGAAACAAATATGTTAACTCCACAACATTTTACATGCTGATAATCGGACAACAAACAAATTTTGTTACTTCCAAGTTGAGCTCATTCTCGTTTATGAACCACTTATATTGATTTTTCTTGCCATTTCTGTTCATTCAGCACCTTTTCTGTATAGAAATCAAAGGGGTCCGAGTTTGTGTGCCATGTTTTGCATGTTTCACCCGAGCCCTCTCAATAGCCTTGACCGGACCGTTAAGTGACAAACACAGCAGATGCTGACATTATCAAATGCTTAGTGCTTGTCGTGCCCCTAGCTTTTGCCCTGTTATGGCCCTTAAGCTGGGCGAGCGGGCCCGGCCACCTGACTCCGGAGTGAACGCGAGTAAGCAGGCATGTGCATGTGTACGTTACAAATAGACCTGCCTGGTGTGCCATATCAGTCTGGCCTCGTGTTGACCCCCCTGCTGTCCACAAGCTAGGCTATGTATCGCTCAGCTGCCACCAAACACTTGGGAGAATTTCATTTGTGCCCGGGCAGAAAAAGTCAATAATCATAATAGCTGCTTGTGTTGCCCCCCCCTCCCGACCTCTGCGAAATAAGATGTTAGAAATAAATGGGCTATGATTAAAAATGTCTAATGAATCTCAGTCACCTGTGTATTAAATCAAAAAATGTGTAGCAGTGATTTTTTTCTTTTGTTCTAGAGAGGGAAAACTGAGTGTTCGGTTTAGACGTACAACAAAACGGCTTGTTCAGCTAAACATCCTGTCAGATTTAAAGTTCTCTATTGAGCTGAAAGTAAAATTAATCGCAGAAGTGTCCCTAAATATTAAGCATCACATAAATATGTTATGATTTCTATACTACAGTGAAATCCGTGACATAAAGTCCAGCGTTACGGCTTAAACCGAAACACTCAACACAGCAAATCAGCCTCAATGACTTAAATTAACGTTGTGACTTGACACCTGTGAGTGCTGCGTTAGGAGCACGAGTTAGACGAGCTTATGTATGCGGCTATGCCTCTGCATTGGTCAGCTGGCTGTCTCGGTGAACGGAGCAGCATCGTGATTGAAGCGGGGCCCATCTGTCAGAGTCTGTAATTGCTTCATGAATCCGGGACATTTGACTCAAGTGCGCTGCCACAGATTATTATGGTCTTTTTTTTTTTTTTCTTTCTCAGAGATCATTTTCCTCACTCTATGAACAGGGGTGGAAAAGCTTGGAACAATGGCTGGGGAAGATGAATAGACGGCATGGGAGGCGGCCGAGCTTGTACCTGTGTGTTATTGGTGGGATGGTAAATGGGGTGAAGGTGCTTAATATACCCGGGTGTCACATAGGGTTGATAAAGGGAAAGTGAGATCAGGAAGGTGTACTATATGTCACTTCAGCGGGTGAAGTGAATTGTGAAATCTATTAAACCAATAAATGTCCTTCAAACGTTAACCCCTATTTTTAGGGCAAAACCTTTAAAGCAATAAAAAAAAAAACTCTCTGGGCTTTTCATATCAACAGGTTTACAGTGAAACAATGCTTTGCTAAAGCTGGTAAAATGGAACCAAATCACCTCTTGAATGGATTTGGTCCCCTTCAACCAGCTGTAGCTATGCTTTGATGACTACTGGATCCACGATGGCGGTTTGACAAATTCAACAGCAGAACCAGCGAGCAGACCCTCGATTCTGCCTGTCCTTTTAATATGTGCCACAAGTGACTGTAACTGCTATGTATTTATACTTTTTTTTCTATTAAACAAAAAAAAAAAAAAAACTGTTCCACATGCAAAGCTGTTATATTGTCCTCATTTTACCAACTGAGTGTTGCCTCTCCGCCGGACTGGACAACAAACAGCTGTTTGAAACAGTGTAACAGTGCATAGGCATGCAGTGGAGCTTTTGTCAGAAATACAACACCGACGTGTCTGTGTGAGAACGTCCTGCTATCTACGCCACTAGCTAGCATGAGTTTCATTACATGTTAGCACTGTAGAAGGTTTAAACACAGCAGAGAAAGATTGTAAAACTGGCTTTTTTTTGTATTTTTAAAGATAAATGACCCAGGGAACCGCGGTTGTGTTGAAAGCTTCATATAAATGTGTGAAAATTAAGACATTATAATTAGTTTGGTTTAGCACTCCATCATCAACAAAGCACATAAGAAAAATCTTCTTAAGTGTTTTTAGAGGTTATTTGAAAGTAAATTATACATACTTTTTTCTACTTTGATGGTTTACATTTAGTATTATTTATATTTTTTCTTATATATTTTACAGTCATTTGAGAACTTTCAGGTTTATTAAGCTTTTGATTTGTTTTTGAGTTTATTTTCTGCCAGTTTGCATTTGTTGTCCACATCATAAGAAAAGTATTAACTGAAAATAAATGTATTATGTTCCTGATGAAGTTCCATACATATAACTAAGCCAACATTGCGTAAACATACACTACATTTAGTGGCGGTTTTGAAGTTCCTTAGCGACGCTGCGTTTTGCTACGCTTCCAGAGGAAGAAAGCCCTGGTCAGTCTGGCACCACTTTGAGAATCTAACCAAAGAAACTTTAATAGAAAAAATAAGGTGTTTTCACCATGTGCCTATTTAAAAAACATTTTTGTACATATTGTTAAAAGGAATCCTCCCATTCAACCAATCAGGTTCTAAAAAACATGGCAGAATTAAATAATTACTTCATAAAAATCAGCTATAATGGTAATTTATAAAATATCCCACATTTTAGGCTGTTAATCGTTTTTGACTATTATTTTTGCCAGGCATTGCTTGTGGTCAGAAAGCTCATCTCTCAATAAATGCCAGTTCTAAGGAACACGTCAGGAGACCTCCAGGAATATATCACAATTCACCTTTCTTGAATTGTTCATCACCTTCTTGAGCCCTCGGCTGTATTTTCCGTCTACCCCACGATCCATTTTCCAGCATTGCGAACATGCTGCGGGCTTTTAGTTCTGGCATTACGTTTTGAATGCTTCTCCGATTTAAACGGCACAGTGTGAAGGCCTACAGCCTTCATATAGGCCAATTACCCTTTGGGGTTTGCCTATATCAACCCATTTTAAAAGCAAGCTCAGAACTGCACAAGGAGATGGAGAGCGGCAAGTATCACAGGGAGGTGGCATGTAAACGACTACAAAAAAGCAGTGGCTGGACTTGTTTAAAGCACATTTCTGAATCATGGGCTATTAATCGTTTGTTTACTGCACAACGAAGCTACCAGCTCCTGGCAGGCCGATGGAAGGATGTGGATAATGCCGGTCTCTGTGCGAGCTTTCGCTATGATGAACGCACAGAACGTGGATCACAAACAAAATCCTTAATAGTTTAAAATGACAGAAGCTGTAGGTTTTTTCTCTGGGGGTGGGGAGGTCAGGCAGTGATTTACACTGTACTGGTGTGTTTGATTAATGAATAAGGTAAAGTCTGGTAGGACACCCAGTGGGTAGAACTGATTTCTCTTAGTGTTTTGAGACTTGAAGTTGAAGGATTCGTTCGTCACCCACAGAGTTCTCCTTGAGCGGCTGGATAGCTCAAGTTGAGCGGCTGGATAGCTCAAGTTTAGCGGCTGGATAGCTCAAGTGGTATGTTGCCTGACTTCCAATTGGTCAGGGGTTCAAATCCAGCACATGGCAAAATACCACAGCATCCAGTGTGGGTCCTTAGGCAAGACCCTTTGCGCTACTGCCTACCTGGCGCCTGCAAAAATGGCTGCCTCGGTGTGGTGTACACCAAAACCATTTTCATACGGGATCAATAAAGTATATATTATTATTATTTATTATTATTATTAAAAAACACTCGGCAGATTACGCACGCAGACAACAGAGACACTGACATTTGTCTGCTTAAACCCACATGGCAAATCTTTTGTGTTTATAACTAGTTTTTTTATATAAACAAATCCTTGGGGGGTTTTATATCATTTGCTCTACTATAGCAGTTGTGTCTGAATAGCTTAACTTAAACTGCAAACACAACTTTTATGTTCTTATTAAACTTTTACCTTAAGAATCATTTATTTAATTTATTCCAGTACTTTTTTCTGTTTGTTCTGCTTGTCACAAGTACAAGAATATGAAGTTTTCCCAGTAATTTGCATTTCTTCTTTTATCTGCTGTTTAAACATTATTTATTCATGCAACATTTGTTTAACAATGCTTCCTCTATTACTTACATTCATTTGTAATATTCTTTTATTTTCAGAAATTTTGTGTAGATGCTTAAATCTGCGTTAAAGCTGACTGACTCTGTGCTTTTAAAAGCAAAATATTTGTTGTATATTTTTAAAGCACTTAATTTTTTTGGTTTGTTTTGCTTGCTCTAACCAAAAAAAGACAGCTTTGACATTTTTTTAACCGTTTAGTTTATATTCTAACATTATATTTCTTTATAGATATATTTTTTTATTTTATTTAATTTTATATTAATGATTTGTATTGGATTTACATTTGTTGTTGTTTTTAGGAATATAACCTTTGTGGAAATATGGTGAGGTGAAAATCTAGATGTAAAATCTGGCTTACAGTGGAAATTCTTCTTTTTTTAGTTTGGTAGGTTTGTTTAAATTTAATAAAATTGAATAAATGATGCCAAATAAAAAAACTGAACTGACTGTTTATATTTTTGGGTCATTTATTTCAGAACAGCCTGCACTAACACTCAAACTAAACAAATGTAAGAAGCTAATCCAGCACCTGAAGTTAACAATTTTACTATATCTGTTCTAATATTCTCAAAATGATACATTTATATAGACCCCTCTGATTAGCGCGGCAGTCAAACGATTTCTTACGGGTCGACATTGGTACGTTTTTTTGAAGTACGATTCTATGACGGAAATTCCTCAAAGCAATCAATCGAAACAACCATCTCCACTAAAACACACTTGGATGAGGAGCTTTCACTTGGACCTAGGGAGAGATTTGAGAGGGGGGGGGGGACTTGTGGACCCTCTCTCCAATATTGCAGCAGCTTAAGCGTGAAATAAAAGTAAATGGGAATCCTGGAGATGGGGACATACATCTTTGCTTCTCTGAAAGCAAGGGGACAGATTGTGGACTGAGGCAGGTAATGCACACACAACACAACTGAAGGCCTGATATAGAAAATGCTGCACGCCAGCACTTTTCGGCTGTAAATCAATGACTCCTACGGAAAATCTGCTTTTCTACTGTATGTTTTAAAAGCTGCTTTGCTAAATTATGCGGGACTGCTTTTTAGTATCTACAATTCAAACAGTCCCTGTTTTACTTTGTCTTTTATTAAACCATTACTTAACCCACAAGTATTGTACTGCATTTTTCTTCTTTGGGAGGAGAAATCTCAACAGCACTGACTTTAAAGCATATTTTTAATCGGAAATTAAATGATTCAAAAAAGACATTTACCTATGCACTGATATTTACTTATAGAATCTGATTACTTATTGATTATTCGATTCATCTCTGCCACTAAAAATATACGTTATATGTCCAAGTAGATTTTGATATGCAGAATTTGAACACATGGCACTTCAATTATAATATGCTATCAAATATAGCATCCTAGCTGATGCAATATTGCAGACACTGATATTCTTGCAGCATCACATTCATTTAATTTAGAAAAGTATAAGGCATTTCTTAAAAAACATACTTATCGTTCAAATAAAATTTTATGTTAATTAATCATTTAGATGCAGTAAGCTACGATATTGGATGAGCTTCGCTAGACTGTTACATATGTGGAAAGGAGCTATGAGTCATGGCAGGTAATCCCAAGGACAGACCTTAATTCTACTTTTTCTTATAAAGTCAAAGGGAAATTCCTCTGAACGCAGATAAGGAGCCTTTTTTTTTATATACTAAACGTCCAACAATAGTGATAAAATGTTTATTGAAAAATTCGGAAGCCTTCACTTGGCTGGTGCATTTCGGGACACGGCATTATTCAGTTTAGTAAAGAGGTAGAGCGTAGCTGGAAAGCTTAACATTCACCAGCTGCATCAGTCACGAAGTGCATGAAAAAAAAAATTGAATATCAGTTCTTTTTTGCCTCCAAGTTTGAATTTCCAAGCTGTACAAACAAAGAAATTGCTTGATTAAAGTCAGAAAACCAGCAGTAAAAAGTTGGACGTGTCTTACAAACATTATCTTGCCAGTAATAAAACACTGTAGATAAATAGTTAAATGTTTAATTATTATTTTTCACACAAACTATAACTGGTGAAAACTCCATTTTTCGAAGATGGTAACCCTAAACGCTCCCTCAAAGTAAAACATGGACAATGAGAAGTTTTCCCCCTCCTGAAAAACGTCAACAGCTTGTAAAGCATCTGTAAACTTTTAGGAAACAACCTCTGAACTCTTTAAATCTGGATCCATCATTTCACAAAATTCTGAAAAGTCAGTTTCTATGAGATAATCTCCTCTCTTAGCCCCCTTTACGTAGTTGTAAGAAAAAACAACCTGCTGGCCAGAAATAGCAGTGGGCACAAACAAGAAGAAACACTGCTACAGACACCGGCCTCCTCAGGCCAACCTCTGCTGACAACACATGGTGAGGGACAAACATAACAGTAAAAAGGAAACTACAAATTAACTTTAAAGCCTATCAGCTAAACTACCAGTAGTAAACAAAACAGACCCAGCCATCTGTTGGCGTAATAGTGGCAGCCTTAAAGGGTACCTTCAAAACCGAGGTAACAAATAAAATGTCTCCGGTGAGGCAGCACAATTACACTTATTTAACTTTTAATGTTCTGACTTTAGGGCTTAAGAGGAATCGGTATAGGAAAATTCTGCATCGAGCCCTCGGTTTATTTAAACGACCATTTAAAAACAATGGTACAACTTCTGGAAGGGAGCAAATTGATCTTTACCACCAAATACAACACAAACCTCAATAGGTCTGTTGCCAGATATTCAAACGCTCCTTTCATTACAGTCCGCATCGCTAAAAGAAGCTGATTAAGTAACAAATAAATTATTACGCCAAAGCTGCTTCCTTCCCTGGGGTGAAAAAGCAAAGCGATGTGGGTTCATATCTGACCCTGGGTTTAAGTGAAGGTATATTTGGTTTTGTTTTGTGCCTTAAATAGCACAGAAAAATAAATGCCCTGTAGGTTTTCTGTTTAAGATCCGGCTTTCATCAGCAGCATCAGGCATTTAATGAGATCCTAAGGATTTTTGCCTGCAGAAACACGTCCTTGTTACTCGCGGCAACCAGCAGCTGAAAACCGTCACATACCTGGGGTTTCCTCGCAGGGCGGCGTGATGCAAGGCATTGAACCCGTTGTTGTTAGTGATGGTGACGTCTGCGCCGGCCTCCAGCAGCACCGACAACATGTCGTCCCGTTTCTTGCTAATTGCGTCGTGCAGAGGCGTGTCACCTTCCGAATCCTAAACGGAGAAAACCTTATTACTCACCGCGCTTCAACTAAACGTTAAAAACAACAGTTCCACTCCTTATTGAATTGACAAAAAAAAATAAAATAAGTTACCTGAAGACTAGGGTGGCAGCCAAAATCCAGCAAGGTTTTAACCACCTGCAGATGGCCCTTGTTAACCGCTATGTGTAACGGAGTCTGCCTTCGCTTGTTCCTGGCGTTCAGGTCAGCGCCGCCCCTGTGAAGCACCTCAATGACAGAACCCTCATCGCCAAACGATGCGTGGTGCACCGCCCGATCACCGTCTTTATCCTGAACACAGTCAAAACAAAAACCCAAATAAATAGACATCAAGGTAATTGAAGGATGTATTAACGTGCACGTTTAGGAATAGGCGAACACAAATTTTAACCAACCTCGGCCTCTAGGTCTACGCTGTGTTTTAGGAGCAGTTTCAGGACATCGACATGGCCGTTCTGACTGGCTGCCTGCATCGCGGTGTGTCCTGCACACTGTCCATTCACCTGCAACGAAAACATGTTTCAGTTTTAAATCTCTGCAAAAAGCCTCCAAGACCCCTCAGTTCTTCAAAAGAACGTCTTTTTTTTAAAGAAACACCATATATTGATATACTGTATATGTATATATGAAATACAGCTACAATGACTAATTGGGCTACAGATCAAAATCAGAAATTTTTTCCCTTATTTAACTCTAATTGCTGATCACCAGATCAAATACTAAAAGGATTTTAATAATCTTTTCTTACTCATTATCTGCATGTAATGAGTAACATGTTTGAAAGATGTAATAATGCTTCACATTTCAAGTCTATAATAAAAATAAATATTGAGATTTGATGCATAAATGGAAATATAAATTATGAATCTCAGGTCAGATGAAAATACATATTTTTGTTTCTTTAATTTTGACATTAAAAGATAAGAAAAATAAACTTTTGATTACCCAGAACAAACCCAAACAGCAAATATTTATCAACTTTAACTGTTTTTTTCTTTTTTTTTGCAGTTTGTTCCCTTGCTTGGACGTTTTCAACCTCTGTAAACCACGCTGTATCACAATTAACAGCTTAAAAAGCGTTCAAGTAAGACTGGCTGATAGAAGAAAACAATTAGCGGTTAGGAGACAAAAGATTGGTGCGGGTATGTTTGTACGAGTGGGTACGTATGCGAGCCTGGGCGTGAACCTTTCATCACAATATGCACCACTGCAAGAACTGAAGGCATAAATATTAATGTGGCCTCCTCTGGGAGTCTCGAGACATCTCTTGTCCTGGCAGCCGAATAACTTGGCCAGACTCGGCGTGCTCAGCTTTAAGCAAATAATTCTACTGAAAGGCAACAGGGCATCCGGCCAGCGGTCGCCAATGGCACGCACATTCGTTCACTTCCTCTGTCTGACAGGGGATGGCAATGTAGCCTCAACTCAAATATTTCTCTCTGCCTCTAGGAGCCACTAGTTTTTTTGTCTAGCGGTAAACACAGTTTTTGTTTTTTCCTGAGCTGTGGGCTGCTTCAGAACATAATCCACGACCATATGGGATCTAGAGCTCCCCACTTGAAACGGAGAGTGTATCGAGGTCTGTGCTGCATTGCACACCAGAGCGGCTTGGTCCCTCCATTGGGTCTGTCTTAACATTCCCTCTGACTGAGAGGAGTATCGGCGGGAGGATCTCACAGATTTTTCCAAGGGGGAAAACAAGACTACTCATTAGATGTAAAGATGATAACAATGCAGAAATTGGATATTTCACCTGAAATTAACTATGTGCTCAGATCTGTTGTAAAAAAAAAAAAAAAAAACTACAAAAATCCAGGCACAAAATGACTAACACACATCTGAAGTCAAGGGACAACCTGGAAGGTTTTGTTGCATCGTTACAGCAGCATGAGCGCTGTACGTGATTGCCGTCTGGTGAGACAAACCCCAGTTTTTTTTTTTAAGCAGGCATTGATCTCACTGAAGCTAGACATGCTGCCTGTCTCACACACTGACCCCTCAATAAATGTTTAGGGGAATATTTCGAAGCATGTTCAATTTAAGCAATGCCTGCAGGCGGCAATGTGCAGACTTTGTGCAGGCGGCTAATTCTTGAATTGATTTTTTTCCCCCCTCATCCTGCTTCATTCAAATTTATCTGTCGCTAGTATGCAAATAAATCAAACTTGCAATTTGTAAATATGTAAATAATATTGTTAATGTACAGAAATCTATAGTATACTAAATCATATGGATGTACATTATTACATCTTAAAGGGTGCAAGAGAACCAAAGGCCATGTCCGTTTTTTTTTTATTACCATGCTGGAACTGAAGTTTTATACATATATGCACAAAGTTAAACTAACATTTAATGGTTAATTTGATTTTGTGGTATTTAACAGGTTCAATATGAAAGTTATATATATTTAAAAAACATTTTTTATAACTTGGGGTTTTTCAAAGTTCTAGATATCGTTAATGACATGTGGTTATCGAGAATTATTATACAAATTGCAAAGTAATGAGAAAATCTTCCAGGTGTGTTTAAATGCTATTAAAAAAACCTTCATGGATTATCTATAATTTGTACTGTTGCGCTGTTATTGTTTTCTAAGCACAATATACACATCTCGTAATTTTTTTACATTTTCGTAATGCGAAAATGTTTGAGTGTTTTTTTTTTTTCAAATTGAGCAAAACAAACAGAATCAAACATTAATTTTTTAATAGATTCATGAAATTTGATTAAGCTTTTAAAGGAAAACCCTACTTACATCCACGTCAGGTCTCTTTAAAATGTCCTCCACTTTAGCCAGGTCTCCATTAGCTGCTGCCTTGACCAGCTCTTCGTTGATGTCCCCAGACTCTTGCGTCTCGAAAAGTTTCTTCAACAACTGAGACAGGCGCTCTGGGAAAACAAGCGGGAACAGAGATTGATTTTATGTAGGTGCCAGTGAGAAGAAAAAAAAAGAGCAGTGAAGACAAAGGACTAATATAATACTTTTCAAGCGACAGCAGTGCATGTTCACATGTACCTCCAGAGGCATTGCTGACAGCAGAGCCGGAGGGGGCGATCTTAGTGACAGCCGCAGGATTGTACGTCCAGGAAGTCCCACAAACCTCAACCTTCAGGTCGCTATCAGAGTAGATCTGCTGCACACGCCCAACCTTTCCCAGGGTCTATTTTGAAGTGTTGTGACAAACTCATTAGTATTTGAAGTGCGGCCGTCTTAAGGCTGTGAATAAACATTGTGTGTTAAAAAGTCAGGTACAATTAAGAGATTTAAAGACAAAAACAAAAACTGAAAAACTAAAAATTGAGAAAGCAGCAGCACAAAATGGACAGAGCATACTCATTCAATTTGAAATTACATCATTTTGATAATGGTTATACAGGAGAGCTGCACACTGATAATGTTAAGCTGGGTCGGGGTGTCCTCCAGGATGTTATCAATAACAAGGCCTGCTACTATGGGAGAGACAGCAGGCAGCAAACAGTCATGGTTGCTGTTCAAAGCTGCAAAGATCTCTGGGTTTTCAGGCTCAGCAGCTATTGAGAAGAGCCAATCTGGCAGAGGATAGTGGCATAATGGAGAAAATAGTATAATAACGTGTCTCTCTGGGAATTAGTTAATAAACGTTATAAAACGAAGAAAGCAATTTCAAGCTGTACGAAAAAGAAAGAAGAATGTTTGAGTTATTCTAAAAATGTGCTCAAACTTACAGGCAGCATGGCCTCCGCCCACTCCCCATGCCCTCTTTGGAGCAGCTTGATGCGGTCAATGTCGTAGCAGATCTGGACCAGGTCTCCGACGTGAAACTGGGAGCTTCCTCCTTCTGCGCCAGCAGTGACTTCGCCGCTGCGCACCACATTAGCCTTCGTTAGCACTGCCGGGTTAAAGGTCCATCTGTGGATACAATTGAGACATCTCAAAATTAGAACGGTAAGAAAGTCCTAACCAGGTTATCAGGACAGTGTTCCTAAACCTGATCAGTGAACAAACCAAAATAATTTCCGCAGATTAAATTAAAAAAAATCTTATTCTTGGAGATTAAGAATTTCTGTGAGGGTTGCAATAATTATTTTTATTTACTTCACCTTTACCCCTGTAAATGGGAGCACTGCATGAGAAGAATTTCCCGCAAGGGACTCATTAAGTAAATGTGATTCCCATTATGAACCTCCAACATGTCAAAGTGTGGAAAATATGAGATTGCTGCTTTGGTAGCGGTGTACAAATAATATGCCAAATGTAGTTTAAAATCTCAATTATGATCTTATTATAATTGTGTTAAAACAAAAAATAAAAAACATATGATAAAAATCTGCACCACCTCTTAAAAGCCAGTTATTCAAAGCTCGTCTTCGACTGCACTTGCCTGTTCCCACTGGGGTACTGAACCACAATGTCATGGTCCTCATCGATGCCACACACGGTGCCCGTGGTCGTGAGGGTCTCGAACATCCCATCGGTCCATCCGCCATGGCCATGCTGGAGGGACTGAACAATCTCCAAATCGAGATCGATGTTGACCAGGTCTCCGATCTGAAGACCTCCAGGATTCCTGTTCCCATTCTGCTCACCTGGGAGACGAAGGCACTTTCAATTTATCAATAAATAAACCCCGTTAATAATACATGTTTCACTGCCAGCTTTAAGAGTCGGAAGGTGACCTTAATGAGAAGTATGCAACGGATCGATAATATACACTGGACTGCAGTTTTACATGAACAACACACTAAAATAAACTTTCTAAAGTGATGATAATATCTAACTCAATAAGTGAACCGAGCCACTAAACTATTAAGAGAAAATTTATTTAACAAAACATCCAATATGTATGATGTTCATCGATTTCTACATTTTGGGCCTTAGGTGACTGTATATTACTGCCATCTAGTGGCCAAAGGGCTGCACGTGCAAGCAAAACTGCCCTAATGCCCTTGAATTCACTGCACCAGATAAGAGGTGAGAAATTTGGTGCAATAATGACGATAGCCACACATCCCTGGTTTACTTACCTAAAACGGGACAATGGTCTCTGTAAAAAGAGCCTCCTTTGGCATCTTGGACACATTTCAGGTCCGACTAAGGGAGAAAATATTGAGATAATGGGTTAGTAATGTTAATGAATCGGTCAAATGTTAATGTACAGCTTGGTTAATGCAGCACAGTGTCTGCATATCCCGACAAACTTGGCGCCCTACGGATAAGGTTGGACGGTGAAACAGAACAGGTACCGACAGAAAGCTGCAGATCATTTGTGATGACTCAGATGTGTAACCTTAGAGGGCAGAGATGATCATAGGATGAAACATACAATTCTCAGAACTCACGAAACAACACATTACTGAATAGTACAAGTCTCAACATAATGGTGTTGCTGCGCAGAGTATTTGCCCCCTTACAGATTTCTCCTTTGTTCACTTTTTTTTTTTTTTGTCAAACTGAAATCTTTCAGATCACCACCCCTATTTTAGAGAAAGATAACCTGAAAAAATACAAAACGCAGTTTTAAGATATTTCATTTAATGAAATGATAAAACGCTATCTTAAGCAGTCTGGCTGTATGTGAAAAAGTTCTTCAGTTTGCCCATATTTAGCTGCTCATATTAGCATCTTCAGATGCTTTTTTTCTTTCATTTCTGTGAGTTGAATGCCAGATTTATCATTGACACAAATGTTAAATAAAATCTCATTTTTGACTTAAGTCCACAAATATTTTACATTTCTTTCTTTGTGTGATTAGTGTGTTTGTTTGCAGATATGGAACAGAATCTTGTGTTGCGGTTGTCTAGAAACATTTTTCACACTGAATATATTTTACTTCCTTTAGATGAGGGGTGCCCACACTTTACGAGCTTGTGAGCTACTTAAAAGATGACCAATGCATCTGGTATTGAAGTACTTTAAGTGAACTATTGATACAGGACAGGCAGTAATCAAGACTGAACTTAGATGTCCAAAGATTATGGGTAAGGCCATTTATTTATTTGACTTTTTACACATGCAGGCTAGTCGGTAACCTTTTTTTGCCCTAAGTACTCAATTTATAGATGTAAAACTATGTTTTGTATTTGCTGAGCTAACATCAATATTAGCATAATAATCTGAAAACATGTGAGAAAAAAAAAGAAAAAACTAAATCTGTAAGCAAGAAAATACTATTTAGAAGTGTTGCAAGGGAGCCATAAAACAATAACAAAACAAATTTTAGCTACCGTTTATCATTTGGGCAACCTTCTAGCCGTGATAACAATCAAAGCAAGTATAAAAGTATCGGGATGGGGAGTCCATTTCATTGGTTTACTCATAAAGCAGATGTTATCCACCTTCCTTTAGATCTATTAAAATAAATAAATAAATCTGTTATGCGCTGAAGAAACCTGATTGGCCACTTCGTAGAAAAGCAAAGGCGCCCTCAACCAATGAAAACACACACGTGTGTAGCTGTGGCCACAAAAGTTGGCCCCCCCTCGTGTTAAAAGAAGCAATAACAGATTGCTTTTATCATGCAGATGTCTTTCCCCCTCCATCTGGCTGCACAATGGCTCCTCACATTCTGACTGCATTGCTCTCACAAAGGCCTGGCAGAAAGAAAGAAACCTCATCCCTGTGGTCGAACACAAAGCCCCCCTAACAGCTGTTGGTTTTGAAAGACTAGGCGAGAGTCTGCGAGGAAGCATCCGAGTCGAATGAGAGGTATCCTTACCATTCCTTCAAAGCCGACCCTGTACAGGTTCTTGGCCCCGTTGTCCCAGAGTACGTAGGCGGCGCTGTGAGGGCTGGCCGCGCTCCAGTCCTGGATCTCTGTCACCTGTGGGGAAAAAAAAGCTTTGATTAGTAAAAGAGACAATACTCAGGTATTTTAGAGTTTTTGCGAAAATAAAAACAGTTCAAATATCAAATTAAAACTACAATTACTGCTCAAGTAAGAGGAAAAACTAATAAAACAAAAAAGAATTAAGATTTTTTGATATTGCATGTATTTCATAGGTACTATGAGGTGAGCCAGTAGGAACGCATTATCCACAGTGTTCAGAAAAATGGACAAAACTCCCCTAAAAAGGATTAAAACCATCTTTACTCAGCACTTACAGTACAAAACATCTTTCAAAATCATTAACCCACGTTATTTTGGGAAATGCTTCATAACGGTCAACCTTTTCACAAGTACAATCGATGTGTTTAACTGTAGGCATTAATGAGCATTGAGCTACATGCAAAAGACCCGAAAAAAATAAATAAATGTATGTAAAACCTGTAAAACAATGTAATGATAGATTTCCTCTTTCCATCACCAGCGGCAAACTGCTTTCATAATGATATTAAGAGTATTGAGAGTTGAGTAAATGAATTCTTTAATTAAATAGTGCCCCCTTCGTAAATACCGAAACCCGAATTTAATTACTATAAGGCCGCTTTTCGGAGCCCACTGATTAATGGGTCTTAGGATTTAACGAGGGATCTTGGCGGCAGGAGTTTAAGTGGTGGTTTTCAGCGCGGCATACAGGTGACAGCGTCATAAAACATTAATGAGATGTGTCATTACATAAACTGCAAACAACAATATAGTACATTGAGGAGCTGTTAAACGGAATACTTCAAAGTCTGCAGAAAATTCAAACACAATCTCCAGTTAAGAGTGTAAAAAAAAAAAGACATGCTTATAATGAAGTGTGCGTATGTAAGTTTTACATATTAATAAAGGTTGATTGTACAATTATTTTTTCACCCCTTACTAAAGTTCATGACAAACCACCCATGGAATGATCTGGAAAAATTGTATTTGTGCTTTTGTCTAATACATCAGTGATAATATTGGAATCAGCCAATAATGGTAGATTTTTCTACACATCAGTATCGGCCCGAAACTGGACTGCTTTTAAGTGATGTTTATTCCCACCTTCTTGTCTTTTGTGTTTCAGGAGAGGCAAGGAAAGAGTGTTGTCACGTGGTTATTTGTTTGGTCATGTGACATTTACAAGCGACACGGTGCAACAATGAGGGGTTTACCTGAAGCACATAAGCAATGTCTATAGTGAGGACATTCTATAAATCCTATTAACATGAAAATATATACCATGGAAGTATATACCATCAATATTAGTTATCTGCAATAAGAGCCATATACGCCATATAACGTAATTGAAATCAATAGCTTTAAGTGAAGTGTTCTTGGATCACCTCAACAACAAACCGCTCTCTACTCCTTTTAAAGACCTACAGGGATAAAGCTCTGCACTGGGAGCGTAGGATAGAATAGATCAGACCTTTATTTATCACCTACAAGAAGAAGAAACACACAATACATCCTACTTAAATTTGTGACATTATGATGTATTTTTTACTATCATAAAGTATTGTGACACCGCAACATAGACCTATAAACGTTTTTGAGCTGTGCTGCACAATGAGGAATTTACCAATTTGTTTTTCTTTTAAATTTACTAAGGAATGTTTTTATATTTACAGATCTAGTACCA
The DNA here is from genome assembly GCA_032876305.1 of Orestias chungarensis. NCBI lineage: Eukaryota > Metazoa > Chordata > Actinopteri > Cyprinodontiformes > Cyprinodontidae > Orestias > Orestias chungarensis. The sequence goes on along the minus strand of JAVLVB010000458.1, from coordinate 3,019,638 downwards.
GAAACCAAACAATGCAAACATTGGTTGGTGCATCAATAGTCTTCAATCTGCGTACATCAAGCCAAGGACTTGCAGCATTCATTCCTGCTGAGAGAGCATGTAGCAATAGTACTGCACGTATTGTGTTGTTTTACATTGCAGCTATCACTGATATTAAGCAAACATGTAGCAGCAGTAGAAAGGAAAACGCCACCTTAACAAAACAAAACCTCCATTAGAATCTGAGTCAGGACGAGACCCAGGTGGAGCACTTCCTATTTCGACTGAAACATTGTTTATTTCAAATCATATTGCATGGTAACTTGTTTTTCCTTAAATGTCCTCTAGCAGACTCAACAACTATAATTTCAGATGAGCGACCAAAACAAAGCTCTGTAACCGAGCTGAGGCTCATCCGTTTGTGTCTCACCTTCCCCCTCCTCCCGTTGCCTCCATCCTGGTCCTCCCATTGCCAGTCAACTCCTCTAACAACTCGGCCACCAGCAAAGATGCCTCTAGCTGTGATTTTCTTTGACTTGCGACGTGACTCCAGAAGCACTCTGCTCAGGTGTACAAACAGAAAGGTGGACAAAAAAATATACAAATGCTATATTTCCTCACAAAACATAGCGCAAAAGAAGGCCTGCTTGTAGATGCTGCATTTACGTTTAGTACATTTATATTAAAGGACAAACATATAGTATTTCTAAAGACAGGCTCTTACTACTCAAATAATATTTTACAAAACTACAGTACCATTAAATGTAGGTTGCCAAAGTAATTCCTTTTTAGCAGTTATTGTAAAAAAAAAAAATGTATGTGGTGCAAAAAAAGAAGCAATAAAAAAAAAAAAAAAACATCAGTCCAACAAATGTCAGGAATGATGGGAGCTGGGGAAACACCCAGTAACCCCTGTTCATTATCCAGTGTCCACCTCTTTAGAGAACAAAGGCTGCCAGCTGCTCTGCTTTTGTGCTTTATTTATAATATTATAATAGGACAGGCGTCTCGACCACTATCAAAAACCTGCGTTAACAATTAGTTATTAAATAAACCTTCTTTAAGGTCTAGACAGGAACGGATCTGCATAAATGTGTCTACAACTGGAGGTTTACAAAAACCCATTTAGAAAATTACTATATAAACTAAAACTTAAATCACAATTAATCAACATAAACAAATTAAATGCAATATGTTACTGCTGTGACATTAAGATCCACATACTGTATAGTATAAATAGCTTCATAAGTAAATAAATTAATTTAATTACGTCACACCAAACATAAAGTTACTTAACAAATTAGCTTTAATTCTTTATTTATCTTATGCAATACATAAATCTAATGGGAATCAATTTTCGAGCTATTATTGGCTTTAGGTGATAATTATGCAAACTGCCAACAATGTTTGACATGTAATAGTTAGTGCGTAACAATTTGAAAAGATTTGTTTCACTTTTTAAATTAAATTACTAAAGTAAATAACTTATCCAGTATGGTTGTAATACCCCAAGATATACTTGTAATCTTATTTCTAGTTAATAAGTAGATGATAAAACCAGTTTTGAATGTATATAATCAAAAACACTTAAACGTTAATTTTTGTAAGTTCAATTTTAATTTTATACACAAGTTGCTTCTATGCTTTTTTGTGTTTGGAATAATACTTCCTCTAAACTGCTGTCTCTGATTCATATGTTGCTTTAGGTTTTGCTGGTATATAAGAAAAAAAAATTGATTGCCATAAACACAAAATTATTTTAAAGTGCTTAAAAAAAAATGAAACTAGATGTATTCAATATGGAACTCAGAAGTCCTGGATGACAACCTCAATAAAATTTATACTTCCAGCATTTGTGAGCAAATAAAGTTTAGGCAGTTAACAGTTGATACTTAGCAAGCGGGCCGTAAACCTGTTAAACGACCAAGGACATAGTAATTTATAGTGGTTTAGCAAAAATCTTCCCTAGTGCTTTTATAACGTTTTTAAATCCCACTATAAAGTTTTACATGCTCTTAAAATCAGGTCAGCTTTTTCATTTATGCTCAACATGCTAATCATAGATTCTTGAGTTAATGGCTGCAATGAAATCCATTAACCCCAAGAGAAAAAGTTCAATAATCTCAAATTTGAAAAAAAAAACAATCTGTAAAAGTTATTGATGTTATGAAATCTATATTTTTGTCAAAAAATATAGACTGAATCTTAAAATAAGACTAAGTAGTTGCCTGGCAACTGAAGGCTAGGAGCACACGGGTTTGAAATGGCTCTTATGCAAGCATACAAAGAGCCTTCTCAAATGTCACACATTCACATTAGGTAACATAAAGCCAGAATAAAGCTCTAAATGAACTGATCACAATGACGAGCAGGGGCGGCACTACTTGTTTTATCTACTTCATCAAGGTAGCAGTACGCAACACACAACAAACCTCTCGCTGCCTGGGGTGGTGATCCTGTAGAATCGGTGTCTCAGGTGATGCTTGTCTCCATGGTAACAGGTAGTGCAGAGGTCATAATTGGTGCACTCTGCACATTTCCAGCGGATGCCAATGATTGGCTGTTGACGACAGGTGTCACACATGGTTCCATCATGTTTGATACCTAAGGGAGAGTTTGTATGTATAGGTTAACTGGTTGAGATTTGCAGAGTGCGAGTCCATCTCTGTGTCCTGTCAGAAAAACGTAGCAAGCATTAAATGAGAGCCGCAATTTCTGAAGACAGTTTTTAATATTTTTTTAATATTGTTGCTCCAGTTTAAATAGCAATAATCACAACGATGCTGGACTGGCTTCTATTGTAACCCATAATGGTTTTCTTTTGCAAAATGACGCATCCTTTAGAATAATAAACAATAATAACCACAAAGAAATGATTCTTTGCCTCTGAATAAATTATCCACTGTAAAACAAAAACTAATTACTTGTAGTAAACAGGAATGCAAACAGTAAGGCAACTCACGTTTGTTTATGCAGTAATTATAGGGATCTAGTGACGAACCAACTTCTTGACATAATACTTGGATTGAGTCCCAACAAGCTTAAGGAGGTTTACAGCTAAATTAACTTCAAAAAAATAACAACTGTCATTATTTTCAGTCAAACCAAGGCATCAACTAACTTGAAGTTCTTTTTAAACTGAGTTAGTACCCAAACGAACATATGCTTTAAAGCGTAACTTAAGTAAATATTATACCCAACACATTCACAAAATATTAATATAATGATATAATTATTCTTAACTGTTAGGTACCTCTAAACTCACAACTACTTTACTAAAGTTTGATTAGTATTGACATAGAAAACACTATGCATAAGTTCTTTCTGCACAAATTTACTATTTAGCATTTATGTACTTTTTTTTAACTTTGTTGGAAATCAGATAAAAGTTATATGTGTATACCTTTACGCAATAATGGGGATAATGTGGGAATCTAGGGATAAACAGCTACCATCTATAAAAAAATAAGCTGTTTTGGTAAAAGTTCACAATGGCTGCTGACTAAGCAAAATATTCTTTGTTGGTCTTATTGAATCTCTGTAATATTGCGGACCACGTAACTTGTTAAATAGGCTGACTATACTATAATATTCATTTATAATACATCTTCTCTTATAGGAAATTCTGCATCAACACAGACAAGTTCACCCCAGAACTTGCTCCTCTAACCTCTGGGGTTCCATAAGGATCTGTTCTGAACGTGTTAATTTTTTAATTTTATGCAACCTGCTTGCATTAATTATTCATTAATTATAACATGCATTAGCGAGTAGCTCTTCAGTTTTTTTCTGGTTTAAAACAAAACAAGATATACTTTGTTAAATAACTTCAAGTCACCTGCATGCTAAAATCAGCCGTACAATTGCCTTTTTTTGCCCCCATAATAGATTCCTATATCTAAAATTATAGAGAAAAATTTCAAATTCTCATTTGGCTTCAACACTTCACAGCCATTTCCCGTTGCTGTACTTTTCATTTAAAATAAACATTTCCAAAAAATAACTAAGGTCTCCAATGTGACCACTTCAAAAAACTGGCTCCCAATTAATGTTAAAGTTTGATTTAAGGTTCTTGTTCTCGGCTATAGATTATAGGCGACCAGGATCCCAATTATTCATCTCAACATTTAAGACATGCGCATAAACAAAGCTGTTTCGTGGCCTGCAATCCAAAGCCCCAAATCTTCTGGTTGTTCCATGTACTTGGATAAGAACTAGGGCCTTTCCGTGTGAGGCTCAGTTTGGGGATTCACTGTGCTAAACCTAGTCTTGTTGTTGTTTTAAACCAGCTGAAAACCTGTTAAGTTATAAATTTAAACTGGATTTATGTGGTACATAAATTACTTACCTAATCACCTACAACACCAGCAAAAACAAGCCGGATCTGTGCATGTCGTTTCTCATCTTACAGTGTAGATTTTAACCACAACTTAATTTCGCCTTTAAACACATCCCAAAACCTACTTAATACTTTCCTCAAAACTAAAACGATGTTTGTGAACACAAATTTGAAGTAGTTGCCTCTGTGTTCCTTTGTTTACCAGGAATATTAGACTACCTTACAAGAGTTAGGCCATAAACAAAGTTACCTGTTGGAGCGCTGTCTAATATTCGTATGTCGTAAGCTCCAGAGCAGCGGTAGTTTGCAGCAGTCCCGTTATCCCAGACAACGACCACTTCTTCTGGACTTTCGAAACTCCTGACGGTGCCGACATGCCCCTCTCCACCGTCCTGCTTCCCCCACTTCCAATCTGGACCGCGGACCACTCTGGCTCCGACTCCTTCCATCATCGCCCGGTTGTTCCTGCCGGTGGTCATTTGCGAAAAGGGCTCGCAAAATATAAGTTAAAAAAATGATTTAAGTCAGCGAGCTAGCAGGTTTATGCTAGCAAGCTGTTGGGTAAACAGCCTTTTTTTTCTCAGAGACGGAAATCGAGTCCAGACAGGAAGAAAAAAACAAAAAAAAAAACAAAAGCTAGCCTGGTGGCTAAACCAAGGATCCCTTTTGTGTTTAACAACTATAAGATAACGTTTTCTACAAATCACTGATCATCAATCTCAGAAACACACAAAAAATACTGTCCAGTAAACACATTTTCAGGCAGTGAAAAACCCCAACTTCTCAGTTTTCATCTTCCCTTCCGTTCAGGCACATTAGAGCCACCTTTTCAAGTTAGCAAGCTAGTTAGCACAATGCTACAAGATAACAATGCTAACAGGAAAATTTTTTAGGGTGAATGTTAGTCTTTTCGCGACTGCTTATCCTAGTCGTTGTTTTTTTTTAAAGTGCACAAAAAAACGCCCAACTTGTTTCCTTTGTTCGCTCCAGACCGCTCCATGGGGCTCAAGTCAGAATATACGCGTCGCCATTATACTCAATCATCGCTCGAGCCTCAGACGAGCAACAACTAGCTACGGAGATGCACGGAAAAGCACGAAGAGGAAAGCGGAGCGAGAGGCGGTCTGTTTGATGTGGAAACACGAAGAATGACGTTGAAAGGCGACGTGAGGTTGAAAAAAATATGTTTATATGTCTATATTACATCGATATGTGATATGGTTATATATTATAAAGCGTCTATTTACTGTAGCACTGCTTAAAGAAATTAGTCTTATTATTAGTATGTGTTTCTTAATTTACAGGTGCTAAGAAGCAAAAATCGTGAGATTTTAAAGTCAGGTAAAAAATGTACTTCTGATTCTAATAACTTTTTTGGTATTTTTTACAAAATATCAAACCAATGGTAAGATATACTCACTTCCCTTATTAATATTTTATGTTTGTAACATTTGTTTACACATAAGCAACATGGCTCACCACACAGGGTGGCATGTTCCTGAGGGAAACCCATGGTTTAATAAATAGTAAAAATACAGAATTTTAATATTATGGACACTTAATATTGAGTATGTAAATGTATATGTTCCTATTAAAAACACCTGTAGATTTCCAGTACGTACTTTACAATGTTAACTAAAATGTAAACATATAGACAGGCTATTAGGTTTTTTAAACAAATCTCTAGGATAATAAGATTTTTTATTTTTTACTTGTATTGTTAGAGTGACAATATCAACGTTTTGATGCAAGATTAGTATTTATTTAAGGCATCTTAAGAACTTTGTCATAAAATAAAGAACAACAAAAAAGGCTATGACATTATGGATTTATTTTAAAATCCAGCAATAAATATATTATAATCTGTACTACTGGTTTGCACCCGACGCTCTGATACAATTTTTGCAAGACACACTGGATCCAACTATAGAGGGTCAGACTTATGTCGTAACAACGTCACATGAGGGTATTCGAACCTTTGTGATAAATTTTAGCACAATATTAAGCTATTATTGATCAGTTTATGTTGCAACTTGACTGTTTTAGTTAATAATCTTCCCAAAATGCACTTGCTATTTTTTTTGCTATTCCAGTTTAGCTACTGAGTTGTCCGAATGAAATAGACTTCAGGTCCTTCTTGATGGTCAGACACGCAATCGGAGGGAGTCTTATTCGGTGTGCAAGCCTGCATTCACCTCAAGGTGTTCTAACTGCTGTGTATAGCATTAGACATGAAACTTTGTTGAACTGAAGTTGGGTCTGGTGTGTGTATTGGCCTTAAGAAAGCCGTAATCAACTACACAGGCTTCAAGCATCAATTTGAAGGAAAGTATATACTTATTTGTTGGAATAACTGTGGTGACATTAGAACTAGCAGGCTAAAAAAGTAACCCTTTTCGTGATACAGTCAAATTAAGCACCAACCTTCTGGTAAACAATGCAAATAAAGGTCTAAAAAAATCCTTGTTGGCAACAGGCTTAACTCAAAGGGCTTCCAAACCAGTTTTTGAAATGGGTTCTGTTCTGATTTAATTTTACATAAGGCAAAAGTCTGCCCTAGTATGCGATATTTTGTATGACTGTATCCCAGAAAAATAAATACAAATTTCTACACAAAGACTCCTTATGTAAATGTGTCTTAAGTTAAAGTTCTCTTTCATAGCATTCGTTTCGTGTCTCACTTTGGGAACGCCCTCGGCGTTCCCATAGTGAGACAACGACATAGTGAGACGTTGGGGATAAGTCCGTCAGTGCCAGGGAGAGGGGGCATGTCCCGCCCCCTACCTATTTATAGGACCGGCCCTGCACAGACATATCATTCAAAAACCTCTTCTCGCTACGAGCAGAAGTTCTGACTGTTTTCTCGCTTTCGCCTGCTGTTCTGGAGCTTAGCTTGACTGTCCATAGATACAAGTGTGAACTCATTCTGGATAGCTCGAGTGGTATGCTGCCTGACTTCCAATTGGAAGGTCATGGGTTCAAATCCACCCCATGACAAAAATACAACACAGCATTCAGTGTGGGTCCTTAGGCAAGACCCCTTGCGCTACTCCCTACCTGGCACTGCAAATGGCTGCCTCGGTGTAATTACACCAAAAACAAATTCCTAGTATGTCCTGCATGTACCTGGCAAATAAAGTTGATTTAATCTTTAATCTCCAGGCGCTTGGTTCTAGATTGGTAGTGTGTCGGGACAAAACCAGCGTTCAGTCTGTTGCAAAACAGCACTGCTATTTGTGAGGAACTGTGTGGGGTAGAAATACGCTTCACTGTTTTTCATTCGAGTAGCATTACTCCATCGGTAGCAATACCAGCCGAAGTAGCAATACTTCACAATAAAAAATTTTTTTTTTAAAGTAGCAATACTTTACGCGAGCATTTAGCATGGACGCCGGAAAGGATGATGCTAAAGCGGGCGAAAACCCGCGAGGTTGCCCGTGTGGAAATAAAATTTCGAGTTGGGACACTCACCAATTTGTGTGACGTGTCTTGGCTTAAGGCATGCCCAAGCAGCCCTCGAGTCATCGGAGTGCTCTCAATGTAGCCGGCTCTCCCTCAAGGTGCTGGGTCGCCGTCTAGCCCGTCACTTGACACTGTCCGGAGGCGACCCCATCCTGACTTCTGCTGCAGCTAGCCAAGAAACGGCGGCTCAAGGACTGACACCTGTCCCTGATGCAGGACCAGGACCAAGCTGGCGCGATATGCTTGACGCTGTTAACCCGTTGCCTCTGGATGAGAGCGGCCATAGCTTCACAGCTTACCCGCTCTATTACCCCATGGCAGGTGATGATGACGCAGACTTGGATGCGGGTTCGTAGCTTCTCATCAACGACGAAGATGAGGATGAGGGACCAGCTCTGGTGCTCCGAGGTCGTGTTGCAAAACCCGCACATGCGGGCGTCAGCCAGGCTGGTGACGGTGACTCTTTTTTGTCTGCCTTGGATGTGAAAGTTCAGGCTGAAGCAGCAAGATCACGTTTCGACGGCAAAAAGCTGCCAAAAGCCAAAAGAACGGGAAAGCAGTTCCTGCCTTTCTTCCCTGAGTTGCTGGAGCAATTTTCAGATTCCTGATGCAACAAACCGTACAGGGAAAATCGCCCAGTGGTAGGTGGCTCGGTTCTAGACTGCGAGGGAATGGACGACCACGGTCTCCGCCAAATGCCTCGAGTTGAACCAGTGGTGGCAGTGCACCTTCACCCGAAAGCTTCGATGTCCTCGGGTGGTTCGGCTCCATCCCTCCCTTCAACAGCGGACCACTGCCAATCAAACCTGACGGAGAAATCCTACAAGGCGGCCGCTTTATCAGTTCGCGCCATGAACGCCTCTTCCATGCTGATGGCGTATCAGGCGGAGCTGGAGGAGGAGATGACTGCATCACTCTACCCCCTCCACAGCTCAGGGGAGTGATTCAGTCGCAGGCCAGGGGCTCTGCGGTTCTTTTCCTACAAGAGGAAATATCCTCTCTATTGGAGAAAAGAGCGAAACAACTGATCCCTCAGGAAAAACGCCAAGCAGGCTTTTACTCCAGATATTTCCTGGTCCCAAAGAAAGGTGTTCGAGGGATGCGTGCAATCTTACACCTTCGGTTTGTCTCGAGAAAACACACAGTGCCCTCTGTTTTTCTCCCTTCACGACAAGGAAGCACCTTTGGGAGGAGATGCACTTTCCCACCTGTGGCCCCGAGCTCCCCTGTATGTCTTCCCTCCTGTAGCTCTCATTCTGCCAACGATAGCCAGAGTTCGAGCCGAAGGCCTGTCAATGATTTGCGCCTCACTGGCCATCGAAGCACTGGTTAGCAGAGATAATCCAGCTTCTCCAGGGAGAACCTTGGCCTCTACTGCTGCTGCGGGACCTTTTGTCCCAGGCAGGGGGGGAAATTCTCCACCCCCACCCAGACAGGCTGGCACTATGGGCCTGGCCTGTGAGTGGTTGAATTTACACCCTGTAGGTCTCCCATACAATGGTATTGAGACGATCCAGAATGCGAGGGCAGGAAATACCCATTCAATGCTCTGTAGCTACCATTTTGACTTTCCTGCTGGATAAGGGTAGGGCTTTTTCCACCATAAAAGTGTACTTGGCAGCAATCTCAGCTTGCCATGTTGGGTTTGGTGGAAAAACCGTGGGACAGCACCCCTTTGTTTGCCAGTTTATAAAGGGGGTTCGTCGTTGGTTTCCTGTCTCAAAACCCCTGGCCGCATCATGGGACCTTCCCCTGGTTCTGGATCCTCTGATGGATGCTCCATTTGAGCCCCTGGAACAGGTGGATTTGAGATTTGTTACTCTGAAGACAGCGCTTTTACTGGCTCTTACTTCAGCTAAGTGGGCGAGCTTCATGCTTTCTCTGTGAACCCAGCTTCTACCAAATTCTCTGCGGGGAATAGAAGGGTGACCTTAATTCCTAACCCTGTGTTTTTGCTTAAGGTGTTGGGGTCATGTTCGCCAATAGACTTGGTGTCTTTTAGCCCCTCGCCTTTTTCCTCAGTGGCGCAGGAGCGTCTTCATGGACTTTGTCCAGTTCGGGCCCTACACACTTATATGGATAGGACCAAAATGTTGAGAAAAAGTGACCAGCTGTTTGTTTCTTGGGAAAAAGGTCACCTCGGTAAACCTGTGTCAAAGCAGCGACTTTCGAATTGGATAGTAACTACAATTCCTCCTGAGGGCCTTTGTGGCCACTCTACACGAGGGTTGTCTACCTCATGGGGCCTCTTTAGAGGAGTTTCCATCCAGGAGATCTGTGCCGCAGCAAACTAGGCCTTTCCCCATACATTTGCTCGGTTTTATAAGCTCGATGTCACAGCTCAACCGCTGGCTCATTCAGTGCTCAGCCTGACATCATAGGCACCAAGCTCCCATCAATGACTTATATTGTCAGCAGTTGGTCTTGGGTCTGCATCGCAATCCGGGAGTCAGGATTTTCCCATAGTGAGACACGAAACGAATGCTATGAAAGAGAACTTTAGGTTACTTTCGTAACCCCGGTTCTCTGACTAGTATGAGTGAGTGTCTCACCTAGCCACCCTCCTTGCTCATTCGTAGTGAGGAAGAGTTTTTTTAACTATTTGTCTCTGCAGGGGCGGTCCTATATATAGGTAGGGGGCGGGACATGCCCCCTCTCCCTGGTACTGACAGACATATCCCCAGCAATCAAGGCTGGTGGAGTGTAATTGGAGCTTCTGATGAGGGCGTTCCAATAGTGAGACACTCACTTATGCTAGTCAGAGAACCGGGGTTACGAAAGTAACCTAAAGTTTTAGCTCTGTCATATTATTTAAGCTTCTAACCCACATGAAACGAGAACTCTCAGGAGATATTTACAATGATTTTTATTTAGGCTGATGAGGGGAAGGGGATCTGGCAATGGACAGCAACGGGTAACAGCAATGAGTGGCGAGGAACAGGAGACAGCAACGAGTGGCGAGGAACGGGAAACAGCGGGGCGGCAGTTAACAGCAGGGAGCTGGGAAAGTCTACGACGTGGGAGACCGGGAATCTCTGAGGGTGAGGACAGGCAAGGTGAGTAACAGCAAACGGGTGAGGGAAAAATGATGGGAACGATCTTACTTGAACGGAGTGAACAGTTGTCGCAAGGGAGGAGTGAGTGGTGAGTTTCTTTCAGCGGAGACGGTGAAGCTGTAGTTCAGGGGGTTTAATGCAGCTTATGGAGTTATGCTGAAGCGGGCAGACCGAGCTGAGCCAAGAGGAATGGGAACCAGGTGGACGAGGGCAACCAGAGAGGATCTTTAGATGTATTTGAGTTCTGGAGATGAAGGTAACCTGAGGTGAACACAAAAGTTGTTAAAGGCGTGGGAAAAAAAGTAGCAAATAAAAATCTTTACAAGAACAGGGGACAACAGGAGACAAAACAAGAAACATTCAAAGGCTAGAGACACTAGAGATTGGCACTGAGACTAGGTTTTACCGGGAGTAAACAAACACTCAGGCGACGAGTAGCGGATCCACCACTCCTCTTAAACTGGCTCAGCTCATCAGCGCCAACCAGGCGCACCTGGGGTGGAAGGAGCTCCAGCAGAGGAGGAGCACTGATGGCCCCCTGTGGCCAACTGGAGAAGTGGCTGAAAGAAACTCACACTGACAACCACAAGCTAAACCCAGCCTCTTTTGGGTTGTAATGTTGCCTCAAGGCCCTTTGGATTTCAATGCATTCTCAGTTAATTAAATTAGCAGGGAGCTGGAACGTTTGGGTCCCATGTGAGTCTGAAGACACAAGGGCATTACTCAGCTTTGGTTGCATCATCATCATTATCTCTGTCCTACCACTATATTTAAGCAATTTCTTTGGTATTTTTATGTTAAAACTCTTAACTGAGTTAAGAAAAAAAAAAAAAAATTTAGTAAGTTATACACCAAGAGTCTGAACTTGTAAGGGATTCCTCACTTTTTTTTGTGTGTCTGATTATGTGGCGCAGTGGGTAGCACTGTTGCCATGCAGCAAAAAGGATCTGGGTTCAATTCCACCTTGGGTCTTTCTGCAAGGAGTTTGCATGTTCTCCCTGTGCATGTGTGGGTTCTCTCCGGGTATTCAGGCTTCCTCCCACAGTCCAAAAACATGACTGTTAGGCTGATTGGGCACTCTAAATTGTCCTTAGGTGTGAGTTTGTGTATGAGTGGTTGTTTGTCTCTGTGTTCCCCTGCGATGGACTGGCAATCTGTGTGAGGGATTCTTCAGATCTGTCCAGGGTGTAACCATGCCTCTCGCCCGTTGTAAGCTAGAGATAGGCGCCAGCAAACCCACCCGACCCCAATAGGGACAAGGGTGTACAGAAAATGAATGGATGGATGTCTGACTCCAAATCATATTTCTGACTCATGCAGTCATATGGCAATAGGGAGGATTATAATAAACCATAATCAGGATAAACAGAGTCCTAAAAACAAGTGCCATATTGTTGATTTTGTGTGTGATGTGATGTGTAATTATGAGTGTAATTTATACATCTACATGAAAAAATTCATTTTCTTTCTTCGGATGTTTGATTGTCCTTCAATGCCTCTTACTGAGCATGCATCTAGTGACGATGGAGAGGAAAAACTCCCTTTTAACAGAAGGAAACCCCCAGGAGAACCAGGGTTAGAACAAGCGGCCATCTATCACAAGTAACTTGGGGTACGAGCAGGCAAATACCACCAATAGAAGCAGATAAACTGATATTGGACAAACACAATTAAACCCAACAGAACTCCAGTTTAAGCCACATAGTAAGTATCTTACACATTTTCTTTCACAATTCTATTGCCATGTTAAAAACTATACCAATAAATAAAGCACCAAGTTATTTTTTAAACTACCAAAATTGATAGTTTAAAGAAGAATAACAAAAAGTGTATCTGATTCAGATAACTTGAATAAATATTACTTACAGTGCAGTAAATAAGTATTTTATCTTCTTTATTTTTTCTTAGATTTTGCAGTTAATTGTCTCAGATCATGAAAGATTTTTTTGTTTTTTTCAAATTTACTGTTAAAAGGTTTTTATGAACGGTTCAGTTTAAACACGTTGCACATTCGCCTTGTGGCCAGCAGGGGGAGCCAGAGTAGATCCATCCGCCCTGAATTGCCGGCCGGTCAGACAGCGCCACCTCTCGCTCGTTTATATATCTCCCCTCCTCGGGTCCCCTTGACCGTCTCCTTCACCGCAGGCTCGCAGGCAGACGCAGCTGAATCCCAACAGAGCCGGCCACCGTCCTCGCTCTGAAAGAGAGAGAAACAGAAAAGACACAAAGAGAAAAAAAACTTGCAATGATCTCGCTGGACTTGAGTTTTAACATTTTAACAAGGGATCTTTCTCATTATTTGGAAAATCAAGTGAAAGTTGGACTGTTCGGCTCGGGGGTGGGTTTATCTCTGGTGCTCGGCTTCAGTGCGGCTTACACCTGCTACTATCTGATTTCTGTTGCGAAGGTATGTGGATTTTAACCCCGTTTCTGATTTGGGCTCCATCCTTGAGGTGCATCCTTTCTTCCGCTAGGGATGATAGCCGAGTGCTGCGTTTACTGACCGCGGCTTCCTGTCGGTTTCTGCACGTGTGTCACCGGCATACACTGAATAAATCCGCTTTGAGCTGGAAACCGCGTTTACTTGGATTAGATCGTAAACAGTGACAGTTAGTTGACGAAACGCAACAATTATGTATGTTTATTCCTGGAAACGACCCTGTCGACACGCGAGGGTTTTATGTAACACACATTTGACCATTCTATGGACATTTGACCATTCTATGTATGCTCACAAATATTACAGTGATATGTATTGCTACACCACCTTTAGAATAAAAATATGTGCGTGTTTATTGTTATATCACTAACACATCAACCAATGATGCATTTAGGGTTTTTATTGTTGTTATTTTTTTCCCCATTCCTTACATATTTCTTTTGTTTCTGCTTTGCTGGCTCATTTAAATGTTTCAGATCATAAGCAATATTTTAGAACCAGACCACCAGGGTTTATTTTATATAGAGAAAACATCTAAAAAAGGTATATGGGCACCATCTTTTGAATTTCATGAGCAAATGTGATAAATCTAGGTTTTTAGACTGCTTATTTCACACCCTGGTCCGTCTGACCTGATCAATCAAGAAATTACTTAAACAGTACCTCACAACAGGAAGTAGACCAGATGAACAAACAAAGTTACTGAAACCTGTCAATCATTGAAGTTATTATTATTGTTATTATTATTAGAAGTAGTTCTTGTTGTAGTGGTAGTAAGTAAGTAAGTAAGTCTTGTTGTTGTTTTTTAAATTTAATCAACAGATTTTAAATATTATTACTGTTACGTCAAGTAAATACATAACTCGGTACCATCTTGGTTAATTTCAAGAAACATGTCCCTTTAAGAAGTTGAAGGTACAGTAACTGAATGAGTTTAATCTCTGACTTTTAATTTTAGAGATGAAAATATAATTAAGGTATTTTTACAAATCCTTAACATTTCACAAGTTGTTTAGTGCAGAACCAGTTTACTGCCATCTCATAGTCTACTCATAAATGGGTTTTATTCTTTAAAATTTACGACACATGTAAAACAATATATATTTACTAAAATAACTGAATGAAATAACTAAATAATTCTAAAAACAGTTAATTACATCAATAGTCCTGAGCTTTAATAATAATAATTAATAATAATATCTGGTTATTATTCACAATGTAAAGTGTATTACATTAATTTTATTACTAATATTAGAAATATTACATTTATATTTATTCGTATATCTTTAACCACTGCAAAATAATTTCCGTTTTTTATTTTACAGAAACCTGAACTGATTTCTGGCGGTAAAAAGTTTTACCAGTTTCTAAAGGAGCAATGTCCAGTCGTGTCAGAAACCTACTACCCCACTTTTTGGTGCTGGGAGAGTCGCATCCAGACTCTGCTGAGACCTTTTGTCACAGCCAAACCTGGTGTTGTCTATAGAAAGTAAGTCCTTTCTGATTCTAAATTGTGGATCACGTCTGTGTAAGGGTAACAGTTCGGATTGGTCAGACGACAGAAACATTTTTTTTCTTTGAACAATAGATTTAGGGACTTAACTTCAACCACACAGCAGTAGAAAATTACATGTACGTAGTAGCTTTGATATCTTAGACAAATTTGTGTTCGATCTGTCCTTTTTTGATCCAATTGGGCTGTTTAGTTTTTACATCCCAGCAAAAACAGACACATTTTTACTGTTTATTCAATTTCAAAAATAAGATGAAGGCTGTTTTGCTTTCTGTCCCAGAGTTATTCACTGTGACAATGCTTTTAATACTCCTTTGTCAAGGTGACTTTTATTCCTATTATGCCTAAGGGTATGTAGCCAGACTGATGCTGATATTTGATATTAAGCTGGGTAGGAGCATTGGTCACATTTGCTGAACTTTGTTAGAACGTTTCCTCTGGGAACAGCTAGCCGACCTCACCAGTGCTTTAATGAAATTATCCAAGGTTGACCCAAAGACGGCCAGAGCAAAACCCATCCTGATATGTCACTTACCTTGTTTTCTGATGGGGGGGATTAGCAATAACCTCCTCGCACTTTGTGTTTCTGTATCAGCCCTCCTTGACTTTAAAGTCTTTCCTCAGGTGTGTATTTCAGGGCAGATTCTGAAATTTCATGCCGGTGCCTCTACCTACGGCTGACCCAGCCTGTCACTGGCAGCACAGTGTAGCTTTTTATGTCCACTGCAGTGTCGTAAAGGACACTAGATCCTCATCTTCAGGGCTAAACCAGTAAAATGCAAAAAGTGAGTATCCATAAGAATCTACTGGTGCATTGCATTCGTCTCCTATCTGACTTGGCACCATTCTTTAATGACAAAGTTCAAGGCATTAAAAATGCAATTGTTTCCACGACAGACATAGCTCCCTCGCCCCCCGAGTTAGACATATGGAGCTGACACACTTCACACCTGTCTACGATAAAACAGTTGAAGAGATCATCTGCAGCCTGAGTCCATCTACTTGCTGCCTGGATTAGTTACCCACTAGATTCCTAAAGTCTGTGCTGAGCAGTTTGCTTCCATAACTCGCTCAATTAGTCAATATCTCACTTCAGACTGGAATATTCCCAAAGGCCTTGAAAACTGCTGTCCTTAAGCCTCTCCTAAAGAAGAGCAGTCTGGATGCCACAGTACTGAACAACTATCGGCCCATATCAAACCTGCCATTCATAGGAAAAGTGCTGGAAAAAGTTGTATACCAACAGCTCCTGTCTAACAATGTGTTTGATGCTTTCCAGTCAGGCTATAGGCCCCACCACAGCACTGAGACAGCTCTGATCAAGGTGACAAACGACATCCGCCTAAACTCAGATGCAGGCAAAGTCTCTGTCCTAGTTCTGCTGGAACTGACCGCCGCCTTTGATACAGTTGACCATGTGATTTTATCACAGAGGTTAAAAGACTGGGTGGGAATCACGGGTATGGCTCTAAACTGGTTCAAGTCCTACCTTGACGACAGGTGTTACTTTATTCAAATTGGGAACTGCGTCTCCGACCGAATAGGTGTGACCTGTGGGGTTCCCCAGGGGTCGATCCTGGGACCCCTTTTATTCAATCTGTACATGCTTCCATTGGGCCAGCTAATACGCAACCATGATGTGTCCTACCACAACTATGGTGATGACACTCAGATCTACGTTTCGCTGACAGCAGGAGAACATGGGTCTGTTGATTTATTGTGTCACTGTACTGAACAGATCAGTCTGTGGATGCAGAACAACTTCCTCCAGTTAAACTCAGACAAAACTGAAATTATTGTCTGTGGCCCACAGAAACAAAGAGAAAGTGTCATTAGTTACCTTCTGACGCTCTCTCTGGAACCTAG
>JAVLVB010000458.1:2976283-3002883 GCA_032876305.1 Orestias chungarensis | reverse complement strand
AATACTCGATTCTGACCTGAACTTCAACAGCCACATTAAATCAGTAACATCAGCAGCCTTTTACCATCTTAAAAACATTTCCAGGATCAGAGGAATAGTCTCTAAACCAGACCTAGAAAGACTTATCCATGCTTTTATCTCTAGCAGGTTAGACTACTGTAACGGCCTGCTCACTGGGCTTTCTAAACGGGCCTTAAGAAAGCTTCAGAACATCCAGAATGCTGCTGCTCGAGTTCTGACCAAAACCAGGAAATATGACCACATTAGTCCAGTGCTCAAGTCTCTGCACTGACTTCCTGTCACTCAAAGAATAGATTTTAAAACAGCCTTGCTTGTGTACAAGTCTCTTCATGGTTTAGCCCCAACGTACATATCTGACATGTTAGAGCCATATGAACCAGCCAGGACTCTGAGAACCTCAGGTAGTACCTACTGATGCCCAGAGTCAGGACCAAACAAGGGGAGGCTTCATTCCAGTTTTATCCTCCTAAAATCTGGAACAGTCTTCCTGAAGAGGTTAGACAGGTTTCAACTCTGCCGTTGTTTAAATCCAGGCTGAAAACAGCCATATTTAACTGTGCATATAGCAACTGAGAATATTATTATTATTTTATTTTTATTTTATTTCTTTTAAATTCAAAGCTGATTTTATTGTTTCAATGTGAAATGTGCTATACAAATAAACTTGGCTTGCCTTGCCTTGCCTTGTTGCAAAGTCCACTGCAGAGACGTTCACAAGACAAATAAGGCAGCTGTCAGTGAGCGCTTTGCTCATGTATCCAATTTCCCCCCTGGCTGTTGACTCTGGGATGGATATAATGAAGTAATCAGTTTACCTGGAACTCATCTGAAAGTTTAGATTGTGTGGAGGATCGAGTTAATCACCACTTTTCCGCTAATTGCCATGGTTTCCCATCACCATTATGTCTGTGTGTGTGTGTACGTTTGGGTTGTGCGTGTGTGTGTGTGTGTACGTTTGGGTTGTTCTTGCGTACCTCAGCGTTCAGAAAAGAAAATAAGAGTACAGAAAATATGTGTTTTTTTCCAGACTTTTATTCCTTATTGTCTTACTTTTATCCATCCATCAATCCATCCATCCATCATTCCATCCATCCATCCATCCATCCAAAGAAACCAATGCATACCAATGCTAAAGCACATTCTTTTTCAACAAGAGCCATATTGCTAAGTTGCCTCTCTCTTGTCTCTGCAGTGAACTTCTCAAGGCAGCAGATGGAGGACAGATATCGGTGGACTGGTTTGACAACGATGAAAGCCTCTTTCATCCCGACCCGGCCACCCGGCCCACAGTGCTCCTTCTCCCCGGCCTAACCGGCACCAGCCGAGAATCCTACATCTTGCACATGGTCCAGCAGAGCCGGGATCTGGGTTACAGGTGGGTGGTCTTGGCCAAACGCGCTGGCTGCGGTCCATTGCTGAACAGAAATTCAAAGATACTGAATCCCAGACTAACACTATGATATCATCGGCTATCCAGTCTAAATAGTCTGCAGGTTTTCTCTTTTATTTTTTTCTACAATTTTAAATGGGGTAATCAGAAACAGAGACAGGGGTTACTTTGGGTGAATTGCAGTAACAAATAATACAGCTCAGGCATTTCTAAAGAGCTGTTCTTGTAAACAGCCTAACGTTGCATAAGCTTGAATAGTTGGATGGGGAAGCAGTTTTTTTTCTTTCTCTCCCTTCATTTTTTCCCCCATCTCCAACCGCTTTTCTCTATGTTCCCTGCACTCATTCTTTCGCCCGGCTGCGAGATGACATGGAGAAAGAGAGCCGGCACATTCGGCATCTTCTAGTCCTCACGGTCGTCCGTGTAGCTCAATTAATTACAGCTTATCCCTGTACAAGCTTTGCAGCTTAGCTCCGACCAACTTCAGTGTGTGTGTTGCGGCATGTGTTCTAAGCACCCCTCCATCCCCGCACGCCGTAACTCCGCAAGGCTGCTGACCTAGACTGGTGAAAAAAAAAGAAAATACAGCAGGACTAACTCTGGCACATAATAGATTACTAAGGAAATGCAGTGAGGAGAGATGCTGATGTTGTTTTAATTTGCAGTACATGTTTTACTTTCTACACGGCTGGATCTTTGGTCAGATCTTATCATATTCAGAATATATTTTATATGGAAATAATAATAAAAAAATGAAAAGTTAAAGATTTTTCCATTCCAGAGAGCATTAAATGTGTTTAAATGTGTTTCCTGAGTGAACACTTTTCTATTGAAATGTATTGGGACCTGTTAATTTATCTTCTACTACAGTAGCCTCACATATAAATAATTATTATGTATATGTCATTTTCAATAAATTGCAATATTTCAGACAATCATTTTATTTCTGTAACACAATTTACTAACATCATACAGAATAATTAAACAGAGGCTGAGGTTTTCAAGCCTTTTTTCTGTTATGGTAGGTGCTGTGATTATCCCCTGATCAAAACATAAAATGTAAGATTTTAAAAACTACTCAGACAAATTTAAAAAAAATCATAAAAAAGGTAATTTTGAGGCATGTTTAAGGTGGAATTAATCTGATCTGTATGCATATACTGATTTCATGAATATCTATCTGTCTATCTGTCTGTCTGTCTGTCTGTCTGTCTCTCTCTCTCTCTCTCTCTCTCTCTCTCTCTATATATATATATATATATATATATATATATATATATATATATATATATATATATATATATATATATATATATGACATTATAGTCCAAATGTTATTTATGATCAATATGTAAAGTTTCTAAGGAAATGTTTACTCTTTTTGTATTGCAGATGTGTGGTTTTCAACAACAGAGGGGTTTCTGGTGAAACGCTTTTGGTAAGAGTTCATTTGGTGTCTTAATTTTCAACATACCTTTCATTATAAATGGATTCTTTAAAAGCCCCTTTGCAGATCACCCAAAATACAGATGTGTTGAGTTTTTTTTTGTGTGTCAATATCTCCATCTTAGATATCTTAGATATAACAGTTTACAGGACAAGCATAAAGACAGGGATTAAAGTTGCAGACATATATAGTTTTTTTTCATCGCAGATTCCCAGTAATCTGGCAGCACCCGGCAGTCTGACACCTGACGTTATCTGTCATTTTGCAATGTAGATATATTTAGCCAACAAAACAAACCCTGAGCCCAGTTGTCACTTTAACTGCTTGTGTGCAAATTCTTGCATAAAAGTCACCACATAATCCTGATCTTCTCATACTGTGCCATCCAAGCTGGATCGGGGTGCTCAGCTAACCACCTGTAGAGAGCCTCCCACCATTTTTCTTGTTTGTTTTTTTTAGGCTTCAGATATTGAAAACACTAAAAGCATCCAGTGTCACGCAAGTTTATTTAAGCCTTTGTTGTATGTGCCGGAGATATCTAGGATGTTGTTTACTCAGCTGTATTTATACATGTGAAAAAAAAAAAAAAAAACGTATTTGGACCCTGTTACCTTTGAACTGGATCATGTGTTGGGAAAAGAGAAATGTTCTGCCTTGCTTCAGCTGGGATTTGTACTGTAGTGTATAAAAGTGAAATTGCATTGGTACACTTTGGTGAGAGTGTTCTCTGTGTACAGTTACAATGAATGGTCCCTATTGTTTCTTATGGCCAGCTCTTCTGAATGACCCACTGTGTTCAGCATTTACGTTCAACAAACACATGTTTTATAAAGGATTGTACGGTATTATAGATGAGAATTAGAAAAAGCTCGCTATATGAGTGTATTTAGCAGTTGGTTTTTAGATTGATGTCGTACTTATTAGTCTAAGTGTAAAGTTTACATATGCCCCCAAAATCAGTAGGACGTTTTTTTATTCATTTTTAGCCATTAGTCATGCAAGTGAAATGCTCTTTTAACATAATTGCATTCAAATATTCATCCACTACGGGTCAAAATCCTGCATATGTAAATGTTTGCAATTTGGAGTAATTTATTTGCTTAGAGGCAAGTGTTGAGTATTAACAAAAACCATTCACTTTAAAACTTAGTGCCTAAATTCTGAGAATTCTGAGGAAGTTTATTCGTTAAATGAGGTCTGTCAAACCAACTGGTTGGTTTTAATTATTAAGTAACAGCGACTCCCGCCGATTGTGGGACTGATTTGCCGTTTTAAGGAAAAACTCTAGATCATTCTTATACAATCATCAACTATACAGTCAAATAAAGTTTACCAATAATACTCAGAAAAATCCATCCATGTATTTTGTGTTTGTATACAAGAGATGTAAGAGCTACAATATGGATAATCCGCTTACATATTTAGATATTGTGTAAAATTCAGATTTCCATTGGAACTCTGTGAAGTTCTTTTACACAATCTGAGAAAAAGATGAGGAAATGTCTTCATGTGTTACTAAAATTTCTGATTCGATACCCATACTATAGAAACTACTTAACGCCATTTATGATACCATAGCAACATGTTTTTTTTTTTAAAGAACAGGGGCAAAATACGTAAATCAGAGACAATCCAGCTGTATTTGTGAAAAATATTTATTTTAAAAGTGTCAGTTCTCTCTTTGGTAAAACAATTGACCAGACAGCACTTTAAATTATAATACCTATTAGGGCAGGGTTTTTTAAGTGAAAACAACACTCTGCTCCATCCAAAGGTATTAAGGTTTAGGTTACTGGTTTATTTCTGGGTTTGAAAGAATGGGCCACTTTATGTAAGCTATGACAGAAATATGTATTGTTAAATATGTTCTTATTATTGTTGATTATATCTAAGGATTGATTATTTTGATAACTCTAATTTCAAGACACATCTCTTTAGTATTTTATTTTAGTACACTTACCACCTATCCAGATTGTGATTCTTTCCTCTTGGTTATAGACGGGAAAATGGAGAAAACTGAAATAAAAAATAGATTTTTTTAAAATCTGTCCCCATATTTTATTGGTTGGATATTAAAGATTGAGGTACACAAATGTCTTTTCATAAAATATTTTTTAAACTAGCCCTTTCTCTACGCCTGAATCTATCATAGCACAGCTACAGAGTAACATATTCATGCTGTCTGTAAAATCCCTGGTACTTGGTACTGCAAAACAGCATCAGTCGTCCTATATGATGTTTTGTAAAGGAGCAAAGCTGCTTCGATCCTAATCAGAGTTTAACATTTGTTTAGAAGGTAGCCTGGGCTGCAAAGAAAATGTGATTTACAGTAATTATTATTCAGCATGACAGAACTTTCAACTTTTTTATGAGGACAGTTAAACTGATGGTATTCAGGGAGTTTTCTGATTGTAAATAAAAAGAAGAAAGACAGAATAGGAGTGAATAGAATAGGAAAGATAATGTCAAACCTTATATCTCCATAAATCTAGCTATAAAACACTAAATTGTTGTATGAAAAATTGTGTTTTGTTTGAAGTCAATGTGACCACATTTAACTGCAGTCAAATGTGTAAAACCTTTAGAAATGTCTCAATCAAACAGATTTAGAGACTTAATTTTCTGCATATTCTTCTCTGGAAAGGTTGGTTACTTTTAAGGTCACTTTTACCACAGCAGTTTTCAAACAGCTAGTTGGTTAAAGAACCTGGTTGGATATTATATTTTAGATACCATGCATTAATACTCTACATGCCCCTTTATGTTGACATTATGCATTGTTTTCAGTTGCTGTGATTTTGAAGATCACAGAAAGTTATGGGTAAATTTAAATAATGGAAAAGGACAGAAGTCAACAAAATGTGGGTTATTCATAATTGATATCAAAATTGTTCAATAGTATCACAATTACAAATGTTTTTTTGTTTTTTTTATGTTGTGCAACCATTATTGATTTTTTTAAGAAATGGCTTAATTTTAGTAAGGTAGGAAGAACACCAGCTATTTGTCTTATCAAAGTAAATTCATTTAGCAAGGTCTAAAAGAATTATGTTGTAAATTCTGTGGAGGGTTTGTAACTGTAATGGATGTGTAGACCTTAGATCGTCATAACGTCATAAGAGCGACACCTTTGACTGAGTTACCTTTCTGTCCGTTCCAGACCCCGAGGACCTACTGTGCTGCTAACACAGAAGATTTAGAGACTGTTATTGATCACATCCAGAAATCTTATGAAGCTGCTCCAATGATGGCTGCTGGTGTATCCATGGGAGGGTAAAGAAATATCTCAGCACTGGTCGACAGCATAAAATATTTCATTGCTGGTTTTGGACGCATTAATGCCATACATGCTTTTTTTTGCAGTAGTTTAGTACTGCGTGGCAATGCTAATCACTAATCCCTTAAATTGAGGGATTGGCTCGAAATGGATTCCCTGTTCTCCCTCAGATCTCGCTCTCTCTACATCCAGGATGATGCTGGCCAACTACTTGGGACGTAAGGGCCGGAAAACCTGCCTTAGGGGGGTGATAGTCTTCTCAGCAGGCTGGGATGTGTTTGAGTGCACTGCGTCACTGGAAAAACCCTTGGACCGTTTCCTCTTCAACTCCTACCTCACCAGCTGCCTACAAGCCTCTGTGCACAGGTCAGCCGGGGCCAGAGCGGGATTAATACAGCCACTAGCGCTCCCCTAAAATGCTGCTTGGAAAATACTCTCATATAATGTTTGCCTGTGGGAAAAAAACTTAAACATTGTTTTTCTATTCATGATACTAACATATTAAAATATTAGCACACTCTGGAATTACCAATATGAACAACAAAAAAGGCAAATCATTTGACATTTCCAGAACCAGCTTTTCATTCACATTTTTGTCTCAAAATTCTGACTTTAATCTCAGAGGCTTTGAAGTTTAGATTTTGTTCCAGCTAAACAATCCTTGAGAATATCCAAAATTACCTTTCACCAATATATGAGTTTATTCTTTGTTCTCTGATGACTATTGGGATTGGAGTGGCAACTTTGTTCTCACAATTTTTAACACTTTCCAACCTCCAAATATCCGTCCTCAACAATGAGATCGTAGTGTTTCAAATAGTTTTTACAAAAATGTTCCTCCTTTTATTATTTTTTTTCATCCTTTGTCTGAAATAGCCTTAAGACACTGCTGTAACATTTAGATGAAAATCACATCAGATGTATGGAGTAACCGAGATTATGCCTGATGTTTCTCCATGCAGACACAGACCCGTGCTTGAAAAGTGCTACGACATTGACCATGTCATGAAGGTACGAAGCCGACTGCTGTGTTCAATCATTTGAAGCCTTTTCTAAAACGTAGACCAAATCAGGTAGTTTTCCCGGCTCCCTGCAGGCAAAGACTATCCGAGAGTTTGATGAGAGGTTCACCTCCATCATGTTTGGGTATCCTACTAATGACGACTACTACCGCGATGCCAGTCCCGTGCACAAGCTGACATCTGTGCAGGTGCCAATGCTGTGTCTGAATGCTGCTGATGACGTCTTTTCTCCATCTCACGGTAAGCTAAGTTTTTTGGGGGGTTTTTCCCTGCGCAAATTTGTGAAAAGAGAGGTATTCTAAAGGTACAGCTATTCTGGATTTGGCAATTCTGCCTATTAAAGCAAGGGATGATTAAGTGCGGTTTTTTAAAATTACATTTTATTTGCTGCTCTTAGGCCTTAATTAATGCCTGTCTGGTCAAATCATGAAATCATTTAAACAAAACTTGTCTTAAAACATGAAGTATATAAAAATACTTTCACATTCACGTGAGGTATTTAAAGTTGCTGTGATGTTGTCATTTTGAAGCAGCCGTGGGGCTCCTATAAAGCCTTAGAAACAACAACAAAAAAGCGTCTTTCTTACCGTTCAGAAGTTTACATACATTTTCTTAGCGTTTGGTAGAATTTGCTTGTGCAAATGGGTCAGTTTTTTAGGCCGCATTAAAAACACACCAATTTGGCTCTTCCCAAAGATTTTATTATAGATCCAAGATCAGGACTTTTGGATGGTCCCTTTCTTTAAGCTACTCTGTACCTAACAGACTGTAACTTTTAGGATCATTGTCTATTTGGACGACCAGTTTGACCCCAATATTTATATTCCTGGCTGACGCCTTGAAATATTCCTTCCTTATTTTTAAACAATGGTATTCCTCATGTTGCCATCTGTTTTATTAACACACCAAATC
Source organism: Orestias chungarensis (assembly GCA_032876305.1). Lineage (NCBI taxonomy): Eukaryota > Metazoa > Chordata > Actinopteri > Cyprinodontiformes > Cyprinodontidae > Orestias > Orestias chungarensis. The sequence continues at coordinate 2,994,814 of JAVLVB010000458.1, read as the reverse complement.
AATCACACAACATGATGCTGCAACCTCTGTACTTCAAATGTTGTGTAAACAAGCTTCTAAGCTTCCCCTACCAGGACGTGTCTCCAAAATTTATGTTGCTATTGGCAAGGTCTCTAAATATATTTCTATATTCTAATAGAAAGAGATTGGTGATCCCAACTGACCTAAAACAACATGGAGAAGTAATTATATGCCTTTTTATGGACTGGGTTTATGTTTATGTGTATGTTAACATCAAGCTTACATTGTGCAACATCCTAGCAATGTCCTAGTACTATTTCTGTCATTCAGACTCACGCAGACTATTAGAGTCACACAGGCTGAATCCAGAGAGGAGTAAAGAAGGGACTGAGTCGATTGTTTTGGTTACAGCCATTCCAGTGGAGGCAGTGAAGCAGAACCCTAACTTGGCCATGCTCATTACCTGCCATGGGGGCCACATTGGCTTCCTGGAGGGTCTATGGCCACGACAGAGCACTTACATGGACCGGGTCTTCAAACAGTTTGCGAAGGCCGTCATCGAACAAGGCGGCCGACTGAAAGATCTCTCTCGATAAGACAACGTTGTTATCCATCATTGTCATTCATGTTTTTTCACTTCATTCCATCACTTTAATTCTTCCATTTTTCCATGTTTATTCGTAACGCCCAGCGGTCAGATCATTCTTTGTGTATTTTCACCTCTTTTACCAATACCTCAATACATGTAAATCAGCTGGGCAGCTAAAGTGGTATGTTTCCTGACTTCCAATTGGAAGGTCACGGGTTCAAATCCAGCCCCAGGCAAAATACACCTCAGCATCCAGTGTGGGTCCTTAGGCAAGACCCTTTGCCTACCTGGGGCCGCAAATGGCTACCTCGGTGTTATTACACCAGTCTGGTGCCGCAAATGGCTGCCTCAGTGTAATTACACCAAAACAAATTCCTAGCATGTCCTGTATGTACCTGGCAAATAAAGTTGATTTAATGACCATAATTTAATGGTGAAAATTTGAATCTTTCTTGTATTATTTAACCTACAAATTTGGCAATAACTCTCTAATTTATTCATTTTTTCCCATCAATTTCACAAAAATGCTCTTAATTTATGCAACTTTAGTTTTTAGCATTTACATTAGTTGGATTGTAGCCCTCAGGGATTCCCTTTCTTTTTCTCTCTCATTCTTCTCTTTTTTTCAGTAAATTGACATTCTTGTCAGTGTGCCCTTCTTCCTTTTGTATTTTCCTCTTCCTTTTAACAGTAGATGGTAATTATAATATTGTTTATTTTTTTCTTTTGAGTTCTTACTGAAGGTATGGATCATGCTTGTGTATTTTCTTTTATGAGAGGTATGAACGTTGATTAAATTAAATGTGAACCTGCTGCCATTAAACTTTTAGATGTAATGACTGAAAGCAGAAAAACCAGGAAGTTTGGGTATCTACCTGGTAAAAATATTTTGGATCTTTAGATATACATATTTTAGCAGGGAAAGAGGAATACATATTTAACCGTTTCAAAAGCATAGCATTTATTAGGGTAAAACTAGCTCACCAAGGTAGAAAATTATCCCAAAAAAAACCTCTGCCTTGGAGGTCGTTCTTTCTTTGTTGGTGCACTTCCACTGTAGGAGCCCTTTTTCAGCCACTAGGATAGTTTTCTAGGGCCACTATTTATCCAGCTCAATGTCCACATCATCTTATCTCATCAATAGATCAGAAGTCGAGCCCAGAAGATGAAGGTAGTACTCTATGAGTGGAGTTAGGTGGATGGAGGGGTGAAAAATAAATGGAACTGCTGGAATATTTTCACTATTTGGCTTTTGCCATCTCTTCCAATTCAATCTTTTTTCATGTGAATAGGTTCTTTCTAAAAGTATTTAAAATATTAAAAAAGCTTTAATAGTTGTTATTCTTTGTGAAAATATCATTAACATATATTAAACATGCACTTTACATATATTAAACATGCACTTTATGCTCCATTTCTGTAGATTGGTTTCTTGGTTGTTTAATTTTTGCTTTTGTCTTTTTTTGGGGTTCTCTTACACCTTTTTATGTGCTGTAAAAATATTTTAAAAGATATCACTTAAACCTACAGAGACCTACTTCTCATCTGCTTTCAGTTTGCATGCTAATTGACAGCTGGCTGTAGCTTCACATTTAAAAAAAAAACAATGTAGTGTAGTGATGACAATGACAATCTACTAATATGATTTGTTTTGCGTTTTTGTGGCTATAAGGGTTTAGTTTCACACACACCACATAGTTTTACAAATGGAGAATATGGAGAAAATGTGATCCATGACGAGGAATGTAAAATTTCACTATTTAGTTGATACTACCATGCCTCTAACTGTCTAATGCAAGGAACTTATTTCCTCAGAGATGTGACAGTGAAAACCCTTAAAGGCTCAACAGAGCACAGTGTGAATGGTATGAATTTTATTCTGTGAAAATTTTAGTTGTTTCTGTTGCTCTTTTGGCGATTTGACACAGCTTGAGGTGAATGAAGTAACACATAAGGACATGATTTGCCCATTGGCTGTCTGTTTGCTGCTTTAAAAAGATGCGTTGCTCCTATGGTTTCTGGTTATTTCTGCTCTCCTTCGCCAACAGTGATCGACGGGCCGGCTACTATTAATGAGTTGGAATGGAAAACTGAACAGTAACGACTGGCGGCCAGAGTTTCAGCAAAAAAAATCGCATGAAAAATAAGTCGATTGCATTCTCCAGTGGAATTCAACTGTTGTTTTGCAAATTAGCACATGTTTCTCCATCATCATGTCCTGTAACTGTAGCACTTGAAGACAAATTATTTTTTCTTTTTTTTTTCAGCAATAAGATTTTATATATATATATATATATATATATATATATATATATAACAACTATGGTATAAGTACTACTGTATTGACCATATCTTCATTAGTGTATAATGCTGTATTTATCAAATTATTAAACAAAGTTTTACGTCGATTTGCCTACTGTTTCCTGTGCTTTTGATTGGAATGCACTTATGCTGCAATATAGGTGAGAAAAATGTCTGTTTTTCTCCTGTATGTCCTGTTTTTATTCTGTTTTTTCCCTCATCCTGAGGGCAAGACGTTCAGCAGTCTATTGTTTGAGCGGGCTACTGCAGTATTTGTGTGTGACTGCTGGGTGATGCATCACAGCATTAGCTTTTGGCCCCTGGAATTGACTCAATCTACGCTCGCTGGCTTAGCGGCTGATATGACATGCATCGATGCGGTGGTGGATGTTATCCACGAAAGGCTAACTGTAATCCTGCCGTACTCTACTTACCCAAAGTGCAACCCCCGCAATAAGCCTACTGACAGAATTTTGTTTTTGGCCTGATGGTGTCTTTGAAACATTTTACTGATTTAATTTGCAATAGGACTCACAAGTTTTTTTAAACATTAGGGCTATAACAAATGTTTCAAAGAAATGCTGTCCTGTTTATGTATTACATCAAGAACGACAGCTTTCATTACATTATCAAAGGATATTTGCTTCATCATTGCTATTAAGTTACTTTATTGGCTCAAACCCTACAAAGCTGCACACCGTGCTAATTTTCTAAAACATTGGGCTTTTGTTTTTACAGATATATTTGCTGTGACAGCAGTACTTAAAACTAGAGCTTTCCTTATGACAAACAAAACAGCTGTGATCTAACTAATGACTTATGGCTGTGCACTGTTTAAATGAATAACCAAACATAAGGCCCGTTTTGTTCAGCCTTCCGCCTGTGAACAACATCATCACCCACTATTTTAATATTTATGATGAATTTTAAAGCAGCTTATTTTGATCTCTCATTGGAGGAAAATCTTAAAGTGTTACTCCACTTTAAACGTTAGGAAACACACTGATAGAAAAAGATTGTGCTCTATCTAAATGGACACTGGAATCTAACATGGATGTGTACTCAGTCCCCTCTTGAATTCTTAAATGGTGTTGTGTGTAATATCTCCATGACTTATAAAGTACAACTGGGGTTGTCCTTAAACTGGTGTGGGATTAGTGTTTACAAAGCTAAGCAGGTCCTTGCGACTTTAGGAATGTCACCATAAATATGTATTTAAATACAAGCTTTTATTATTCAGTTGTAAAACAAGTCAGTCTGACTCTGCACATTTCAAAATTCCCCTTCTTGTCAGCTTCAAATATCTAACCCGCCTTTGCCCACTTTGTAAAACTTGTCCGGTAAGCAGTACTAAAAGGAGCAGGCGTTACAGAGCAGGACACTCATTACTGGCCTGTCTTTGTCATCCTGTTCTGTCAGATGCTGGCTGAAAATAGTCATGCGTCATATCACACAGGAGCTGTAGGTAGATGGAGGGTGTGCTCTAATATTATCTCACAGGAGCTGAAATAGTACTGTCCCTGGACCAGCAATGCCCCATCGCCCTTGCAGCACTCGAAGAGAAAAATTCATGCTTTTACTAAGAGGCCATTTCCTCTACTGATTATTAGTGGAGATCGTTATGCTTGGACACCTCTTATCTGGAGATGTGTTGATAAAATAAAATTCTGAAGAACAAGCTTAGAGAACCAAATAAAATCTCACACTGAATAGTTTCTTACACAACAAATAGGATGTTCATAAAAATTCTAATCTCATTAGTAGTATATCAGTATTCATAAAACACAGCAAAACAAAACAGGCATAGGAAGTCGAAGCTTATTTTCTTTTTTTGTTTTTCCAAGCATTTTACTTAATAGTTACTCAGAAAAATGAAAACAGTCATTTCATTTTTTTTTTTATTAGGATTAAGCTTGCTTTTATTCTTCATCAAACCTAAGAATACTGTATAAAACATCAACTGATTTCAGAGTACGTAATTGCAAACATATATTTAAAACAAAGAGTTTTTATCTGGTTTAGTGTCAAAGCAAATACAAAACTTGCTAGCAAGCTGTTCCCAAACCCTTAGAAAGCCATTGCCAAAGTAAAATGAGTGTAATAAATTTAGCTAACTAAAATTATTTAGAAATTTGTTTCTTCAGGCAGTAAAATAGCACAATTTCTGCTGGTGAATATTGATTAAAACAACAAAACCATTACGCCAATAATCAATTGCCTTAATCCTAAGAGTTTATTTAAATGCAGTAGAATGTATGGTGGGAATAAAAGTCCAGCAATACCAGAAAGAAAACACAGAAGTCATTTTTTATTACATTCGTAATTTTTCAACAACAATAGGACTCTACTGTCATATTATTCACAGCCAACAATCACAATGGTAAACATGAGGTAGATTGACTAGGCACCAAAGGCTACCACTGAGCTGCACAAGACATCGATAAGACATTTAGCTAAAGATTGTGAGAGCATGTTGCATATTAATATTAAATTATCCTTATTTTTAAGAAGCAATAAAAACTAAATCTATGGACTGAATCTTATGCTCAGAATAATTGTGGGGGAGCAGCTGTTTGCTGCCTTTTATTTAACAGGTAACTTGAATAGTGCAAGTTCACATCCCCTACCTCCCAATGACATTCAGGAGTTCTAAAAATCACATCCCCAAAGAAGGAGGCGCTCCTCAGCATGCAATCACATATCTCACTTTAACATGATTATCAGTCTAAAATACTTGTCAAATAAATAAAAAATAAAAAACACACTCCCCATTGGACCTGATTTTCATTTGTTTTGAAAATTTTACACGCGGACACAAACGGATACAAACAGTTTTCATAGATATATCTTTTAAAATTTTTCTTTTCGCCTTGCAACATAAAATGCAGAAAGACGCAACGAAAAAACAAACAAAAAAAACAATAGTGAGAGCATCACAAGGCTAAAACATACCATCATTAACCGTCAGTGGGTAAGGGGATGACTTAATATATTAATAATGTAAACAAAAGATTTTAACAGTACAGTAGTTCAATTTCTAAGTTATTTCACTCAAAAATTGCTTTGTCTTGTATGTTTCCTTAATTCTGATTGGTCATTATGGTCATATTTTCTGTGGCTGTGTAAAATATAATTAAGGCATATTCTTTTAACAACCCTGTGGAGAAATGCACAAAAACACTTTTCAAGCATGTTTTTGTTTTTCTCCCCTTACTCTGATCACACTTCCTATCAGTCATGGGACATCAGTTTAACGTATACAAACAGAAAAGAAGAGAGCCGACAAAGAGGAAACCACAACGGGAGCCGAAGTCCTAGGCCCAGTTTGATTGAAACAATTTTATCTCTGACTGTTCTGGACGTGAGTCTGCACATGTTTCAATGTCAATTATTTGCTCTAAAGCTTCTCTTTCTGATTGGCATTACACATTACATGGGTAAAAATCAGGATTCTAAGTAACACACAGACTTTTTGTTTATAGTGTTTAAATGTTGTAGCTTGTAAACTCCTTTCTGCTGTGACAACACAAATTCAGTCGATTAGAAAGTAAAACACAACAAAGCGTCTTCTTAGAAAAGATTATCGATGCCACATTCATGCTTCAGAGGCACGGTAGAAAAACCGTGAAACCGTAGATCAATAGTCACTATTCACTAATTTTATTGGTTAAGCAGGAGAGTCCGCCGCGACTATTGATGGAAACTACCTGATATTGTTAACCTGTAGATTTTAGTGAGCTTCTTGGAGTTTCAGAGGCAGAGCTGGAAAGCAAATCGAGACAGCTAGGTGCAGCTGAGTCTTTGGTGCCAACATAAGTCAATTAGAAGAGAGGAGAAAGCATTTACGGCTTTAATCCTTTAAATCTCTCTCAATTTGAAACCCTGAGATAAAATCATATGTCCAAAGACTGGACATATGTATCAAGTTCCAAGTTTGTGGACAAATGGGTCTTCCAATAGTCCTGATTGGATCCATTTTTGCCACAACGAAACAAGGAAAGTGTTAGGTGAGCTGTGCTTTTAAAATCGAGCTCAAGTAGAGACGAGTCAATGAGCAAGCATCAGAGGAACTGCTGCAGAAGAGATCCAAAAGTAATCCAAATTGTGACTTAGGTTCTGCGGGTTAAAGAACACTGGCTTGGGTTCAGACGTGGCGGCCAGTCAGGAAGTAGAGGGGCCGATCCTCACTGCAGTTGGCCGTCTGAAACTCGTCCCGCAAACGAAACTGCCACTCGTCTTCCAGCTCCAGCCGGACGATGGTCTGACGCAGGGAGCTCCGGTCCTGACAGATCACACAGAGCGTGGCGCCTGAGGGAAGAATGGAGGTTATTCCAGCGCTTTGTAGAAGTTAATACACCGCTTGAGCTTTTTCGCACAAATACACGACACACCTCTAATACAGTAGTGTGAAAAATAGACATTAAACATAAAATGATGTATTTCGACCAAAATAATTTACAAATAAAAGTCTGAAAAGCTAATGTGAATTTGTACTCTAATCTGAAATCCAGTACAGACTTGCATTCACCTAATTATTACAAAAATCCAAACTTGTACATCTGACAAGGAGCACAAATATCTGAAAAGGCCTGTGGAGAGCACCACAGCTCAGGTGGAAGACTCTACCAACAATCAATAAACTGATCATGCACTCCAGAAAGAAAACCGGGAAGATAACTTCTATGTTTGAAAGAAATATGCCATAAGACGCCCTGCTAGCAGTTTGATACATTGAATTGTTATAAAAGCCTTGCAAACATGGAGAAAGATTTTCAAAGAGCTATTGTTTTACGTTTTATACACAACACAATGTGTAACAGAAAACCTAGAGCACGCTATATCCGTGGTGGAGGAGGAATCATGCTGCGGGATGCTTTTCTTTAACAAGGAAATGGAGGCTGGTTGGAATTTGATACAAAGACATAGTGGTGGGAAAAGACTTAAGACTGGCACAAAGGTTTACCCTCAAGTACGCAAAGTCTGATTTGAAACCAAAGACCAAAAGACTTACGACTGCGATACATATTTATACTACATTTGAAAGATATTTTTTTGTAAATCAAAAATCAAACCCTTATATTGTTTTCTTTCCACTTATTACATATGCAATACTATAGTAGTCTATTACATAAAATCCTGTTAAAATACAATAATGTATCCGGTTGTGATGCTGCAGAGCTATTTATAATCCAATCTGCTTGTATTGAGGCTCCTCACCTTTCAGGAAGCGGAACTTTTTGAGTAATCCGGAGACAACGAAGGAGTCACATAGGTAAAGCAGAAGGCCACTGAACACCAGACCCTGATGGTTGAGGTTGGTGGAGTGTGGGCGAGAGTTGATGTAGCACACAGCAATCTGTGACAACAAGTGTAAGACAAACATGAAGTGTAAGACAAACATGTAAGTAAACATGAGGTGGTTTTTATCTACATATATTTCGGAAATCTTCTGTTCGGTTTATCAGAGCAAACAACTGTACATGCTGTGTGAAATAAAACAGAACAAACAAAAAAAAATGTTTACGTAAGCAAACAGTCTATTTTCTGCAAAGTCACAAATATGATCTCATACAAAGAAAGTTGCTGTGTTAGCATTCACTGTCAGCACATCTGCTTGTAAGCAGGTCAGAGCCTTAAATGCAAAACTAAAAAACTAAATCTGGTTGATACTTCTGGATTTTTTAGGGATTATTTAACAGAAAGACATTTTAAAATCTCCAACAATACAATAATAATAATTTCAATAATAATAGGTCCACTCTGTGCAGTACCTGCACGTAAACTTGAGGAGATGAGAATTTTCTTACCTCTGGGCTGAGGTTGAGGTAACTATCGATTGACAGAACTGGGTTGTTTCTGTTCTGAACTGCTTTCGGAAACAGTCTGTGGCTACAGCTCTGCAGGAAGCTTTCCAGCAGGAACTGTGCCGGCGCGTCTAACAAGGTCTGTTCGCTGTCTGGAGCGCAAACATACTGGGACGGGTTGATCGGAGCCTTGTTTTCGATTTCCTGACGAGACAAAAGCATCCAGGAAAGTATTAAGCAGTGTTTCATAAAAGAAATCAATTAAACAAAAATTATTTTAGACCTTCGAGCATCAGTTGCGTTTTGAAAGGAAAATCGAGACACCCACCACAAACTTTGGTTTGACGACAAAATCCTTGTTTCCACCGACCGGAATGTGTTTTTTCATTAGGGAGAAGTTGTTAAAGCAGCATATCAGCAACCCGCTGCTGTTCACCCTCAAATTAAAGTCAACCTCCTCGCAGTCGTACCTGCAAACGGCAGCGGCGACATGTGATCAGAAACACCACACACACTTAATAAACAGCATCGCGCTCGACATGAACCTACCGATTGAGGTCATACTGGACATTCTGAGTCAAGTCCACGTTAAGGACGACAAAGTTGTGGAGGTGAGACCGACTGAAGGGGTTTCGGGGACTCTTGTGGGCCAGACAGCTGTTCCACTTACGGACACCGCACATGGCATACAGGGAGATCTTGGGCGTGCTCTCTATGTGCTGCAGCACCGTTTTCAGAGACACATTGGTGAGGCCTGAGCTTCCATCTGAAGTTTCACTGAGAAAACAAGGGGGAAAAAGTGTTCAGATTGTACCACCTCAAGAAGTTTTTAATCCCTAACCATATGGTGAAGAATACAAAGTAAAAACTGCTAATTGTTTACCTATTTGGCTTAAATGAAAATAGGATCGACAAAAGAGAACTAATACTTGGTAATGCTTAACATCATCGATTTTAGGTTGGAGTTTAGGAGTTTTTAGTCAGTTTTATTTTTCAAAGAGCTCTTTATCTCAGACAGATACTACTGAGGACTTCTCAAAACTAACTTTTATCGTTAAACAATTCAAAAAGCACAGATGTGTAAAATTACTTTTTGATTTTTACAATAAATCAGACAATGTACTTTCTTTCACAAATTAAGAAACTGTTGTTTGCATTTGAGTTTAGTGTATACCTCTAATAGCTTAGCTTCACCCTATTTCCAAGTCATGCCTCAGATTTTGTATGTTGAGCTGGAATTAAATTTATAAACTATGACATTGTAACAATGGTTGGATGAGTGTAAGTCTCCATCCAAGTCTCTGCACCTAACCGATTGTCTTCCACTATTTCTTCAACTGTATTTTTTATTTACTTTTTCAAAATGTTCAAGTAATTTAAGATAAGAAATGAAGATTTATTGAATAAAACTTATGTGAAGCTGCAATAGTTGCATACCGTTTTAGCCAACTGTACATGATTTATCCATTTTCTCTTAAGTTTCAGATATTGACTCGTGTTAACGTTATTCCAGTCCCCTCTTACCTTGCATCATTCGGCTGGTAGGTGTTCCACAACACACAGGAGTCGTCCATCATCACAAAGAAAGGCCAGACATCTTGCCTCTTGACACCTTGCTCCTCCAGGCGGTTCCTCTCCAGCTCTAGGTTATGGTATGACAGCTCTTTGATCATGAAGCGAGCGGCACCTTAAACAGAAAAGAGCCTATTACTCTGTGTCATTCATACTACCTTAAAAAGTACAACCACCAGCAGGTCCTTTGACCAAAGCATTTTGCTGGTGGAGGTAATGACCGTAACCATTCCATCATTAAAGGGTAATTTATAGGTATGAATTACAAATAAAATGTGAACTATTGCAGTTCAATACAAAGCTAAAAGTCAAGGTTTTTAATGGTACGAAACATTTTATGTTGCATGTGAAAACAGTACTGATGGTTCGTCCTGAATGAAAGCAAAGGGTCAAGGTGACACAGCTGTCATCTGTCAGAGTGCAGCTTAGCTTTGCTGGAGCTCTTTCAAACGGAGCCCCCACCTGATTGGCTGCCCTTTAAATCACCTTATTATGCCGTGGCTGTTTTTATAGGACTGCTGCCTCGTATTGGCCAAAAGAAGCTTTTATCTTTCACCTTCAACAAACATGCTGTAAGTCACAAGTGTAATATCGATGACCCCGTTATCTAAAATCCAGCGGTTACTATCAGCATGATGCGTAGTAAACACAAGGGTTAGGAAACCTGAAAACATGAATATAAATAATTATAAGTAATAGTATAATCATTTTTGTTTATTAATTTTAACTAATGTGACTGAATTCTTATGGGAAATAGTCTGATAATATTAGTATTTTTTTTAAACAGAATCTTCAAAATATTGTCTCTTTGCAGTTTCTTCTCTACACTCAGTTTTCTTCTGTCAATAAAACATTCACTAATGGTGAAAGATATGTATTGTAAATGTGGGTCCATGTCATTGCCACAGAATGATTCTACTGCACACTTCACATTTATTGTTTAAAGGGCCATAAAATAAGATTCTTCTAATGAAGTATAAGCTTAAAATAAACATTTTGGAAAAAACGTTAACCTAATCCTAACAAAATCCCTAGTGACCCTATCATTGGCCTTCCCAATACATGTTACTGACTAGACTACCGCTTCCTTGGGCTATATACCAGAGTGACAAAGTATTTGCCCAATTTATTGTCATTTTTCCTCCTGTATTAATAACATAAATATAAAACCAATACAATTAGTCAAACGGTTTAAAAAAAACAAAACATGATGATCCTCTTTCTTAGAGGAAAAAACCTTATCCTTTTCCTGAGACTACATGAAAACACTGAAGCTCCACTTGGTAACAAAATGTCGTGAAATAATTAGGATTAACTGCACTGTTTGGAAAGCCAACTAGGCTAGAAAATAACAAGAACTCCCGATGCTTAGAAGTAACAAAAAATACGAGAATCAGAGTCACAGATCGCTCTCGGGTTACTGATATGTTTAAGTATTTTGGACTTCATAGAATAGTAAATCAAATTCTCCGTACCAGGGATAAGTACATTCTTATTTAAACTTGCCTGTTTGTTTTTTTTACTCAGAGAAACAAAAAGTTTAACACAACAGCGACTGTGAAAAACAAAATTCAACAAAAAACAGAAGTTATTCTTCCACCATGCACAGGGGAGCAGTCAGTAAGGCAGGGAAAAGTGATAATACTCACTGCCATAGTTACAGATCAAGACAATTATGCAACTTCAATACAAAACACACTTTATTTGAGGTCTTTTATGACTCCTGCCACCCAAAAGTAGAGCAAACTGTCTTAGTTCACCATTAAAGAACACAGAGACCCTGAATGACTTGGCTTGTTGAGGTATGAAGCTGCTCACCAACTCCGGCATTGTTGAACATTGCTGGCAGGACGAGCAGGATGTGGTTAGGCCAGTATTTCCTGTAGTGGGGCATCTCAAACTGTTTAACAACCAGGATATGCAGATGAGTGGTTCCCTCCATGGCGTGGAAGAGGTTAAGCAGCCCATGCTCTTGGCGTCCTGTCGTCGGGGTGAAGATTGGGCTCTTCAAAAGATCAGGGTCCTGCACGGAAGCCCAGAGATATGAGGGCAATATATTTATTTCTACCCATATAATTTCTTGTTCTATCAAACAATGTGCTGATGACATTTTTCTTTGTTAATCATCTGTCAGCTTGTGTGATGAGTTTTCTAACCTTTGTGGAGACCAGAGGCAGCCGTAAACTCTCAAGATGGCTGCCCTGGTGACTGAAAACAAAGTGTTGCTCCTTGGCTTTGGGAATGAAAAACTGGAGCTGGACTTCCTCTCCCAGCATGGACGAGCAAAAGGTGAAAGCGTGTAAGGAGCACTCAGACAGCTGTAACACAAATGTGTTGTTTGTTAAGGGATGATCTTAGACAATGGTGGTGGAAGTAAGGATGTGTACTGGAGCTCACCTGTGTGGTGGGTACTGCCTCACAGTACTGATGACACTGCTCACAGTGATGAAAGGCATTGTGGGCAGCAAACCTATTAAGGCGCATTGACTTGGTCACTCTCTTTCCTTGTGTTTGGTTCACTTCTTCTTTCTTAAACTCTGGCAACAAAATACAATGCATGTGTTTAAGCTTTAACACTGTCAAACACAGTTGCTAGTTAAAGTCTTTAGCTTGTCTGCTACAAAATTCCTGACCTTTACATAGCTTTGGCATCCTGTCAGCGTAAACAGGGCTGGCCTTCCTGAATTTAGGATCTCTGGGATTGGGGTCAAAGGGCAGCTTTCGGATATCCTCGATGTCGGGCCACTGTGTGTTTGCTGGAGTTGTAACATCTGTAGTTTCTGCAACTAAAAAGTGGAAGAAAAAAACTTGAGCTTTTAAACTGAGTTTTTTTCCCCACAATGAATGTTGGTGGCTTTCCAGCTTGTCTTTAGATGCCATTTGAGTACATAAAGAAAAAAGAACATCACTCAGAGAAATATTAGTTTTCTGGGTTATCTTGGAGCCAGGAATCCTTGTTACAGAAAATCAAACTTACTCAATACTGTCAATGTTTAAGTGCATCAGTCTTGTGGGAAAAAAAAAGAAAAAAGAAATGGGACACTCCAGTCGGCAGTTTTAAAACTTAGAGCTCTTCTTTTGATGAAGAAATTATTTTCTTTTAAATAAGGTATATTGCTATTGAGAATTTTATTTTATTTATTCCTTTTTGATCAAAAAAACAACAACAACCTTTTAATCATATAATCACATTGTTGAGTTTGCATGTAGCTGTAAGCTTCTACTTCCACCATACTTGTAATAAAAAAAAAAAAAAGTATTAATAGGCAAATGTAAGTCCCAATGATCATCACCTTCCTCTTCCTCTTCATCATAAACATCTACCTCCAGCAGTCTAATGAGCATACGAAACAGGATGCGTAGAAACTGCAGGTAGGCACCGGTTTTCCCCACCTGACGAAACAGACATATTATTTGTAAGAATATAACTACTAAAGCATCAAATCAACCAAGAACACACATCACTGTTACATTATTGGGTCATGAGGCAGCAATAGGAATATGCTAAGGCATACATATGAAACGGAATATGGATACAATTTAAGATGTAGATTTGCACTCATGTCCCTTTTTTATTGTAAAGTAAAATCCCAATAAGATGCGTTAACCTTTTGGCAAGGCAGTGTATAATTTCTTTAATATCGAAAAAAAAAAAATAATGTGATCATAGTCCAATTAAATAAAAATTTCCTACACCTCTTTGGAAGGAATGTGTATCATCCTCATTTTACCTGCGGGGGTCCACTGAGGAGCAGGCGTCTTGGATGGGGCCCACGCAGTGCTTCGTAGTCAGCATGATGCTGCCTGGCAACAGTCCACTGGCGGTAGTACAGGCTCTGCTCTGCCCCCTGCAGGTTGTGCGTAACGAGCGGCCTAAGCGGACTGCTCCAGGAGACATCTGCGTGAGGCAGCAGTGAGAAGGAGCTCAGCTGACTGCCCGACTCCCCCGACAGCAGGTTGTACGCCGCCCGTGACAGGATGACTGTCCGTGGCGACACCCTGGAGGGCTTGGACGCTCGTCCGCACTGCGTGGACTGGGTGGGCCTCTGTGTGTAGGATGAAGAGGTGGAGGGGGAGGAAGATGAGGGGCTGGAGTAGTTTGAAGCAGGGGCGCTGGGGGCTTTCAAAGGGTTGGAGGAGAGATGGATTCCCTGAGAGTCACACTCTTGCTTGAACCCTTCAGTAACTGTGCCAACATCTGAGGAGACGAGGCCTTCTGGTTGGGAGGTGGATGTGGAGGGCTTCTGGAATGAATCGGGCAAGTCAGATGAACTGACTCCATTCTCCACAAGTGAGCCTGATGGAGGAGGTAAAGAGAAACACGGTTTATTCAGATACAATACAAGATGTCATGCTTTAAAATGTATCAGGGTTTTTAATTTTGAGCAAAACTTGCTCAAAAATCTCAATAACCACACTTTACTTTTCTGTCACCAAATATGGACAGTGTTTATGTCTTTAACATGACACTCAATTATTTCTCAGAAACTCACCAGATGTTCTGGTTGCAGCGCTGCCGTTGCTCTGAGGTCTCTCCAGCTCATCCCCATCATTCAGACTGGTAGCGGTCTTCTCTCCGTCTGATTCCCGAGGAGTCGTAGAGGTTTTCGACTCTTGGACAACGTCCATAGACACATAGGTGCAGGCCAGACCCACTTCCTGCTCTAGGGCAGTACGGGTCAAGTAGCTGGAGTCTATCAGACGCAGGTCTGTGTATTTCAGAGACCTAGAGGGACAAAATTGTAAAGCTAAGAATATATGTTTTATATAATTTCATTTGCTCATTTGACCAAACGTTCAAAGCCAATATAAACTGCCAGAATTGTCAAAATCTATTTTCTAAATCTAGAGGTTAGAATACTGTAAATTGCAGGACATTTTTTTCAGAAATAAATCAAAGCCACAAGAAAAATCAGCTGTCTGTGGGATAGTTTCACAGTTATATGTGTGAAGAGTGTGATTACCGGGGGAAGGTTTCTCCAAGAGGGTCCTTCCCTGTGAGGATGATGATGCAGGGCAGCCCTTCTAAGTCCTCATACGTGTGTGGCACCCACTCTTCATTCTCAAACCCTCTCCATGCCTGCAGCAGAAAAAAAAACCCCACCCATTTAATTTAAATTGGAGAGCATAAACACAGTTGTTGATTTTTTTTTAAACTAAAGTTTATTTTCTAAATGCAACCACAAACTTCCAAATCCGGGGGGAGATTTGAAACCAAACTAAATATCCCACTCTGTTGTTTATTCTTAATATCTGTAATTTTGCCTAATTGTGCAAAACGGAAAAAAGTAAGAATACCTGGCTTGAAAAAAAAAAAAACATCATTACCCTGAAACAAAAACACATCAATTTTAATCTCATGTTTTCTCACCCTGAGGATATTGACAAAGTTTCTGGACAGGTTGAGTTCTGACGCTGGACTTCCCAGGAGTACAGCGAAGCACAGCTGCAGGCCCAGCTTGTCCCTCACGTCTTCCAGCCTCTCTCGGGCCAACATCGCCAGCTGGAGCGAGGGGACGCGCACTAGCAGCATGTGGCCACGGCCCCGGGAGCCCTCTCGGCTTGGCGAGTTTATTAGGTCCTCCACCATGGCCAGGGTCTCGGGTGTAATGTGATCCCTCAGGGACGGGGAGGAGGTCAGGGCCATCATGGCCTCTGTGTACTGCTGAATCAGCAAGTAGCTGCGGATCACCATGCTGTGCAGGTGAGGGTGTCTGGGAGACATGGTGGAGAGTTTGGGCTGATTATAATGACTCATTTAACATACTTTTTGGAGTAGTTGTTCTTTACCTTTCTAAAAGAGTGTGAACCATCTTCTCAAACGCGTCGTCGCAGCGAAGGATGGGGCTGGCCACGCCCCAATGCAGGGAGCAGCTGTAGTCCCTCAGGCCAAAGTAGACCAACTCGTTGTGCGGTTGCTCCCTCTGCCGATAGGACATTTTTATAACATATTTAAAGGTGAACAGCAGGAGAAACACAACCTGTAACATTGCATTTTGTTTTTTGAAGACTAACTGAATTCCCAATTTTTTGAAAGTAAATAGCACAATGCACAAAACTCAAACACTATCTTTTAAATTCTCTTGTGAATACATTTTGAGCCCAGCAGGTGGAGTAACTGAGTCATGGCTATTAATTAGGTCAGGAAAAGTGCAAAATTCTATAATTTATCAACTATTTATTATTTTATTCGTTTTTATTAAATAAATATTTCAAATAAATACATAAATAAATATCTCACACTCTATTAAGAGAATAGTTTAAGTTACTTATTGGAAATAAAAGATGAAAGAATAAAGAAAGTTAATGTTTACATTAATAATATTAATAATAACAATGATGATAATAATAGCATTAAAAAGATTTTGAGCTATTAAACTCAAAGGAAAAGGAAAGTGACCATTTCTATATTTTATTAAAGTCCCAATTTCTAAAATATAAATAATTTGGTAATTTATTTAATATAAACAAATTACAAATTAAATCAAACTGTTTAATAATGATAATGTGATCATAAAAATAACTGTAATATAATTATTATTTTTTAATGATACTTTACATTAACTATTCATAATAATATCATTAATAATTATGTAATAATTTGAACGGATTGGATATTTAACTTTTTAAATAGTAAATACCTATTATATTAACAACTTACCAAATTTTCACTGGATGGCCAGTGGATTTCATTGTGAACGCTGATGCGGGACTGGTGGGTCTGAAGGGTGTAAGGGAAGCAGCTGACCTGCAGGACCAGGAGGTTCATGGCGTCCAGGACTTCTTGGCAGTTCACCACCCGATCGGCCAGACCCTGCAGCTCTCCGTGGCACACAGAGCCTGACAGCGCACTGGAGATGAAGGTGTCAGGGAAAATTGGGGAAATTAACCCTTTCTATCATAATATTGTATGCAACATGGGTAATAATAAAAGAACATTTGATCTAGGCAACGTTCAGGCACCAAGCTTTTATGGAAGATAGCTAACAGAGAAAACGTTTTCTCTGTTACTTCTTTTCTTTCAACTTGCTGCAAACATTGCTTCAGATAGGTTAAACTTTACAGGCTTCCAAATGTATCTTACTTAATATTCCTTTATTGTTTTTAATTCCTTCTCTACTGCTCATGTTTGGTTGTTACTAGCTACGGCTATTTTTACATATATTTACTTTGTTTACCCAAGTGTCCCTAAAAAACAGTAAAGGCAATAGAAGATCACAACAAAATGTGCCTACATTTAACAGCTGTGATGAAAAAGTATTAATTTTAAGCTGCTGCAGTTGTTCTCTGATTTAATCGGGCTTTAAGACACACAAGGTTACATTTGCAGTCAAAACAGCTCTTTTCCCTTACAGACTTAGTTAGTTCGTCAACCCACAGAAGTCACAAGTGGTTTCTCAAATGTTTACAGGAGACTTTTTGTTTTTTTAATCACCTTGTGAGGTCAACGTGCGAGTTGTCATGAATGAGGACAAACAGGGTGTAGGGGTTCTGCTTGACTTTCTTCATGAAGGCATCCATCTTAGTGTGAACATCAGCATCCAGACGCACCACGTACTTCTCTGATTTCTGGTGGGCCGTAGAGGCATCTTCGTTTCCCAGGTCCACAAGGACTCCTGAGAATAACAAATAAAGCATTTAGTGAAAACAAGGCCACGATTTTTAAAACTGGGATGAAAAGAGATGTAGGGTAGAAGAAAGGCTGCTCGGAAGAGGGAATGAAAGAAGAATAGAAGTAATGAAGAATCACAGAAATTAGAGGGGATAGAAATATGCTTAGGAAGAAAGAAAAAGAGAATTAAGGATGAAGGAAGGATGTACATTAAGAAACGTATCTAGACTTGTATAAAAACATAATTCTATACTTCTCTCTATTTTACTAAATTGTGTTGGAACATATTATTGAAATCCTAAATAAAAACTACATTCAACATTCAAAACAGTCAAGGTAAATAGCTTTTTAATGTACATTTTCCTCTGCAACATACCTGATTGTCGGATGCGCTGTGCAGTCTGGTGCACCAGAATGTGAGACGGAGGAACCAGAACCAGAAAGTCTACTTTACAAAAGCGACCCAAATCAAGGTTCTGGGTTCCTGAATCAGCGATGGAGCAAACTTGAGAGAGAAGACTGCGCGCTACGGTGAGCTGGGCCGGATAGATCTGAAATACCTTATTTAGGAGATCTGCTGTAGGAAAACAATCATGAAGCACAGTTCTTAATAGTAGTAACATACACACACACATATATATACACACACACACACACATACATATACACACACACACACACATACATATATA
>JAVLVB010000458.1:2935842-2976183 GCA_032876305.1 Orestias chungarensis | reverse complement strand
TATACACACACATATTTTAACTAATGGTCTATTGATGATGGATTCTTTTATCACATACATCAATCTTGCAGAAATTTGGATAAAATTCAGACCACTGAGGTACAAATACCTGATTGGGTTTGAATAAGTGAAGTGTGATGAATGGCTTTTAAATTCTGGTCAGAAACATACAAATTCGTTAAAAATTCATTTATGTATCAACCAAATAATAGGATCCAACCTGTATCTGGGGGTGGTGACATGCTGGCAGGCTCCTGTGAGTGGATGTTTTCAGTGACGTCGCCCTGGAAGGGCTGGAGGACCTGTCCTTTCCGTCTGCGCTGATATCGTACGAGCTGCTTGTCAAGATTGTCCCCTGGAAATAAAAACAGTTACCATAGTAATACAGAAAATGGAAACAGGCATTAGGAGTCTGACATACAACCTTGTTTTTCTTGGTTAACCCTACATTGTTCAATGGAGCATTAAAAGGGTTTTATTTATCTTACAGAGGAGCGAGATGTGCAAAATGGACATGTGCATTAATGAACATATTTGAACAAATGAATACATGAATAACTATTTCCATATCATCAACACCAATAAATCTTTCTGGCAAACGACTGAACCTACCAAGAGAGGTGGTTTTGAAGTGAGATGCCAAAACACTGACTTTTCCTGTGATGAGTTCGTAGCTGATTTCCTTCAGAAACTCATTGGTTGTGAGCATGCCTTCAGCTAAAGCACGTGCTTGGTACTTTCCTAAAGGGTGCAGGTTTGCAGACATTAGCTGAACAGGGGCAGTTTGACCATGAACAATCTAAAGAAGAGTGCTTTAAACTCACCCAAAACGAGCACGCAGAACTCGTTGCCATTCATTTTCGAGGCACATATTACGACAATGTAGGTTGGCAGGCGCTGCTGATGCGGAGGACCCTCGCTGAGAGAGCGCAGGGAGTCGGAAATGCCCTCCCCCAGAGCGGTGTGTGTGACCACCACCTGCACACTGCCCCCGGAGACACTCGCTTCCAGCCGAGCCAGCCATGGAAGCTGGGACGGCGAAATTGCTGGATTCCCAGGACAGCACAGCATGGCCTTTAAAACTATCTGCTCCAGCTCCTCCCTCAGAGGAATCTGGTTTGAAGCTGCAAGGAAGAAATAAACCTAAACTTAATAACTCAAAATTGCACTTGACTAAGAAAGAATAATGAGAAATGAATGTATTCCAGTAATTCAACCTTAAACCGTGAAGTAAAGCTTTCTAATAAAGAATTGAAAAGTAGGAATTTATTTATGATACTTTTTGTGTTTAGAGTTGGTGGCTAACGATTACCTATTTAACAGGGGTTCTCCTGCAGAGCTACTGAGACCCTCAACAAGGAGGGAAAACCACAAAAGCTCATTGGATAGAACTTTCCAATTGACTGGCTGAAAAGTTCAGTGGAAGAAAAACCTTTTGCTGAAAAAAACTGCACAAGCAACCAGGATTGAGCTCCCAATCTCTGGAGCAATTTCAACAAAGACAACACAGACAAGAGGCCCATGTTAAATCAATCTGGACTCGATTTGGATTTTTTAATCAGTTGTGAGCCATATTATAACAGAAATAAACTTGTTAAACATATCCTTTTGTGTGCAATGAATCTATAAGACATTCATCCACATACATTTACTTCACTAAACTACTTCTTAGATATATTCTAATTTAAAGAGTTGGTAAAACACTTCAAAAGGGTATATTTTGTGTTGTTGTTCTTTAAAGCTTTAAAAAAAAGTTGCTTACCTAATCGAGCAAGGTACTGTAAAGTGAGCAGAATCATCATGTCCACGCTGAGCATCTGACTGCTGTGGAGACCCAACATCTCCAGGTTTTTTTCTTTCAGCAGGGTGCTCTTATAGCAGCTGACCAGCAGGGGGCTCACCACTATATTGCCGACATTCCCGTAGAAATAAGGTAAAGTGCCATGCCCTAAAGAGAAATTATGTCATGAATTAAACATTTTAAAAATTAAAGTAATTAGATGTTACAAAACCACAGAACAGACATCTCTTTTTTTTCTCTTTGTTGAACAGAAATGATTGATTGTGTTCAGCACAGAACAGATGAGTGAAAGGAAATATGTACCAATGAGGATGACGGGGCGAACACCTGAAGAGCTGAGCAGGTTTTCCGGGACAATGACGGTTTCTCCGGCAGAGACAGGATGGGGCTGAATGACACTAGCCGCCAGTGGCTGAGGAGAGGACACGGCTAAAACAGAACCTGGGGGAATAACAAGAAGAGTCAGTGCTTACACATGAACGGACGACATATATACACATTGAATTCAGTAGGTGGAGATGCTTTAACTTGTAGAGAGTTGGGGCCTTTTTGTTTCATATGTATATATGAAACTATTTTAACCAATATTAGAAACATTTTATGTAAAAAATGACCAACGCTGCCTGCTTTGCTTCTCTGCTTCAGAAAAATACCTCATACACCTTCTTTGCATCGCTGTCACATGAACAGAATATAATATGGCCAGCCACTCCCTACAGCCAAAGCTAATACACAAACAGCAACGATACAGAAATAAACATAAGTTAGCGTAGCGTAACTTCATTTATCAGACCAATTCTAATATTTTATAGAAATGACAAAAATTGACCGAAATTGATGAATATATTGTTCATCCCAAACAGTTTTGTTTTTCCTTAAAGGTGCAAATCTTTGGACTTCTCTTTTCTTTTCCATAATTTTTTTGTACTTGTTGATTTGAATTTTGAAATTTTATCTACAATGCCCTTGTCTGTTTTTTATTAATTTATTAAATTGTTTTTTGCTATAACTGGTCTCAGTATCAAAACTGTTTAACATATAAGCACAAAAGCTGGAACAAAAAAAGCTGTTCAATAAGCTGTATGTAGAGCAACACCAGCCCTTTCTTACTGGCACATTTAACCATTAAAGAAAACATGTTTTATTGAATTTCATTGAAGTAGCAAAATTACTTGTTGTAAAACCAGGAGGAAAAAATACATAATGCTCACATAAAAAAATGGTAAAGAATCTATGACACTATAAACATGATCATATATGTGGAAGTTCACCTCAGGTTAATGTAAATTGAAGTATAGGATCTTATGAATACTAAACATTTTTCGATCACTGAGATTTTCCAACTTTAATTCAAGTACTAAAAAACAATCCTCATTCCAGATTTTAATGCTGATGCCAAAAGTAGTAATGGAGAGTGATGCAGGTGTGTATTAACTCCAATTGCATAATAACGAGACAGCACTCTCAAAAATGAAATCATCAAAATTATTTTGGCACCAAGCAGTCCTGCTCTATCTCCATGGCCACACAGAGTGAATCATCCTTAACAACCGCAGGAGCTAAGTGACTTCAGAGGAAAAAATCATCTCCACACCGGAGGGATGGAAAACCACTGGAGGTAAAGTCTATGTTTCTAAAGGAGGAGAGAAACTGCAGACAGGGTGACAGAGTAGACATTTGGACAGCTAATGTAAAGGGTTTGCAGGGCAGCATAGGTAAAAAGCAGGGTTCAGTAAGAACACAGAGCTGCGGTACAAACCTGGAGAGCCAACTATTGGGCGAATTGCTGGCACAGGGACGGCTGTCGGTGGCACTGGGACCAAGGTGCTGGGATGCCAACTGCGATGGCGTTTCTTGGGGGGGCCGGAGTTCATAGCGGATGATACTGGGTCATTAAACAGAGATAAGAAACAATGTTAAATGAACTCAAGCGGATCCGAAGAAATACAAGCTGATTAGGGCCTACCAGGACTGTCTCCTAAATCGGGAGTGCGATATCCCTGAGCCTGAGGAACCAAGGAGACCTGCGAGGGGCTCAGTAACGAAGTGTGCACATCCACAGCCAGGCCGTTTGTCGGTCCGTTCACCCTAAGGGCCGTGGGAACTGCAAGCATGCACACATGCACAGAGCAAAGTAAAAAATAATGCAGAGCATTCCTTAGCTATTCAAATCTATTAGACTTAAAAACAATGTGTGCATATGTAAACCAACCCCTGAGATTTAGGACTTTTACTGCGACAGAAATTCCCATTTTTCTTTGCTTAACGGCTCAAGCAGACTAGATAAAAAGTGATCAGTTAACAAGATTTTAGATACATGATCTTCTAACAAATGATTCTACCTTAACCTTAAATCAATCAAATCATAAATACTTTATTTATCCCAAAGGGAAATTAAGTAAACTAAGTAATTAATTAAACTAAGGTGAATCTCTGTGCTAGTGTTAAGCTCCTACTACGTTTCCTAGGAGGATGCCCCTTGCTTTCAGTCCATCTGTCTTCTCATCAACTCCAACAGACATCTCTCTGCTCCTGATTGTTGATACCATACCTTCCCCTACACCGCTCTGTTGTCTTTCTCTTAACAGATTCAACAATTTCGCCGCTCTCCTGTAAAGGCCAGATTAGTGGGAAGTACAACCAAAAGCATTCCTCTCACACAATTGTCCCACCTGACCAGTGAAGTAAGTTTTAAAGTGACAAAATGTGAAAAGGTCCAAGAAGTATGAAAACTTTTTTCAGTCCTGATTCTTTGACATGCACGTGCATTTATTTAACTATAATTTCACATACATTGGCATATTGTCAAGTTATCAAAATGTCAGGAGGAAGGTATGGGATGGTCACCTAACTCTCAAGCACTAGTCCCACACATGCGGGTCAGGATCTCACTGTTCGTTACAGCATGTAAGGCAAAGGTTTGTCGACATTTTCCACGCCGACATGGCTTCATGTCTTGTGACTGTTCTCACAAAGCGCTACATGTGAACAACACACATTGGAAAACAAGGATTGGACGTATCAGCGTGGCAGAACTGGATAAATACTAAACCTAAACTCTCAAGTTTTTCACGACAAACAAGTGAACGTTGGAATAAGCAAGGCTGGATTTACATCGAGGTCGCAAGACTCCTACATTTTCTGGAATTAACCAAATTTCCTTTCCCTTGAAGGAATTTGAGGCACTTCTAATTCATGAAGTCCTCACCCTGCCTCTTGGCTAGCACGCCCATTTCACCTGCGCCTGTTCACAATATTTATCCTGAGGTCACAACCCGACCTGTAGCAAAAAAAAAAAAAAACCCTGACAATGATCGTGGGCTGCTGATTCAGCTTTAAAACTATGCCAGCAGGATAGGTTTATACAAAAAGCTGTAGAAACAGATTCAACAAACATGTAGAAATACGTTAAAATCAAACAAAAATTTAGCTCTACGAGCACCTACGAGTTAATAAATTCACAATAGGAGGGGTTAAAGACTGTAGATGCTTTAAAATGGCTTTTTTAAAATCAAGTCAAAAAAAAAATATATATATATATATATATATATATATATATATATATATGAATTATATATGTAATTGTTTGCAGAGGGAGAGCAATACATTTAAATGAGTCAGGACCAACAGTGCCTTATTGATTTCCTATACATATGTCTATTAGAATAGGACATTTTCCATCCCATATCCAGCACGCGTGCAAGATGCAGCAAAACCAATCGTTATGTGTAGCCTTTGCTTGTCAATATCACAACCTTGAAAGGCGCCTAATGGGTAGCAAGGCCTTAACAAAATCCTTACAGCATTTCTTTCCGCCGTATTGATCGGTGTGCATGCACACGCTCGTGTTTGCGTGTGCCACTCGATCCGAGAGTGCGTGTCAGCAGGCCGAAGCAGAGGTTAATTTTCTGGCTCACGGTCAGCAACACCTTCTTATTGCTGCATCACGTCTAAGTGTTGGTTGTTTCACATTTTTGTGGAAATACAAGGTAACCGGCTAATGAAGTGCGGAAAAAGTGCTCCTGTCAACTACCTATTGGCAGAGTCTTGTTTCCGGGAGTGGAGGCCAGAGGTTTGAGGAAACTACAGTCCCTTCCAAGATCCTGACTCCCAAAAAAGACAGAGGATGCTTGTACCATCCGGGTGGGTGGGGAATCTAGAGTGAAAACACACAAACTATTTAAAACTACTGTGTAAAGTTGGGGTGTAAGATTTTTTTTGGTCATGAACTGTGTATTTATCATGTACACAGCTGTAACCTTCCTCCCTTCTTCTCAGACTGATCAGATGGATGCCATTGCAAATTAAACAGAGTCACAGACTGAAGCTGCTCAATATATTTCTAAAGAACTTGGACCAAATGTTGTTTTATTCATATAGGGATATTCAATACATTAGAATATGCATTATGATGAGAAATAATTTTCTGATGAAAAGTACCTTTTAAAACTAATAACCTTTAAGACCATTTAGTTAAAGATGAACAAATTCTTGCTCATTATTGTCCATTTTAAGTCATAATAATTGTTTTGTTTTTATTTTGCTTTAAAACAGAACCAGCATTATATAACCTGTTGTAAGATCCACTGGCTGTTTACTGACATAGGATTTAACCGAGGTTCAATTTCATTTTTAACTACAGTATTGTCAATAATAAGTTTAAGTGTCCTGTGAACTTTAAAAATGTCTCTTCCCTAAAGCACCTACGAGCAGGCTTAGCAGGTTTTCTGGGAAAACTCTCATACTACTATGATTTTATGGGTAGATACATTAATAGATTGATAGATAGAAAGATACACAGAAACAAGCATCCTGAAACAAAAAACCTTTTTACATTTTCAATGTCCATACAAGCCTTATCTTAGCACTCTAATAAAAAACATCATTTGTAAGTCTGAGCCAGATTTTACTTAAAAAAAGACTTTAGTGGTGCAAATTACATAGTCTCACCTGAGAGTGAGAAGGGAGAGGAGCTGTGTCCACTGGTGCCACCATTTTCTTTGCTGCTCGAGGACGAAGATGAACTTGGTTTGGAGATCAAGGCGCTGGAAAACTGGCGGGTTTTACTGTCTAAGAGCGCAACCAGAGGTATTAAACATGATATATTGTCCAGCTGTGCATTCACTATTTTAAAGCACTGAACATAAATGAGAATCATACTATTCCAAGAAAAAATAAAGTATTGCATCAGTATGCAGAGTCTTAGGAGTCTTCTGTTATTAGACACATCATTTTGACAGGTATTTCGAAAGACGCATAAAAGATTGTGTGCCTATTAATAGGAAAACCTTAAACTGAAAATACTCATATTTTAACATGCAAAGCTGTTTGAGGATTTTTTTGTTTTTAAATTAAGTTTTAATAATTTGTCAGACCCGAGCTGCAGCCACCAACAGGAAAAATGTGTCACTGACAAACGACTCTTCATTACACTTTTTAAAGATTGTTGCTTTTAAGGTAAATGTGTTCAGTTAAGTTTTATTTCAAATTTAGAGAAAATAATATATTTATTCACTAAGCTTAAAAAAATGCTCTAATGTTTATATGCCATGCTATGCAGATGTAAAGATCTAGCATTTTTCAAGTTTTTCTTATTTTTATTTTTTACCTTTCCAGCAAATAAGGGGTCCTTTGCACAGAGCACCCTGTGGATTCTTCACCAGGTAGTATTTTAAGTGCTTCTGCTTCTTGGGTTGGGTGGATAACTTCAGGTTGATGTGATTCGAAAACTCTGTGAAGTATCTGAAACCTTTTTCGCCGCAGCCCACACAGTTTCCTGAAAAACCTGAGGGAACAATAACCACTGTGGGACTTACTGCATTCTTTTTCCAAACCTATTACATGAGCATTCACGGCGCTGTTGTTTGGCAAGCGCTGAGCACTCATTTTCAACAGAAGTACTAAAAATGATAATCCGTCTAAGATCATGAGGGCAGGCTGACCTAAAAGTGCATTTTTCCCATTCTCGTCAGGCAAAAAACGGCGGTCTACGGCGCACACCAGAATGTGCTCGGGGATGCTGGGAGACTTGGCGCCGACCAGCTCGAAGCCGGCCGGGACCTCGATGGGTTCTGCTGCTATTGTGACCAGACGGAGGTCCTTCCCAGCCTGACAAAATCCTGCAGGATGACAATGTTTTTCAGATACACCACAAAGCTTAGAGGCTTCCGTCCTAACTGTATCTGGCATTATACGTCTTTTTTGAAGAGAATGTTTAGGAAAATGTATTCTTTTGTAAGGTAAACCTGTTGAGATGATACCATCGAGTGTGCAGCAGCCATCCGATGCAGGTGTTTGCCGGTAGGGAATTGGAGGGGTGCTGCTGTCTGAGTCATCATCCTCCTCCAGTTCCTCCGGATCATTGGAAGAGGGACCATTCAGTGGATCTGTACCCTCTTCGCTGTGGAGTGGCATGTCAGCTTTTGACTTCACATCTGCAAGAAAAAAAACAACACACATTTTTCACATATTTTGATCCAAAGATTTTGTTGCTCCTTTAATAGAAAATGAGAAAAGAAATGCTATGTGCATTGTAAACGTATTAACACCCCTTGAACTATTTTCTCAACCTACAAAGTATTTATTTGGTGAACGTATACGATAAGGCATCTCAAAGGAGGGCATAATTGTTTAATTTAAATAAAAGTCTAAAAACTGCAGCATTTGAATGTATTATCTCCAACTCAAATATCTCTTACAGTGCAATCTATTGCGTCAAAAGTCATTAGACCAGTAAAATGCGTCCACCTATGCAAATGTCAGTATATTTAGGGTTTGCCTTCAGGAAATGTTTAAAGCAAACTTTAAACATATCATAAAACACTATTCAGGCCTTGGTTATCCTCCTAAACTAAATGGTTTGTAAAGGAGAATATTCCTTAAAGAAGCTGCTAAGAATGTTAACTGTTAGCTGTGGACTCCACAAATCTGGCTGTTATCTAAGAATGACAGGAAGAACATTTTTGTTAAGAGCAAGTCGGTAGGAAGACAAAAAAAAAGTCTTTTGTCACATGTTACACTGGAAAAACAGCAAGTATGTAGAATAACGTACCCTGGTCAGATAAAATCAAAGCTCAGTTTGGCTGAAAACTAACCTTGGACATAATCATGAACACATAACTCCAAAAGAAAAACGTGGTGACGGAGGAATGTTCCTTTCTCAGTATGGACAGGGAAACTGGTAAGTGCATCAGAAAAAGGAATAAGAAGTAAACTATTTTGATATAAATCATGGATCTCCAACACTTTTACATCTAAGTTCAATAGAAAATCTGAAGGAAGACATGAACATAAATGATTACGCACTCTCTATCCACCCTGTTTAAGCTTCTTCAGTTTTGTTAGAAAGACTGGGCAGAAATCTCAGTGTCTAAATCGGCAAAACCGGCAGAGACACCCCCCAGGAAGCTTTCTGCTCTGACTTAAACAAAGAATTGGGCTGACAGGGTTGAAAATAAAAGCATGCCAAACCTTTGCACACCAAGCCTTGTCTTCCAAAAGTATTGCATCATTGCACCTTGCAATGATGCAATACTTTTGAGTTGTTTTATCACACACCCTCCCACAAAAATAAAATAATATAAAAGTCTGTTACTAAAACATGGCAGACATTTTTCAATGCACTGCATGTATTTATTACTTTAAATGGGCTCTAAATATGTGCCTATTTAAAAAGCTATTTTTTCTTTAAAAGATTACGTTTTTTTAATCAGATCATGATATATATTAGTAATGTAAAAGGCAATCATTGTTCTAATTAGTCTCTGGAAGCTCCTACCTTCCATGTTACCTGGATATGCCTCCGGCTCCAAGTAGAGCTGCGTGAAGATGGGCTGCGGATCTCCGCTGCTGGAGCGCAGGGACGCTTCAATCGAGTTGTGGAGAGCCTCCTCGAAACGAGCAGACTTTAGCTGCCCCGCGTATGAATTTCCCATTATCTGTGGGAGCCGCAGAAGAAGAAAAAAAGGGAGGGGGGGCAGCATTGTGAGCAACTGGCAACACTGTTTATCTCAGCTGATCGATTTTGCATCTTACATAATAAGGTGAAAGCTACATGGACAGAAAACTTTATCAGCCGAGATTGAGCTCGCTATGGGTGGATTTTAAACGTTATTTACAAATGAAAGTAAATACGACCACTGAAACTTTTACTGTTTTCCACATTTCATATACAAAGCTGGAGACATGCCCATTGTTCCTGCAATTGATTTTGTTTGTTTTCTTTTTCTTTTGCCATTTTACACCATAAAAATTTTTGTTTTTTTTAACTTATCTAACTTGAATAACTATGTTTTTATGTATTTGGTTTACAGAGTTTAAACAAAATAGTTTATCGTCTATTTTAGCAGGTCAACACTAAAAGAAAATGTAAGTTCAGGCACAAACACATTTTGTCAATGCACTGAAACTAAATGTTAGTGGCTTTTTCCCAGTCTGGCTTCTCTCCACCTGCCGCTCGTGTCACTGTGCCTTCCGTGCCCCCACCTGCCCCTCCACCCTCAGTGTCCACTTGGGGACATCTGCCGAGGTCACGGCTGTGATTGGTTGGCTCCTTGGTGCCAGGTGGCGGCCGGACAGAGCGTAGAGCATGTGGCCTCAAATGAGGGAGCAAAAGGAGGAACAGAAGAAAGCGAAACATGCCACATGCAGCTAAAACTGAATAATAGCTTTGATCTGGTATGATTTTTGCTCTCCGACTCCCATATTTTTATGCTGTCATAACATATCAAAGCTGCTCCTAACCCAGGCAGTCAAACTGGGAGAGATGAGAAGCAGAGAAGGAAAATAAAAAAGTGGAGGGTTGGCCGCTTTCCCGACACACAAGTTTGAGCTGAAATGTTTCTTTCATGTTTGTCCTTGGAAAACATTTGACTGGTGCAGACCAGTGTTGTGGTAAACACCACAGGAGCCAAAAGGAGGAGGACCAGATTTGGGGGGGGGGAAGCCTCTAATGTCCTCATTATAATTTGACAGAGATACCTTCCAGCTTTTGGATGTCATTTAAGTGATCTAAACTTGGCTAAACTACTGTGATAGCAAATCAGTTAAAAACTTTCTTTTTTTCATTGCCTCATATTTAAAAGATAGAACATTAAATAATGCACAGCTTTGTTTTGTCCAAATGAGCATTAAACACAAACACAACTCTTAACAAAATAAATGTACACAAGCTTTAAAACAGGATGTAATAACTGTCATTTAAAACTGAGAAAGTGTCGTGTATTCCCATCGCTAAAATAAAAAAGATAAATTGATGCTTTATTTATTTATTTATTTTATTTTGTGACCACTAAAAACAAAATAGGGAAGTTTAAGTCATCCCACCAACATACTCTAGATCCACCTCAGTGATACCAATAAACCCACAACCTGAGCCCTGCTCTGGTGAATCCTGCAAGTTTTCGGTCACTTCCTTTTGGATCTGCTATAGTCTGAAAGCACAAGGACCTATGATCTCACAGTATTGATTTATATGATGGAAAAAAAAACACAAAGTGATTCATAATAAAGAGTGTGTTGTATTTGTGGTAATATGCCACAATAATCTGAGGTGTCTAGTATGAATTTACAATAAATGGCCTCCAGATTAAATGAACATTTCCAAGTAAATCGGATAATTACGCAAAATATTAAACTTTTGCGTCATCTGCTTTCTATAGATGACCACAAGATGGTAAATAAGTTATGTATTCAGGATGCAGACAGTTCACGTGGAGATTGCCAATTGCTGAATCTCTAGTTTCCACCCCATTAATGTTTTTTTGTTTTTTTTTTGCTTGCAAATGTTTTTTTTTTCCTTATGTAACCAAGAAAAAACTGTTGTAGACTTCTTTTAATAAACTAATGGGCAGTTTTTTAACAAATGTTCATTAGTCTCTGCTCAACAGTTTAGGGCATTGTCTTTCTTTTCATTCATGCCCTTTAGCATGTAAGAATACGGTAATAAAATAATGTTGGACAAACTTTTTAAAGTCTGGCACACCGGACTAAAATTACTACAACAGCAAAAAAATTGACCACATATTATGGGTTTATGGATTTCTCTGCAGTCTTCAAGAGCACCACAAACCAAAATAAAGCATTACTTTTTAATACCTTGTTGTGCGTTTGAAGAATTAACTGGTATTTTTATATATAAATGAGTGTCAAATCTTCGTAGAAAATCCAAAATAAATATCAAGCATTAGACTGTACCTTAAAAGGTTTGTGACTTATTTTGTTTGTCACATTAAAATGAGATCAAAATCACAGGAAATAATAACACATACACATTAAAGTATGTACACAACAGAGGAACAAGTCTCTTTACAATAACTCATTTGTAAAATGAATCTGACTATAATAAAATTCTAAACTTTATAGTATAGCATGTCTTTTACCAGCTGTGATTAAATTGGATTAATACAATTAGGTTTACATTTTTTTTGTCTTTCTGTGAAGGAAAGGTGAAGGTTTTTTTTCTTCCAGCTAACCAGCTTTTCTCAGCTACTGTTGAGATAGTCACCATTGGGGCTATATGTGGACCAGTACGCACTGGTATGTGGTAAAAGCACATTCAAAATTTACTCCTCGCCATAACAGGACATTTGAATGTAGTGCAGGCCCAATACTAAGAAGAAATATACCTTATAGAAGGGACCTTAACAGTAATAAACTCCAGGAACTATTATGTATAAATTGACTTATTTAAAAATATATAAATTTTTAAAAGAGTTTTATTTTACTTCTTTGTTTTCCAATGTTGCTTTTTATGTTAGTAAATTATTTGCTCACGTGGATATCCTTTAAAACAGTTTTTGGTCTTTTGTGCCTTGTAATTTCAGTACTAAACAACTATTTTCCTATGGATTGATAGATAAACGCATAAAAAAAAAATCACCCATGTTACTCTGACATATTTAATGATATTAAGGGAAGTACCGGCACTATTTGCCGCACCACATTACTCGGTGGGTCATAAAGTCAGAGGAATCGCTGATTTCTGACTAAAATTGCTTCAAACTGTTGGAACGGCATGACTGAATATCACTACATTCTTTACAGTTTAACTTTTTTTAAAACCTGTACAGACCCTGTTATTACAAACCGACCTATCCTTGTAATGTAAATCCAGATCTATTTTGTACATTATCCTACTGTGCTGATAAATTTTCAGCTGGTAAATAAAACCATATTTAAATAAGCAAAATACAGCTCTGGTTAAAACCCTTCAGTTCAGAGTATTTACAGTTTCCAAGTGTTGGTCATACAGACCTGCAAACCCTTTCTGTTATGGCAATAGTGAGCAGGCTGGTAATTTAGTAAAAAAAAATTTTCCTCCTTCCAGGCTTCATTTCTTCCCATGCCTGGACAGGTTCTAGTCATATTTATTTAACAACTTTCCTGGAAAGGAATCTGACAAACCCAGACAAAAGACAAGATAACCAATGCCTGGCTCTACTGCCGTTGTGATAAGCAGCTTAACAGAATGAAGCTACAGTAATGTGTGCCTCACTGATGGAGGACGGTGACTGCGAAAAGACTTCCAGAGGGCATTTTAATATGACTTATCTGTGCTTATTTTTCTGGCTAAACGTCAAGCCCTAACAGACAGATTCGTCATTAACCTGGTGTCACCAGGAGGTGAGCGCAGGGGTTTACCTTTTATCACCTGTGTGACCAACAACAAATTTTGGCCGTTGTCAGGGTTGCAGAGTGGAAGTTTTTGAAGGTGCAAATCAGGTGATTGCTGAGGTCATCTGCAGATGCAAGTGCTGTAGACAATTTGATCAAGCCAGCAGGAAGTAAAAGTTAAATATGTAAAAAAAAATTGACCCAAAACATGGGGAAGGGGGTCACTTTAATGAGTATAAACCAAAGAGCAGCTCTGTCAAGACAGTCACAGAGCTACTGGGTGGCATCAACAGATTGTATGAATGTGACCCAGAGTCACACTGAGCGAGTAAGATCTTCAATCAAAGGACTTGAGGAGGCAACAGAGGAAAAAAAGAAAAAGAAAAAAGAGAACACACTAGGCCTGTTCTAGGTACTGATATAAAGAAAATTTAGACATTTTCTAAAGCACTACAGTCTTTCTTCATGTGGTTTCTACTATTTTTTAGGTTTACTCTGGCAGTATGGAATTATAAATAAACTAGATATTTAACTTTGCAGGTTAAAGTTATATTGAGACTCATCTTTGGCTCACGCCTATGACGCACATATGCCAGAGTCTGATATTTAAAATGAAAACGGCATTTAAAACAAGGCAACTTACAATGTTGGTCTTTTCCCACGTGTGAAGGGACTTGTCTGTTTCGGCTACATGCTGAACTTCTAATACTCAGCAGAAACGTTCAGCCAATGCGTTTCGTTCCTTAGAGAAACACCTGCAGGAGGAAGAACAAAGAGATTTGAGATTGAGATTGATACCCTGCTTATTTACTCCACAGGTTCTCATTTTGCAAGTATAAAATTAGGTACTTGTTGTTAAATCCATGCAATGTCCGCATGTGTACGATAAGCATCACCTAAACGACTGTTTGAAAGGCAATAACTGTTGGACAAAGTTTTAAGATTTTGTGTTTTTCATGCCCACACAAATAAAGTTGCCCACAAATAATAAACATGAGAGGAAGAAAATAGGCATGTAATGAAATTGAAACTATCATTGCAATATTTATGAATTTATTGACATTGTTGGATTTTTTTAATATCATGCAACCCTGGTTGTTGAATTGACACAGTTGTCTGAAAAGGCCTTTTCATCAGGCTGGCAAAAATGAATAAGTTAAAAAAATAGCACTCTGGAAGCCTCCATGTCTGGGGTTTGGGTACTTATAATAATAAAAATGTCACTAACAACATAGGAATAACTTAACGCACTGAGAACAATTCTATGACTATATCTTTCAGCTAATGTTTGTGATTTAAACTCCCTATCAATCCTAAAATAGCTCCGATTCTGAAATATGGAGTATCAGACTTGAGACAAACCTAAAAACATAACCAATGAAAGTATTTTATTTAATTATTAGCCTATATTCTATTTCATAAATGTAAAAAGCTAGCCCTCTTGCATGTTTTTGGCATTAGAATCACATTAGTATTGGATGAAAGCAGCAACATGTGAACTATTCACACTTTGTATGGGTTACATAATGCTGGTTTGGGTAAAATAATTTTTACTGTTAGATGTGTTTTCAATAGGATGCGAAATAAAGAGTCAAGTCAAGCAGAGTTGTGCAGCTCTATCCTCCCTAAATTTACAGAAGTGCCTCTCCCACATTTGTTGCTGTACTATGCATTCTTGGAATATGTTATAGTATAATAATATAGTCCGCCAGTGTTCCCAATGAATCCTAATCAGCGACTGCATGCATCAACATACAAGCATAAATTGTAAATAACCGTGTTGCAAATAACTATTGTTTCAAAAACTTGCCAAACCAAAATAAACTATTTCTAAGGAACCAAACAAAATGCGTAGTCATTTTCTGGGCAACAGAGTTTTATCAACATCAAGCAAATGTTTTTTTTCCACTAAGTAATTATGCTAAAGTTAGCATCTGTTTTGGGACTTCTTGTAAGTACCAACCTAGTTGGTCTAGTTCAAAATTGAAAAATCCTTGGACCCATCAAACCTGGACAATTGTGCTCTTAATCTAAACTGATAAACCTTTATTTGTAAGAATATTCAAAAACAGATTGTTTTGCTCCTTGCAAAATTATTGCTAAACCCAATATCTCATATCATCATATCACAGGATGCAAGAAAATGCTGCTGCAGATTTAAAGACAATCTTTCCTTTTCAGTACCTTTAGCCAGTTAAAAATATGTCTGTAACAAAAATTGTCTATACATAACATTTACTTTAGTAATTTACAGAGAGCAAAGTTGAGAACGTGTCTGTGTTTTGGAAAGCCGTAGGAAAATTTTGCTCTGTGTAGTTTTGTATCGCACCTCTTAAAAGTACAAAGAGCATGCTCACTGATTAATATGAATGGAAGCACTTATGACCACTCAAACATGAAGTGCAGCCCGAACCATGACACATGTACGCCCTACTGCAAGCCTGAAAAAAAAAAAAGCGTTATATGATACCGCCACAGCCTTGGGGTCTATTTTCATTAAACACACTCGGGTGTTTTAGTTTGTTGCAGCACTCCTTAGGCATAGTCACTCCTCTCTGAATGGATTCCACAACTACTTTGACCCTTAGACGAGGTATTGTCTAGCCGCCCGGGCTATGATATACTCTGATACTGCAGAAGCAAAGTTCCATTAAAAAAACACTGACTATCACGATCTAGACAACCGTCACCTCTGACCAAGGCACAGTTCTGATAGAGCGCAGCTGGGTGTGGGGCCCAAGTCCTTAAAACAGCAAGTGTACACAAGGTGTCTCAACTTGCATTAACTGACCACACCGAGGCTCGTCTTGTGAATGATTAGCCAGCTTGACATAGTGAAGAGTTAAAAAACGTCAATGTGTCAGGAGGAAGCGTGCGCTGCTTTGGCTTTGTGACATCTGACTCAAAAATAAAGGTCTGTGGACCAGATACATAAAATTATGTTTCCACTGTTGAGTGCTTTCACTAATGGACCTCTATTATACCTCACACGCTGAGCTAATTACCCAGAGTTGAGGAAAAATGCAGATGATTATTTGGTTACGCAGGCTTGACGTCAAAGTAAAGGACGCTGATAAATCTTGACAAGAAGGAACAGTAAATCTAGCCGGCAGCACAACCCTCAGGTCCATCTAAATGTCCTGTGTTTCGAGTGATTAGACTGGAGTGAATGTTGACTTGCTGGTCTTCTCCAACGAGTAGTAAAAATCTGAAAAGGATCCAGTTTAAAGACAATAAAGAATGCGTTTTGTTCAAACATGCAGGACCTGTTCCCAAGCTGCTTTAATTATGTTTAATGTTAAAAGCAGACATCTTAAAATTAAAACCCAAAGGAGATTTTTTAAAATTATTTTTACTTAGATTTATAAAAAGAGATCAGCAACATCTGTGCCATCGGTAGGACTGATTTACTCCCCCCCAAAACTGTTTGTTTACTTTTAACTAAAGAGGCTTGTTTTTAAATGCTTATTGCTAAATTATAAAATCTGTCAAATGCACATATTTAGCCATCTATTTTATAAAGTAATTTTGAAATGGTAGGATTTGAGCAGTTACCAAAATGTTTATATAGCCTTAATCACGTCGCCAAATAAATTTACAAACCGTTTTTTATGTCATTAAATTAAGTTAAAAAACGTTATCCATGTTTGGGGAAACATACTTTGGACCCTGCCTTCTATTTTTTCTTCAGGTCTTTCTTTGTTTCCTCCCAAAAAGCCTAATTACATTACAATGTTTACAATACAGGCAGGATTAATCTTACCTCCCCACCTTCCATTCAAATTGAAAAGAAGCTTTGTACTAAAGTCAAATTAAAGCAAACTGCAAATACTGTTTTACATTTTAATGTCTAGATAAGACAAAAACAAGTTGCATACAATTAAACTTGGCACACAGGTATATTTTCTAATTAATTAATCAGAAAAGTAAAAAGGGGTTTAATTGAACCTTTTTGTTGCATGAATAGGAAAAAGAAATAAAAATGCAAAAAAATGGACTTGAAACTGAAACGTCGTAATATCAAGCCCATTCGCATCACGTTCCCACACTTTAAAGTAAAAACAAAAAAAGAGATAGCTGCTATGCGGGAAACACCTTAGCACCTTTTTAACATTAGAAAAGACACTACCCATCAGACATGAGAGAAAAGGGGGATGGGGTCATGTAATGATGGGGGAAAAGGACAAACATCACCTCACGTTGTCTAAATGAGGTGCTAAAAGCCCATATCATTAATGCCGTTTAGGGGCCACATGTGGCACACAACTTAAATAGCTTTAGCAGTACCTTCCATGACTCCTCAATTCCTTGATGAGCCCTTAAAATCCAAATCCAGTGTAGAGAATCCACAAATGTGAAGGCAGCTCTTCAAATGAAGCCCATATTATACAGTAAATCCCTGTTTTTTTCATGGGGAGAGTTGATCCAAGCAGCAAACCTATGGAGGCTCAGTCCTTTCCTGCAGAGAGCTTCGTCATGATTCCACACAGAAAGGATTGGGAATCCCTCAGTGGAGCAGAAGCCCTCCTTCTTTCTCTGCCTCTCTATCTCACTCACATGCAAACAAACACGAATCAACACAGACCCCCCCCCCCCCCCCCTAGTCCCTTGCACACTCCTCTGTCCTGTGCCATTTGCCAAGCAGGAGGGAATCCACTGGGGGCCCATTCATCTTGGCCCTGCTGCCCCCCCCCCTCATAGTGACAGATGCTATTGGGGCCATAAAGAGCTAAGATTGGAGTGTGTGGCGGAACAAAGACGCAGTTTCAACATGGCTCTGCCACGCGTAACCCCCTGTGCATCAAGACAGTCTCCATGTGCATCGGGGAAGTTTTCATTTTCAAGAAGTCATGGGGTAAGAGGGTTACGCTGGAAGTTGGGGGTGGTGGTAGATTTTTAAACCTGTTCTCACGCTCAAGCTCAGCTCAAGCTGCCACACCCAACATTTTATTAGGGGGCCAATTTAGCGACAGGGCAAGGGAGGGATTCATCCCCAGCAAAGTGGGGATAGGAATGTTGGGTCAGCTTAAGCATTTTGTCTCTGCAGCTTTACCCAGGATTGACCCCACACACCAGGCTTTTTTAACTCCCGCTATAAATACCAGGGCCTCATCCAGTCAAAATAAACAAACAAAAATGTGCCACAAATCAGCAGCTGCTGGCAGATATTGAGGATTATGCATCATTAGTGATGCTTAATAGCACCTTATCTAGATGTTGCAAACAGGAACCAAATCACAGGAACATGGCTGGGAATGTTCCTAAACTGCACGTGCATCCAAACGCATCAAACTTGCATTGACGCAAGTATGCAATTAATTTTAATTTAACTATCATGAATAAAAATAGCAGTTTAATGTCAGTACATTTTCAAAACCCGAGATAGGCAAAGTGATCTAATGACCTTGGTTTAAAGTAGTATATCATCTGATAAAACAGTAAAATAATGCTATCTGTAAGATTCAGATGATATTTTGATTTTAATACATGGACTTCAGCAAAGACCGCAAGAATATTCAGAAAATGGTATTGCATAACAGACATGGTGCTTGCAGCTTCCCAAATGCAGTTTTATAACTATTACTAACTTCAAAACTGCTGGGTTTGCCTTGCTTTTAAACTAAGGTAAAATGCATAGGTCCTTTATCAGTGATGTAACCACAGTCATAATAATACCAAATCTATAAGATTGCAGCAAAAATTCCAGTTGCTCTCCGAAAAAGGCTTCAAACTGTAGGAATGGAATAATAACATATTTAAGGTGTTTTGAAAGTATAACTTTTTAACACCTTGGTACACTTTGATGCCACAAACCTAATTCTTAGCAAACACTTGAAATTGTCAAATCTACAAAATGAGCTACATGTACAATGATATTCAATGACAAATGAGTTTGAGGTAACATACTTCCACGCTGCAATAATCTTCCTGTTCAAACACACAGCAGTGATATTGACAACGCTGTTATGGCGCACAAATGCCATCAGTTATGAATACAAGTCGTTACAATTTGGAATCTGCAATATTTTAAACCTGAAAGGTTTGAGCTCAATTTAGAGATGATATGTTTTTTCTATTTAAGGCGGGACAATAACTTAAATAGGAAATGTGACCAATTTTTGTATCAAAATGAAAAAGTCCTGACTATTCCTAAACTAATTATCAAACAACATTACAGACGTTTTAGAAATTCTTTACTTTGGGTTCAGGATTTTCTGCGCTCTGTGAGTTATGTTCCAGTTCATTACCACAGATACAGTAGACAGTTGTTTTAACCAAGTCGTGCTCAGCTCTTCTCACCTTCACTCCAATGGTTATATAGTGGCTCTAAGAGTGTGAATGCTGCTGTAAACGACAACATCGGCCAATCAGGCGCCTTACTCAGTCATCATAGAGCTTTCGTACCCTTGTTTGCTCAAATCTACCAGACCTAGTTGAACGCCAGGATTTAAACTTCCTTGACATCCACAGAATTGTAGTTGAGTATTTATGTCTTTTTTAACAAATATTAAATATTTACATGGAATTATTCTGATAAAAACAAGTTCATCCAGGGGAAAAGAGCTGTCAGCGTCATTTATCTCCAATTTCCTGACTTTGACGTGGCCTGTCTTGAGCATCCTATTGAAAATGGAGATAATGAGTAAGCCTGGCATTTTCTCTGCCCACAAAGACTCAGTGAGAAACGAAAACAAAAGAGTGTAGATTGAAAACTGTCCCGCCCCTAAGCTCATCCTTCATCACAGAATTGAACACTAAAGGGGACAAAGGGGAAGTTCCCCTTCCAGTGCCACCAAAGGATGACACCAAAAGCTGACTCTGGGAAAGAAAATAAGGGTTAAGTCTTTTAAGATTGGAAGAGGAGACAGAAAAAGAGTTTTCCTAGCAAATGATTTACTGGATTTTTTTTTCATTTTCTACTGATCGGCATATCATAAACTTGGGTAGAATGAGCTACAGCAACATTTAATTTCCTTTTGGGATAAATGGTAAAATGTAAAGTATATATCAATTGATTTGAAGTGTACTTCCTGGAGAGTACTTCCAGTCTCTCACCACCCTCCATTTATGCTCTACCTTTGTGCTTTTATGAATATTGTTACTTCATCTTCATATGCCACTAATACTAGTTGCCACTAATAATCTATCAGAAGGATGTCATTTAGATGTTTTTTTATTTTATTTTATTTTATTTTACATGGGCTTATTATCTGTTGTACTTGAAAACATTTTACAGTGACACACAGTGATCAAAACCAACATAAACTCGGATGCCATGTTTTTATGGTATCTTCATGGTCTCAAGTTTTGGTGTCGTGCAACTTTAAGATGCGTCTCTGCTTCAATACACTTGCGTCAAATACACAGGTCCTTATCAGGAATGTGTGGAGAACTGGACTGCATACTGCAGAGGTGATTCTGCTATGCTACAACATTTTTAAAGTTGTAAGTCACCCGATATGAAGACCCCTGGCTTAGAGCATGGGTGTCCAACTCCCATCCTCAAGAGCTGGGGTCCTGCCAGTTTTAGGTGAATATCTGCTGCAACACAGTCGATTCAGGTGGTCCAGTTCCCTTGTCAGAATGTCAAAGTTCAACAGAGGCCTGGAAACCAGCCATAATTTGATTCAAGAGTGTTAAACCGGGGAAAAGAACTAAGACCTGCAGGATACCGGACCCTGAAAATTCTTGTGAATATTCCCGCAGAAGATTTGCCTTTTCTGCCTAAGTGGTGTAGGCTACGTAACGCCACGGGTGTGAGGACTCACGCCTCTGTTTACTATCCGTGTGGCAGCTCTAATTTCCTTATAAAAGCCCAGAAACAAAAATATTCAAAACCCGCCTCCTCTTCGGGACCACCTGCTGGGCCCTGAAGTGCAAATTGCTGCTAGTGAGTTTAGCAGATGAGCTAAGGTCATGCATGGCTTTCCCGTGAGCCAAACAAACAAAGGCATACATTCTAGCTGAATGCCATTGCTGAAGTCGACAGCAACACAGAGAAAAGAGAGAGACATTGCAGGACAGGGCTCAGTGAAGACAATGGC
Source organism: Orestias chungarensis (assembly GCA_032876305.1). Taxonomy (NCBI): domain Eukaryota; kingdom Metazoa; phylum Chordata; class Actinopteri; order Cyprinodontiformes; family Cyprinodontidae; genus Orestias; species Orestias chungarensis. The sequence continues at coordinate 2,954,724 of JAVLVB010000458.1, read as the reverse complement.
TTCAGGGCACGCATGTGTGTGTGTGTGTGTGTGTGTCACTGTGAGCATGTGCTTGCATGGCATGTCTGTGCATTTGCGTTCTGGTGGGGTATTAACTGTGGAACTATAAAGTAGGGTGAAACAGGGTTTAAAGCCTGATGTGACCAGAGGGAACGGGGGTAGGGCCTTCAGGCCTGAGGAGGGATGGACAAAAGGAGCATTTGGGCAGATGAAGAAGTCATCATCATTAAGTCACTGGAGGTTTACTGTCCAGTAATAAAACTCAATTTAAAATTAGGAGAAAGGTGGAGTGTGTGTGTGTGTGTGTGTGTGTGTGTGTGTGTGTGTGTGTGTGTGTGTGTGTGTGTGTGTGTGTGTGTGTGTGTGTGTGTGCGTGTGAGTGTGAAAAGACAGAGGAACCGATGAAGCCTTGGAGCACGGTCTAATAACTTGCTCAGGAACGTATAAGAGCTAATTCATTAGTGGGACAATAAGGCTTTGTGTTACCTCTGGGTTGATTGGAGATGTGACCTTGCCCCACACTGCGGCCCAGAGGATGAGTTTAAGGGCAAGGTATTTAACCTTAAACTAAATCTCGGCTGCAGACAAAGGCCAGCGTCATCTTATGGTAAATGCCTATCAAACAGAGAACTGATGCAGCACAAATAGAAAATAAGCTTAGTTAAAAGAAGCCAATTCAGGACAACACTGCATTATGTGGCGGATTTTCTTTACAGGAACATCTTAGATAAAAGACCTTTAGAATGCGGATCGAAAGAGATTATCATGTTTGCAACTGGAAGTGTACCTACTGGTCAATCCATTGATTAATCAATCAATATGGAATCTGTAAAGGATTGATTTAAAAAGTTTCCACAACTGAAAGATTTAAGCATCTTATCTTGACAGTGAGCTAAAGTGTTTGAGTTATGCTCCATTCATCCATGTTTCTCGTCTTATTTATATCACACTAAAAACTAAAACATTTATAAAACAAAATTATGTTTATTGATTATTATTTAGCTACTCCAGCTGCACAATGCCCATAACATATCATCGACAGCTGTTCTTTTTATTAGTTTTTGTTACTTTAATCACAACAGGATATATGTCACGTTTCATTATTCTAACTAAATCTAACTTAAAATGTAAGTGAGAAAATAAAATAAGCTACTAATTCATTAAAAAAAAATTTTTAAGTAAAACTTCTACACAGCTTTTAAGAAAAGTTGATTAATTAAAAATGAGATAACTATATTAATACTTATAAAATAAAGTAAAATTATTAAATTATCTCTATAACTGTAAATTATCTCTGTAAATGTATGTACAGCTTTTAGAAGTGGATTACTCAAATAAAATTTGAGATCTTTTACTATATAGTAACCAGACCACAATTAAGCTAAAAAAAAAGAAATCATAACCCTGTCAGATTTAGATATTCAACCATTTTTCATTTAATCAAGTTGTTTGTTTCTGATAGAAGATGACTCTCAAAGATAAAAATATCTAAAACAAGTGCAGACTTAGTAAAACGATTATAGTTATTTATATTTTGCCCAATAAAAATAGCTTGTAACAATTGTTTTGAACCGATTATGACACTAAATCTAAAAATCTTTTTACTGGCATCACAAAAATAGAAGTCACAAATGCTGCTCATTTCGTAGCTTTGACAATAGATGTTTGGCAAAGACCTCTACGTTTTTGAGGTTGAAGGGTCTCCTTGTAATCACCCTAATCTTTAGCTGCTGTCACAAACTTAAAGAAGAAGCAGAGATTTAAGAAGAGACTTAAAAAACTTAGTTTTTATTAATACGAAATGGCTGCATGTTTAAGTCAAAAAACACATTTCGTTTTTTTTTTAGGATTTTTTTTTATATCTGTAAATACATATGACAAACTTAAATATAAGTTGCAGAAAATTCCTATAAAATTCCCTGTAAGATTAAAACACTTTTAAATTGTAAAACCTTATATGAAAAATGTCAGGATAAGATCCACCTAGAAAATTTGGTTCCAATATTTTTTTTCTTCTTACCTTATTAAAATAAAAGACTGAAAGTGAAGGACAAGTGAGAGTTTACAATTTCAATTCATGACTGTGTAACCAAAGGCCTGCCAATGAACCCAATCTGCATTTTACAGCGTTGCCAGGTTGAATGCCAGTTCACCAAACTTGGGACAACAGGGGAGAGAAACAGGACCCTAATAAGTTTATAGACTTTTTCAGGGAATATTTGAAAAGGATAACAATGAGCTCTATTTCATACAGTAAAGCTGTCATTTGAGGTGGTCAAATACCGGTCAATGCTGAAGGATGGGTAGAGGTTAAAGAGGGAACAATACAGGTTTTAATTTGTAAGGTATCAAGGTGGAGTATTCCAGCACCAGCAAGTCATCCATGTTTGTGTCATAATAAAGTAACATTTAAAACAAATATAAATCAGACATCCGTTCTTTATCTTTTTCTCAGCTCTACCCTAAACCTCCTCCATCATCATCATCACAGCATCTGGTTCACACTTAATGGCTCATCTCCGAAGCAGATCTTTGATGAGGGTTAACCAGGCCATGTTCCGGCAATAAATGGTTGTTTAGACAGCCCCGTTTGTTACGGGAGGTAAAAGGAAACCCATGGATCATGCTGAAAGGGCCAACACTATCAAAACATTTGCACTTATCAGATGACAAACTGAGCGAAAGGGGGTCAGGTTCCCAGTTCCAGAAGCTGGCCTTAGCTGCAATCATTCCTCCTTCCAGATCACAGGATGTGTGATTGATGCAATACTGATGGGAGATTTCAGGGACGATCCCTGCAAAGCGATTAATAATTCCCCGTTCTCTTATGTAAAAAAGACTCATCTCCAGCTGTGGTTAATGATAAATGCTTAGATACAATTTAAATACCAGGAACAAGTATTGTTATGTATTTAACCACATCTTACTGCATTAATTCACTTCTTAATATAATTCAACTCTAAAATGTACAAAATTTAACCAAATTCAAATATTTTGAATATTGCTCAATATACAGAGTAAAGCTTTTTCTCTGTAGTCACTAAACACATGTAGTTATGCTATTTTTTTTAAAACTTGCTCTGGTATAGTTACAGTAAAATATTTTTAAAGGGTCATCTCCCATGTGAAGTCTGCTTAAATTGTTGCCTAAATTGTGTCTAAAATAATTTACTGGCACTAGTACCATTTTTAAATATAAAGGCATGTCAGAGTTTTAGAAAGTTGTTAAATGGGAAACCTTTGGCCATCCCTAATATCATTTAAGGCTTTTATGAAAAGAAACAGTACGGAAGTGCTGAAATATATCCACACATTATCAGTGTGTATAATATCTCAATTGCAATAGTTGGCAGTAATACGTCATGTCTATGCATTACGTCCTTGTGGTCCCTTGACATCCTTTAGTGCTTTAAGAAGATCTATTTACCACGACTATGACTTTGTTTATGTAAACTGCATAAGTTTGTATTTTTCATTGTTTTTTTTACTTTTAGATATTCATATCAACCTAAATTGAAAAATGTGTGTCCTTTTAGTATTGATTTGTGCCACTGACTCCCATTATAAAATTGTTTTATGAAACGGTTATTGCAATCTAGTTTCTGGAATTAACATTTCTTTTTTCATTCATTTGTGTCAAACTGGATTTAAAATGTATATTTTTACATTTGACTATTTTAAGATATTTGCCTTGGCATTTCAAATCTACCAGCTGTCACATATGAGACAAAAATAAGTCGGGGATTAGGAATGACACAAGAGAGGGGCATAAGAATTAGGGCACTCACAAAAAAAAGATACACATAATGAGGAAAGAATTTAAGATACAATGAAGGAAGTGACAAAGTACATATTGTCACAAGAAAGACAGGAAGGGCACGGAGAAGAATACAAGTATGGAAGCCAACAAGGGAATACAAGAGGGAGGAAGGACAAAAGGAAGCAAGAGTTTAACAAATTTTAAAAGTAAGGAAAAAAACAAAGACAGAAGATGAAGTATGGAAATGTATATAATAAATAAAATGTCTAAATTCTTATTTTTTCATGCTTTTCCAGAGTTCCATCCCCCCGACTGTGTATATTTATATTAGACTAATTAATGACTATCCCATTAGTACAAAATTGAAATGATTGCCCCTGCCGACTTGACTTAGTTTTAAATATTTTTCTTCCTGACACATTAACATAATTTCCGCCACACAGGAGCTCCGAGCACTCCCCGGAGAGGACATGAGAAAGAGCCCTGTTCTCTTCATCAGGCATCCAGCGAGAGATTCACTCTACACAATGGAGTTGCTCCTCTCTTTTCCTCCCTGAAAAAAAGGTCTCGGGCACATTGAATCCATTTGAGTGACAGTGTGACAAAGAGGGTTCTTAATTTCCCGACGAAGGAGCCTCCTCCTTCCCTTCCAACTTCCTTGTGGGGCGCTCAGCTGTGTCCATCATGTCCCCTCTTCCTGACCCCCAGGCGGCACTGCTTCATCAGCAGCACACCTTCCCCCGAAAGCTCCCCCTCGTCTCTCACCACCCTCCAGATTAATAAGCACCAGGTTGCCCGCGGTGACGGAGATTCCACTTAAATCCCATCGGCGCTCCTTACACCAGCAACCAGGCTTTTTGTCCTTCTAGGACAATGAAAGCGGAGTCACCCTTTGTTTGAGACTTGACCCCCACACACAGACCTTGCTGATAGAAAAAGGTGACAGTAAGACCCACTGAGGGCTTCATCCAGATCCTTCCAGAGACAGAGAACTTGGGCATATGTGACAGCAAAGCCTGTTTCAGTAAAAAAAAAAAGATGAGACATTTTCTGATAAAGTAGATGTCTTTCAAATGTTTCTTTTAGAAGTTTGAACAGTGTATGCAAGGCATAATAAAGAAATGCTGGTCATCTATAGTCTCTTGTTCAGCACACTGGAAGTAGCAGGGGGTAAACCTTTCTTTGTTTAATCTTATTTATAAATATTCAGAACAATTAAAATGAAAACCAAAAATAATAACATGCTTTCATCCTCCCTTTATACACATCTCAATGATAAATCTCGGTTAAAATGTATCAATTTATCAGGAAGTTGTTTTTATAGGTTCTTTGCCGAATAAGTGTAAACATTCTGTATAGGTTATATGATGCAGATAGTTGTTTTACATCCAAAATTATTTTTTTTTCTAAATTACAATATACCCCAACCTCGCCACCAGTCAGTATTTACAGATTCACCCAAGTTACCTTCTAATTTAGCTTAGTTTATTGTAGAGCTATGAGATTTTGTAAATTTTTTATAAGTTCCAAAGACCTACAAGTCGGGGAAAAATATACTAAATAATTTATAAGAGCGATCACTGCGAGTATGTCATAGGCTTTCATTGACTATTCTGACTTTATTATTTTAGTATGTGTTTTGAGGTAATAGGTCTTTTTAATCTGAAGTACATTCCTCGAATACTAGCACATATAAAGGTTCATGTTAATTTTCAGATTTTCAAGTTGCCCTTTGAATTGCAATAATACGTAAGACGGCAATGCGCTCAGTGCGAACTTGGGAGAGAAAACATGGGACCTAGAAAGAGAGACAGAGAGAGAGACAGAGAGCGACAGAGAGAGAAAATGACCTTTGCTGCCACAGAGGAACACACAGTCCTCGCAGCAAAGTGCTGGGTCTTGGTCACCGTAGCCTTGTACAAGCTGCTGCAGCCTATGGAAAAGCCTCATGCAACAGGCAGTCCTCACCCCCGCAGTCCTGGCAGCGTCATCACAAACTGACCTTGTGCAGAATCCTGTTTGGGGTTGTTTTTTTAAATGAGTATAAATCAGTGTGAGCAAGAGCAGGGAGCTTTGGGAATTATGCATGTGTGCAGGATGCAGAAATGCTGTTGCAGGGGTGTTGTGGGAAATATGGCTGCAAGCCAGAGTCTTTCCATCTGTCCTTGGTGGAAACTTAGTTGAATATTTTCATAACAATTAATGCATGACATTGTAAGCAATCATTAAAATTAATTCACAGAAGGTTAATGCCTAATACAAATTTGCATTTGATAAAAATGTATTGCTTTTTTCTGCTTAAAGTTGAAAATGAAAAAAACTAAAACGTTATTCATTATTGTATATTTACCTATTGCTCCCTCAGCCTGCCACCTAATCATTGTGAATGTGTTAAGTTGTCAAGGGCTTAATGTCCCTTGGTAGGGTCATCAATGACATGATACGTTTTGCTATAGTTCCATCTGATCTACTGTTGATCTACCTGGTGTTGAGTTGCCTGTGTCGGTAAGGGAAGACATCAGTCAGACTAAGTAGTAGACAGTCTCCAATGCAACACAGGTGATTGCTGAGGCGGAAACTTAGGCATGAGTTTGGTGAGGCCATGGAAAGCGAACTCTGCACTGCTGTGAGGTGATTCTGGTCCATCATCTGGCTTCTGAGTAGTGGGAACCAGAGCACCAACAAGACTGGGTGGGTGTTGTTGGTCTGTCGACCAACATCTTCCAATGAGGAAGTTGAGTCTGTCGACTCAAGACCGAGCTTTGGTACTGAGATTGTTGAGATGGTGAAAAACGCCCCATGGGTGGATGAGCTCTACTCTGAGTTCTTCTAGGCTTTGACACATCACTTGGACAACCGGGGTAGCTCTCTTAGATTGGCAGACCAAGGTGGGGATCCCCCTATTCAAATAGCGGTAAAACACAGTGTGTTCCAACCATGGGGAATAATACTCCTAAGCCTCACTTGTATGGTCTATTCAGTTTTCCTGAAGAGAAGGTCTTGCAGGGAAAGTAAACTCTCAGATTTAGAAGGAACAGTGTTGTTTTTGCCCTGGTTATGGAGCCGCTCTTATCCTCTGCAGGATCCTGGAGGGGGCATAGGAGTTTGCCCAACAGGTCACAATGTGCTTTGTGGAATAGAAGAATCCTTGATATGGACTTTCAGGTCCCTGTTGAATAAGTGCCAGAACTTAGTTGGCATCTCTGGTAGTAAGTCAGGCTTGTGAGAGAACACCACATCTGATTATGATGCCTCCTGGACCCTCCCTAGTGAGGTCCCCAACCTGGGGGAGACCTAACAGAAGCTCCAGAATATAATGGAAGAACTATGTCTTTTGGCTGGCTTTGGTATTTCTCCATAAGGAGTGGCAAATGTGACTTGGGAGAGGGAAGTCTGGGCCTCTGTGCTTAAGCTGCTGTCCCTGTAACCAAACCCTAGATAAGCAGAAAGATGATGGATTGTTGGATGGCTTATTGCATTGATATAATAGTCACACACAAAATAAACTATGCCTCATGTTTTTATGTTAAAAAAATTTTTTTATGGAAGGATGGCAGCTTCTACTGCAGCCGTGAGAAGCAAATTTATGCCAGCTTTTAGAGGATTCTTTATCTGTACTGTTTTACAGCTCAGCACAAAAACATTGAGGCTGTTTGATCCATCTACCCTGTGTTAACTACATAAGGCCTGTAATTCATTCATATAATGACCTACTAAGCTCTATGTAATTACTTTGGTAAAAATGAGCAAATTTTACACAATTGTGTTTCTTTTTCTTTAATATACCACAATTCAACAACAACTTTAATCAAATATACATTGATTAATTAAACAGGTTGAAGATGCACTAGTTGGGGTGTCGTTTTGAAATTGATTTATTTATACTTTGTATGTAATTCTTCTTATCGTTATTATTATTTGTTTGATTTAACCTTATGATGGTTTTATAACTTTAATTGTGGTTATATATATCTTAATCTGTATTTGCATGATTATCAACATGTAAGCAAATATCATATCCAATAGCAATGCCATCCATAATTGTGGAGGGCATTGACATTAAATGAAAATGCCCCAGAATTTGACCCTTTAGCACAGGATGCGAATTGGACACCTTTCATTTTTAGTTAGGGAATAATTAAAATCTTCTTCTTACAATCTTCTTCTTCTTCTTACTTCTTCTTAATCTTCTTACAATGGGAATTACAGTTATGGAATAAAGTATGTATCTCTTAATAAGGCGTTTTGTTGTAATTTTATAGTAAACAGGACCACATGTACCCAGTGACTTTAATTTAGATTCGAGCTTTGGTGCACCTCCTAAATCTACTTTGAATTAAATTATTAGATGCCTGTTAATACAGTAACGGTCAGAAGTGACATGTAGGCAAACTTAACTACTTTAATGTTAAATTTAATAGGGGCCTTGATAGATTTAAACTTGAACTGTATTTAGAATGATACATTATGCTAAAGTTTTAGCTTTGAGAGGACTAAAATATATAATTTAGTATTAGTCTTTAAAATTAAAATAAATAAATAAATAAATAAAATTGTATAGAACCTGTGACATTGCAACAGGGTTAAAGGCAAACTTCCTTTCATAGCATCTAAAACAATTTTTTTAAGCAGTAACTCCTGCTCATCAAAGAAAGAGATGAATACATCTCATAAGAGCAGAAATTTTCTGGTACAAATTTCGAGAGATGACAAAATTTATGTCACCCTGACCCACACGTATCCTTGTGGAAATGCAAAAAACAGGAAGAGGAAATGTCCTTAACTTTCTTCTTTATCCTATATACATTACAACATTTTTCAATTTGTCAGTTATTTTTCTGCCTACCAACATACATAAGTTTGAGCATCCAGTTAATCAGTAAGTAAAATTATATTTAATTCAAAACAGGCCCGTTCAGTAAATGTTTAGAGGTCCCAGCTAAGCACAATTACAACCTTGGATAAATCTGCTTCACTGTAATAAAAAAATAAAAAAGAAGATGATCATAAGTGAGTAAAGCAAATTGTATCAAGAAAAAGGAAATTTGACCTAAAAATAACCTCTCAGACTTTCCCTCAGACAATTTCAATCTGGTTCAATCTTCGCCGTGACATAGCACACACTGTTCTCCTCTTTAGAAGAACAAAAAAAATGTGCAGGAAGAGATTTCTGGCTGCAGACTCTGTTCCTGGGGAGTTGGCACCTGTGAGCAGGGGTACACCCAGTGAGAACACGCTGTTCCATAACAGCGCTGTGCAAGAAGGGGATTCTCAGACGGATGCTTTCCAGGTTTCAATGGCAAGAATGAGGCTATGTTATCCGTAAGTGCTCTCTGTGAAGCATTGCGAACACTTTGGTCTTCGTGAGCTTACGCTGGTGTAATGGAGCCCATGAAAAAAAAAGAAGTGAATAAATAAAAAAACAAAAAACAGGTACACTGTAGAAAAAAACCTTTGCTTTGTGACCCCAAAGCATCTGTGAAGTCATTTATGGGTCAAAGGGTTCAAATCTGCAAACAAACAAAAAGAAAAAAACATTCCTCCCTAACTTTGACATCTCAACATTTCCCTGCTTGCATGCATGTCCTAGCGCCTTTTGCCACTTCCTGACAAACAATTACTGTGCACAATAGTTTATTTAATATCTGCCAAGTTGTTTATTTTGACTTTGGTCTATAAAATGGTGGAAGTAAAACCCCTTAGACTATATAAGCTTTGCATCTAGAGCCACACATTATGATGAATAGGCAGAGTCAAAGCATTAAAAAAACAAACAAAAAAAAACAAACTACAGACTGGGTCCGTTTACCTGAGCAAGCTGGTGATCTAGCGGTTACAGATAAGAGCTTGAACTACATGTCAGAATCGCAGATAATGGGAGGAAGTGCAATATATCGGGGTTGTGTTCCTCTCATGCGTAAATGTACTTATACACACATTCATCAACACATACAACTATTATTTTACAACATTTTTGTCCCAAGCCTCCCTAGCAACAAAGACCAAAACATTCAGGACAGCCTGTTTGGTTGTACTCCTACTCTGCATGTCCTTCCTTCCTGACAGTCAGCATTCATCAATCACCCAAAAAGAAACAGTCACACTCCTCCATTGTGTGAAAGGGACACTGGGAGGTTTTATTCCTAAATGGAACGGGTTCTAAAGACTATGAACAAGTTAAATAGTAATATATTGAAGTATAATTACAATGTGAGATGGATCCAGTTGTATTCTATGTTTCCTGGTTCGATAGAATAGTTGGATATTTTATGTCACGTTTTTATTAGCTGTATGTGTAAAAATGATAATGAAATAAATATTTGAAAACATTTGCTTTTTTGTTGGGTTTTTCACTGGATTGACCTAATAAACCATTAGATAATATTCAAATTTATTTAAAATGACTGTATGAACTGTATAACCTTGTACTGTCAGTGACTGACCTCTGTCCATCAACCTTGAGATCATTACTTTGTGATGGTCAAGTCAAGACACTGAATTTGATGTACTTTTGTCTATGTCCAATAAGAAGAGCCTCTTCTTTGCCCCCTGTGGAGGTCTTCACTGCATCCACAGTAGTCCACCTTCTGACACCGATGAACATCCAGTGAGTTGATGTCAAGACAAATAACTGTTATAAGGTCCTGGATGTTGCTGGATGCTCTTTAATGGAGCAGTCATAGCAGAATCCACCTGCAGAGGAGACTAATTATTTTTTTTTTAGTTCACAGAAATGCTCCTTTTTAACTTTGTGGTGACATCAGCCATCTTCTACAAGGTTGTCTGGTGGAGCAGGATCTTGTCTATAGCTGAGAGGACGCAGTTAGATAAACACATCACATGTACTAGGATGCCCCCACCACACAGCGCAGATGACGCGATTCGGGCCCCAAAAAATAATCCCAAACCTATAAATTTCAAGCTGATGTCTTGAGTTATTGGATTAGTGTATTGACTAATTCTTTGTTTTCATCCTTTTACCATCTTTGGGGAAGTGCACCCATTACTTATCGCTGCTAAACATTTTAAAAACATTGTGTTGTTTTTAAGAAACACGATCAGCCTTCCAAGATTCACTAAATGCAACAATAATCATTAGTTTTAGATCATTAATTTAGTTTTAGTTTCATCAGACTACAGGGCAAGGGTACAAAATACAATGTTTTTTTTTTTTTTAATAGTTCCTTATTGAATTGCTTTTCAGCCCATGTTGGTATAGGGCTTGTTTTCCTATGGATAACAAAAATCACAAGGTCTTCTGCTTGAATATTTGGAACCTCAAGGGATTTAAAATTTTCACCCAAACATGTAAAGGATTTAAGGAGGTCCACAATATCTTGATAGATTGTCCAATATATTTGTATTTTTCTATTAGGTTATACATTAAAAAATCGTAACTAAGGTATAGCTTTAAAATACACCCACAAATGCTGCTTAATTTAATGTTGTGGATCAACCTATCAAATTTAAAAAGCCATATTGTTAAATGTTTAGTATCCTTAAACTAAGTAAGCATCTGAATACATTTTTTTTTTTAAACTCTCCCGTCTCTCCACTGCTGCACTTTCATTCTTATTTGTATTAAGTGAATGCTAAAATGAGATATAATGTAAAAAGGTACTGTGCTCATTCATAATTTTGCGAGGCAACATATACACAATAAACCATAAGTAATGAGAATAAAAAGAACACTACAATGCAAATTTCCCTACTAACTTTTGAGGTTTGTAATGAGAGGTCAAATGCATAAAACAGTAATGACCACTTGGATTTGTTTCTTTTTCCAATTAATAATTGTAAATTCCTGATATGTTGGAAAGAAAAAAGTTTTAGAGAACACAGAAGGATGACTACCAAAAAATATTATGTTTGGATTTAAATAGGAAAAATAAAGGACATTAAGATAAAAAAAAGATTAAAAAAAAGCACTTCCTGCAGGTGAAAATAAGACATACAGTAACAGCTGACAGTGCAGGGCAGTGAAGAGTTAAGCCCTCCCCCCATCGAAGGGATCAATGCATATAAATGGTAAAGGTCACAGACCTTTGACATCTCCTTTAAGTGGGGGGAAGGGGACAGGCCTTGGCCACATTCGTTTTAATGATAGAATTGTCAATTGTGTCATACAACTTTATACGCCTTCAACAGTTTGTTTCACATTTCACCCCATGTACACATCAACTGCATATCTATTTAGTAACCATAAATAGATATGCCCTGTTTTAAGTTTTATTAAATAGCGATATATTTTTCCACATCACACTTAATTCCGAACTAGCTGCCTTGTTTCGCTTTTTGTCGCTCCCACATCTGTTTATCCTTTTTCACCCTTCCCTTCCCCACAAAAAGCCTCCTTTTAGCCAAACTCCAGCCCTTATCTGTGCTTTCACTCCCTCGGATTATTTGATGAATTTTAAACACAGATTTAAGGAGTTATAGAGACAGGATGTGCTTACATTTTATCCATGCTTCTGCTGAGATCATATCAACAACAAGAGGTAATTTGGTCCATCCACAAATGAGTGCTTCCAGATGCGCAGTTTGGGACTAAACCATTCAAACTACCGCTTCTGGCTAACACAGATTCAAAGTCACTGAAGGTTTTCTTTCATAGATTTGGACCGAGACATTTGAGACATCGAACACAATGTTACATGGCTTATTATAAAAGGCTTAATGTTTAAAAGAATGCATGTGGAACACATTTAGCTCTGTAAATCAGAGTAGAAAGACTTTTTTCACGTTAGTGTTTGGTTAAAAATCAACTGATCTACAACAACCTAAATGAGCTCATTTCATCTCTACCACAGTCTACATCACCCTAAAACTGTTACCACAAAGGTATGAAGAGAAACTGAAATTTGTAAAGCAATGATTTAAATTAAATACATTTTTCATGTCTTTTACTGCAAAATGCATCAACAGGTCTGATGCAACCTTATGTTATTATGTTTAAAATACTAACCGTAATTATTAATTTATTTAATGAGATGTAAAGAAAGGGATAAAGTGGACTTATTATGATCCAACATCAGGAATCCTAAAATCCCATCAGTCTACTTAAAGCAGGGGATGTTGGCTTTGAAAAAAACAAAAAAGTAAATAAAGATCTACGTGTAGATCTTGGTGATTTTTCCGTGGATTTGGTATTTGTTTTAAACAAGATGAGACAATGTTTTTTTTGTTTTTTCTTACTTTTATACCTTGGTGCCTGTGGTTTACTGCTTGATCCCTGACATATACCTCACTCACATTAAAATAAAATCAGCTTGGTATGCTTCAGTAATTACACTATAAATGCCAGAAAGTCAAAGAAATATGATATTCTGTGCAACAAGCACATGAAATATAATTAATAATTGGTTGAGTTTTATTATATATTCTTAATAAAGTCTATAGGCCGTCATCAAGAAATAAATCAGTATTAAAGAAAACAAAATACATGTAACACTGCGCTATTTACTCAGGCTGAAAATGTCATACTATAGAATGGCATCCAGCCCCTGATAGGTAGCTTATGTTTTGCTTTTTTTTCCCCAAAATCTTCACATAATTTTACAATTTCAATATTAGACACAGATAATCTAAGTCAATACAAAAAGTCATTTATAAAAGATTACATTTATCTAAGCCAATAGGTAGCCAAACCGATGTGGCCCTATGTAAAAATGTAGCAACTTGTTAAAACATTTGTGAAAGTTAAATTAATTTGCTCTGACCACATCCAAGACCAAAAAATCCCTTAAAAAGAACCTGTATAAAAATGAAATAGGCAAAGAGATAATAAAAAGCAAACCAAGGTACAACCTAAATAAATTCAACAGATGAGAAACTAGCTATTATGCATCTATCAGTCTTGAAAGCCATTTCTAAGAGTTAGTGACTCTTTTCAACCACAGTATGAGTTATTACCTACAAGTGGAGAAAACATGGTATAATTGTAACCCTTCTTGGGGCTATCAATATTAGATGACATGAGAGCAGCATACTAAAAAAACAATTACATTTAGAGCAATGCAGATCTTAGTTGCCCTAATTAATGTAGTGTTCACAATTCAGAGACAAGGCAGTAGCAGCATAGGTACGGTCAGTGATGACAGTGGCCCTGACGTCATTTGAACACTTTTCTACTCCTACCCACAAACTTGAATTTGTGTCCACACAAAAGGGGAGAGATCGTAGTCGTAGAAATTAGAGTTGTATTCTCAGGACTTTGCACTGACATTTTGTAGATTTAAACTCGCATTAAAAACAAGAGTTTTGGGTACAAGAAAATGTTTGGCATATAAACAAGAATACGAATGTTAGAGTTGTGCACACATCTTTTTGACAGCTATCTTATTCCATAACATAATGTTACTGATTAAATGATTAAAAGATATTTAGTTTTAACTCCAATAAATTACCCTGTTTACTATGTTTCATATATTAGTATAATCCATTTATAATAATTCAGGGATGCTTAGGACATATTACTAATTTCTATCACTGTATGAAAAATAACTCCCACCATCTCTGTTGTCTGAGGAGCTATTTTGAGAGGGGAGGATTGAGGCAACAGCATTGAAAAAGCAATGTCCCAAAAAGGCCATCTTAACTCTGGGCTCACCAATTTCATGAATAACCCCCTATTTCAAGGACTGCTTGTTTTCAATGTTTTGCCAGATCTCCCTCCCTCTCTCTTTCTCTCTCTCTCTCTCGCTCTAGCTGGGATTTAATCTCCTGTGCCATCTGCACTAATGATAAGAAAAGCCCATAGTTAAAGATGGATATTTTAAAAGAAACATCTGTCTGTACTGGCTAGCAACCCATTTGGTCCTTCTGTAACTTAAATATTACAATTGGTCCGTGTAGGTGTTTCAATACAAAGGTTCTGCTTTATGGATCAATATGTAAAATTGCTATGTTTCTGGAGTTGGCTGACAAAAGCCCTGCAGACAGAAAACAGTGTTAAAGAGAGAAACAAAAATCAATATGTTTGTTATGAGCAAAAATTTTAGTGATCTCTCAAACTCGGTACATCTTGTTGCCTCACAGTGCATCTTAAAAAAAACAAACAAACAAAAAAACAAGTCCATTGAAAGACATGCTACGCGTTCCGCTTTACAAACTTTTAGAAAGGTCACACGATTCACTTTTATTTTGAAACAGATTTACCACAGCAATCCGGCAACAAGGCCGCTGTTTTTGCCCCCCCCCCCCCAACAAAGAAACACAAGGACAGAGACGTCAAGGCTATTCTCAGGGAGAAAACCTGTCCGCTTGCAGGAGTAGTGTCACGGGGTCTTACTTATCTCCTCCCAGATTAAGTCCCAATTGTTGGTCAAGAACAAAGGCAGTCAGTGAGGAAACCAGCCCCCCCAAGGGCCAGATGGTCAGCGTCCAGAGCCCCCCCACCACCACCTGACCTCTCCAGCTCTTGGTCTCTGTAACAACGCCGGCACGTGCTTAATTAAGACAGGCCACCCAGCTAAATTACAGTGCTCATCAACAGTTAAACCTGTATGATTTATCGGCAGATAAGGAGCTATTTTTATTGCACAGTAATAGGGATAGAATGATGGAGATATAATTTTATAGGTTATTAAATATTAGTCATGAAAATCACTTTTTTCGCTTGCAAATCTAAGCTAAATTTTTTTATCAGACTTTAACTGTTTTTAGCATAACTGTCTATTATTAGCTGTTGTTTGCTGTATCAAGCCGTTGGTTGTACTCTGTGTTATTACATAAACTAATTAAAAGTTAAGAACATTCAAAAGAGTTCTGTTAGAAAAAAATGCCTAAATTTGATTTTTTTTTTTTTAAAGGAAGTTTGCAAGCAGTAACCTATTTAGCATGTCTTAAAAAGCTACATTCAAACATGCAGGCAAATTAATCTTCTAATTTCTAGGACACTCTTTGCCTAATTAGCACATCTCACATTTTATTGGTAAAAAATAAAGAAAGGAAAAACCTCACAAGGCAACTTGTTGCACTAGATTTTAAAAAGGTTTATTACTGTTTTACTATTATTTTAGTCCTAATTTGCAAAACAGCTTAGGTGAAAGGGCGTCAGACCTCCATGTTGGAGAGCAGGGTTAGAATACCGCATGCGGCATATATATCATGGGAATTTATGGCGGACAAATTCCATCATCCAGTGTTGATCCTTAGACCATAAATGTCAAATCCATACCTCATGCCATGACATCCATAGCGAATGAACAGAGAAATATACAAGTTCAGACTTTACACGGCGAAACCCAGATCTGTGTCCACTGTCTGAAGCCGAGCCACTACGACTATAAATGGGCTAACTGAACATGATGGAAATGGAAACAAGAAGAGAATAAGTCACTGTTGGAATTTTACTATTCTACTCCATGAAGCTGTGCAAAATAATCCTTGAGGCCAATTTCAAGCCCACTGAACTTGACTCTATCAAATGTGGAATATGCCAAGGAAAAGCTATATCCATACCGCTCTTCTGCACAGAGCAGAGACCCCTAAGCCAAACAATCAACAAAATTGGCAACAAAACAGTTACCTCCTCCACATGGATTAAATAAAACTGGTTTGCTAAGAGTGAGGAAGAATTGAACAATCTAATCAACATAACCTACAGCAATGTAATCAGAATGACGTTTGAATCGGATAAATTATAAAGAGATGGAAGGTAATCAACACAGAGGAAACTACCAGAAAGGAGAACAGCAGATGTTGAAGGTACCCATAACTACTTGAAATACCAGAGGCACGTAGAAAGGATGAAGAGGCCACAAAGAAAGTGGCAACAGCCAAATACTTCCAACAAGTAAGGCAAATTCTGAAAAGTCGATTCAGCATCAAAGACATCCTGGCAATCACCAGCGATTCCTTGGCAGTGATCAGGTAATATGTTGGTCAATTATAAAAATTTAAACCACTGATGTTGAAACACAAAAACTGCTCACCATACACGGTGCATTCCACCCTCAATCCAGCATCCATAGGCTTTACAATAAGCACATAAATAAGGCAGATGTATAGTGAACATCAGGGCCAAGTGTAAAATCCAAGCTCCAAGAATAAAATGGGAGGATGAAGCTGAAGCGCCGGTGTCCTACAACTTTTGAATTGCTGCTCAGTATCAGTCAACTTCTCCAGAATCCTGCTAATGACCTGATTAGATGACTCAGGTGTGTTGAAGCAGGGACACATCTAAAAGTTTCAGGACACCGGCCCTCAAGGACTGGAATTGCCCAACTATGTCTTAGAGAATGGAAACTAGAAGAAAAGGAGCTGAAGCTGCACAATAAACGTTGGAGGAAAAAAATCCCTGCATGGAATGTTCCACCGTCAGATAGCTGAAGTGGCCGATATGACCAAATTAACATAAGATGGAAAGAGCCAGACAGAAGGGCAACATAGAAGCCTGATCATAGAAGCACAGGAGCAGACCACAGCAACAGAAGCCCACATCAACTATACCAGGCAAGACCTCTGGTGCAGCCTGTGCAAAGAGATCCCAAAAAACATTTCAACCCCTCAGAGCAGTGGAGGGCTGCTGTGATCGACACTGCCATCCCAAATGAGGGAAACATCAGGGTATACAAACAAAGAAGAAATATCAAGGGCTCAGGAAAACAACCTGACAGGTGAAGACAACTGTAGCGCCTCCGGTCATTTTGGCACTTGGGGCGTGACCTCCACATTTGAAAAATGGCTATAAGAGAAAAACAAAAGGTTGTAGGTTTTATATATATATATATATATATATAAAAGCTATGATAGCCATTAAGTATAATAACATTGTTAAAAAAAAAAATTTGCATAAGATTTATAGATGAATTGCTGATTTTTTAAATGTGACAAAGCACAGAGAACATCTTCTCTGCAGTGTCATCTGATAGGATTTTATCTCAGTCTGTTTCAACACCAAGCCTTAGGCAACTGCTATTTTCTGCAGACAAGCACTTAAATTAGTGGTCTGGCTCCAGACCTCGTATACTTGACATGAGTTCATCAACAATGGGTCAACAAAGGCAGAATCAATACCTAGACAAGATACATACATTTCCTCTGGCACTCAAGTTGTCATCGGAAAATGAAAAATAACATTTGGGGGCCTTAAGAAGCTTTAAGCTGAGAGGAGACGGTTACATTCACAGACTTACAGTCAGCCATCCCTGAGCCAACCACAGCATTAGGGGAGGCGACCAAACAAATGAGGAAAAACTGGTTTTACTGAGATAAATTTGTGAATTCAAGACAGAGACAGAGAGAGAGAGAGAGAAAGAAAAGTTTGCCTACACTTTTAAATTGATTGTGCAATTTAAAACAAAAAAAACAACTACTTTTACAAAACCTCTGCTTTGTGCGAACATTTAACATTTTCCACCCAAATCTGCAGATGGAAAAATAAAAACTTTGGTAGACATGCTTGTGCGCGTCTGACAGCGTCAGACACAGACGTGACGTTTATCGCGCGTTTGAAGAGCAAATCGGACCCGCGGACGTACGTCTTACCTGGAGGAGCCTGGAGCCCCCGGAGTGGCCGTGTCCGTGGAAGAGAAGTCGCGTCAGAGAGCGCAGGAAGCCGCGCCGCTGACCCGAGACACCAGCGTCGGCACGGACGCTGCAGCGGACACAGCTGATCTGCGAGCACCGCCGCGCTGACGTCAGCTGAGCGGAAACTGCGCTCGGTCTGGTTGGAGAAATGGAGGAGGAAACCCAAACAACCCAAAAATAAAACGAAACATACAAAAAAATAAATTAAACAAACAGAAAAAATAACAGAGTAGGAAAAATACAACAACAACAAAAAGGAAAAAACAACAACAACAGCAAGAGAAAAGAAAAACAAAACAAATAGAAGAAATTACAACCGCATAACTAAATTACAACCATACCTATAAAACTACCATATTATTACATTGTCAACAGTCAAACAAAAAACTAAGCAAACAAACAAACAAAAAAAACAACATCAAAGACATTAAGAGATAATACAGCATGACTCTTGTTTTGTTTTACAGAAAAGGCAGATAGATAGATAGATAGATGGATGGATGGATGGATGGATGGATGGATGGATGGATGGATGGATGGATGGATGGATGGATGGATGGATGGATGGATGGATGGATGGATGGATGGAT
>JAVLVB010000458.1:2898011-2935742 GCA_032876305.1 Orestias chungarensis | reverse complement strand
ATAGATAGATAGATAGATAGATAGATAGATAGATAGATAGATAGATAGATAGATAGATAGATAGATAGATAGATAGATAGATAGATAGATAGATAGATAGATAGATGGATGGATAAATAGATAGATAGATAGATAGATAGATAGATAGATAGATAGATAGATAGATAGATAGAAAGACTTAACACTTGTTAAAATAAAGGGATAAGAATGTTATCACAAATTCTTTCTAACCCTTTTTTGATTCCATAAACATGTTTTTAAACTATGTGGTACCTTTATCTGGGATATGTATCTGTTCATGAACCTGATTCAAATTCCTCATTCAACAAGGGAAATCCTCACAAAGCTTGCAACACGTCGTCCTCTAGCGGCTATTTCTAACAATGGAAAAATGTGGGTTTTGAACAATTTTTTTTGGTTTTGTGTTTTTATACATCGCAAGAATCTCAATTGATTTAAAAAAATTGATATGTGAAATAAACAGGTAGTTAGGAACTAAAAAAAAAAAATAACATAGGGGATATTAATGTTTTATTCTACAAAATAAAAAAATACATTTACGTCGACACTAAAAATGTAAATGAGAAATTGTATTATTTTATTTTTCAAGAAAACCGCATTGTAAGAAAAAGAAAAAAAGCTATGCGTGAAAATGAGTATTTACTGAAAAAGCGGCCTTTAGGTTTTTGTCTCGTCTGTCTCGCGCTGCACCATAAACCCATATATGGTTTATTTTACTGAAACAAACAGGAAATGAAAGACTGGGATATTTAAACAAGTGGGAACAGTAAAAGCTAATGTTATTACTTTATATTAGTGCGCAAACAGTTTTTATTCATTTTTAAAAGTTTCAATAAGTTAATCTGATCCGTAAAGTCATTGAAAACATTTGAGATTGCAACGTGCTGCATCCGCGAGTTGTTTCCAGTGCGGCTAGGCGCATGCGCGCTGCGCTTGACATTTTGAAGCAGCTCCTCCAGGGTGTTTGAACAGGAAGGCGGACATGTTGGCGGAGCCGTGTGAGAGAGAAAAAAACTGCACACTATGCGATTGTTTTCGGCAAACTTAACACACAACTTACGTGATTCCTATTTCTATTCAGCGTGAGAGCTTAAGGCTGTCCCGGAGCGGAGGGGGTGTCGGAGGAAAGCGGTTGACACTGACAGCTGAAAGCGGCGCAGCGGAAGGACTGCTGCTGAAAAACGTTGAAGCTCCGTTTATAAACTTCGAAATTTGGAAGAAGCAGAAGTTTTTTTTTTTTTCCTTCTTCCCACCACTTCTACTTTTGAGCTGCCAGGCTGTTGGCCTTTTTTTTTTTTACAGCTATGGGAATACGCTTGGATTACTTTCCACTCTAGCTTGTTATATTTTTTTAAATATAATAGCATTTTGTTTGGGACGTTTATCCTCAGCTTCATACCACGGAGGTTCTCTAATCTCGCCGCGTTTGTCTTTGCCACTTGTTCGGAGGTGGTGGCGGGGGGACAACAACACATTCTTGGAAAATGTGGAGTGTTTGGTGCCACCTTAACGTCTTGGTTGTCTATGAAAGCTCTGGGACGACGATGCGCTTTCTTTGAGGTGCGGTGTAAAGTTCACACGAAGAAAAGGGACGTTTGGCTGGCTAGCTGCTACTGGCTAACGCTAGCTGGCTAGCCAGCTTTCTCGCCTCTCGCCAGTGAAGCTGTTTTTGTTCGAAAGACACACCAGGGACTGTTCTTGACAGCAAAAAAGAATAAAAAAAAGAAATAAAAATGTCCGCAGGAGAAGCCATGGCGGCACGATTTGAGAAAATCGATGCGATGTTACTGGACCCCAAGTCTGAAATCAACACGGATTGCTTGCTGGTAAGTTTTTAGCTTGTTAGCTAGCGCTGTTTCAGGGTCAGGCTATTCCTTGGAGCAGCAATGCTTTCCAGATTGTCTTAGTTAACAGTTTAAAAGAACAGAAAATGCTGGCATTTACACAGAGCTGGTCTGTTTTGTCCACCAGCTGGTTTAAGTTTAGACTTGTGAACACGACTTTACATTAAATACAGATCTTCTGAAGTAATTCAAGCTTGTGCCATTAGTTAATAATTGTAAGTTAAAACAGGATAGTCAAAAAAAAGTTATAATTAATTTCAAAACACACAAAATAAGCAAGTTGGACAGAATCTGTTATTTTTGTTTGTTTTATATCCATTGTATGGGTTTAAGAATATTTTAATGTAGAGGATGTTTATTACAATTGGGTTTTATTTGTTGCAATCCTTGTTCCAATTTCACCATGCTCGCTTTTAGACCCTGTTGCTGATATACTTTCTCTTGATCTTCTACTAAGCACGCGATTATACATATTTTAACGTGAAGCGATAAACAGACTTTAGGCCTGTTATAAACTTGCAGACCTCTTGTATAAGTATGTGCACCTGAGCACTTTATTTGGGCTACGACTCCTGAATTGCCTTTTGTGTCTCTTGATGGCAGGCTGATGTTGCCACGTGCTACACTCCCTCATTGGTTTTTATTACAGGAATCTTGGGAACTCACTGTCATTGTAGAGGGAATGCCGAAGGGAATGTTGTTGTCACACGACTGTTGATATCACAAATACGCCAGCAGCTTGGATGACAGTGGGACTGCATGCTTTCACAGCGATGTGCCTCTTGGTGACTCATGTGTTGGTGCTGTTAATTTGAAGGATCTGGCGGGTAATTTGGTGGGGTGAAAAATGTTAATTTCTTCCTTTTTGCAGAAAACACAAATTTGAATTTGCAGTGCATGATTACTATTGGAGATTCTGTTTTTTATGATAGTACTTTTATGGCCAAGTTACGTTTTTAACATGCAAAGTTTATACAAATAGATGTAACCTTTTTTTACTTATTCTGACTTTAAATAATGCTGAACTTTTTTTAATTTTAATCTCCATTAGCAGTATTAAAATCATTTCTGTTCGATTAAATGCCAGATTTGTGAATGGGCTGCAGTTGAGCTTTCAACGCAGTATATCATTCTTGTTAACGCTCAAAGTCTAGAAGATGCACAACCAAATTACTGCAACTTGACATGTACAGCTATACTTCACGCCACACTTCATCACGGCAGAATTGTAGATAACAATTAAAGAGCCTGGAAAATCAAATTTTATTTGCCGTTGTTGAAAACCAATAATAAATACATTATTAACAGATCAGAATGCCTCAGTGAGACGCTCGCCCGCTGCATCGTAGGAGAAACTTTTAGGGGAGTTCGTTGTTTCGTTACAACAGATGCGTCGTGGAACGCGAGACGCAGTTCAATCTAATTTCTGTTGTTAAAGATATATCTACTTCCTCACAGCCTTGGAAAATTGCTCCCCAAAAATCTTCAAAACCTCCAGCAACGCGGACAAAAATAGCTTCTGTAAGTTGAGTACCCGGAGCATTTGGGCAACAGAGCTGTCCGAATGTTATAAACAAACACGCCTACGACCAATCACAGCACATGGTTCAAATATAAAGGAGGGTTTCGAAAAGTTTGTCGTCGCTTTGTGACAAGAAGAGGGAAACAATAAGACGCTCAGGACAAAATGTTTTGCTCTCGCAGCTTATTTTATCAGATTTTTTGGCTTTTCGACCCAACCATGCATAGGCCGTAATTGTCTAATCAAAATATTCTTCGTCCAAGCTTTTGTTTCTTAGCAAGTGTAAGGACGCTGCTTTTAATATTTCCTAATGTTAGCAGATATTTTATGAAGTCCCAATTCAATCCTTTCTTCTGGAAAACAATGCCTTTTGTTCTGGGGTTAATACACATTTCTCACCAAAATATTGTTAACTCTGGGCTACAAAGCCTGTATCCTTCCTGAAAGGGCTGATGGCTAGAAATTTCTATCCCGTTTTTACTTGCATTAAATCCTTTTAGCAGACAAACTTCGCACTTTTAAGCATGTAGAAGACAAAAGTTGTACTAAACAGTGAAGCTGACCTATGGAGATCCTCAATGCTGTTGATTTGTTGTTTCTTGTCCTCTGTTTAAGGTGTTGCCTTATATTACTTCATCGGCTGTGACTCAATTTATCTCTAAAGGTTTTATTGATCTGAAGCATCCAATGCCACAACATCATCATCCGGGGTTTTTTAAAGTACTTAAACAGCCTGGTAGTGTACATTTATCTAATCTGCCTGACTTTGTTGAAAGTTTGAGTAAAGGAAGGTTTGAAAATATAAAAATAAATCCAGATATTGGGGGAATAAATTTTTTTTATTTTATTTCTAACTCACCTAAAACTTAAAAAGTTTATCACATTGTCATCTTGTTAAAGTGAAGAATTTTTAATATTTCATATTTTTAAATATAGGATTAATAGTTAGCATCTGCTTGAAATTCTTGGCCCATGATAAATGTTGCTGTTCTGTGCATGTTGATTGCAAAGTGAAAGGGTTAAAGAAGGGGGGCGGGCATCCTCCAAAAACCCTTCCCACATGCCAAACTTGTAATGTTTGCAGTATGCACAGATGTTTTCTTTAGATAGCTGCCTTTGAAAATGCATGCATATTTCCTTGGACTTCTCATAATATTTTAGAAAAATCTATTAAACTCACCCAAAACTCAAACTGCTTTGCATATTTAACAGGGTAAAGCCTGTGGCTACTCTTCCTACTCCAAAGCCCCACACAAGGGTGCCGTTTATGTTTTTTTTTTGTTTTTTTTCCCCCTACCGTTCTCACCCCTGATCAATGAATAGTGGCCTTTTTTTGCATGAGGCTCCCTCGCTTTCTACCATGCGTTTCCACCCACAGCTTAATAAAATTCCTTACTAATCAAATAACCTCTTGTCTTTGACTGCTCTGGAGTTCCCAGTTTGTCCTAATGCTGTTCAGGAGAGAGAGTGTCGAGAACAGTCAGCTCTGAGGTGGCAGGGTGTGGGCTCTGAATTTCTCCCATAAACCAAAATTATGTGGACGGAAGAGCAGAGACTCGTGTTTCCGAGGGCTGTGAATCAGGCCGTTTTACTCATAAAGCAGCCAGAGTGCTTGGCTGTGAGTAGCATTTTTTTTAAAATCAGAATGCACAGTACTGGCCTTGTGCCTGCTATCTTTGTTTTCCTGCTTCTCGGTTGTGGTTGAAGTGTCTCGCTGCTGAAATTCTACCTTCCTCAGAAGCTTGGAGTGTTTTGTGTAAATACATTTAGCCTCTATCTTCTGCTCCGCTTTACGAGAGCATATTTCCTATGTTCTCTGGCTCTCTTTCCTTATCTGGTTTATCTAAAATGAATCCTCCTTGTGGCGAATAGTCCTTCTGTCAAGATTCAAGCCCTTCAGCCTGTTCAGGGTTTCAGGACCCAGACGTTAAGCCAAAAAATTTTTTTTTAAATGTCATCAGTGCTTTGATTTACATGCAACAGTAACATTTAAATGACAAAATTCTTGTAAATTTTGTAGTTTGTTCAGTGGTTAATCATCCCAGCTTCTGCAGCGAGAAACTGACATTTACATCTCTTAACTGTTGTCATGAATTTAGTCAAAATAAGCTGCACCTGCTCATTCCACTAGTTATGTTTAAAGTGAATTGTATTGCGACTTGCCCTTTATTTCACATGTTTAAATGCTTCCTGGCTCTGGTAATTGAGCACTTTTTGAGCATTTCAGTCATACTGTGTTTATCCTTCTGTTGAACTTTTAACTTGAGTAATTACAGGAAACGGCAAGGCAATTAAACCAGATTTAAACTCAATGATCCATGTGAGGTAGAATGTTATTTGGTTAAAATGATTGAAAATATGAGTAGAAGCTGAAATGGGTCAAAATTATCTGCACTTACATATGATAAGATCGTTAGTTGTATGAAAGGAAAGTTGATTTGATTTTTTTTTTGAAGAGTTCATGTGTTTTAATTCTGTCTTTAAGTTCTCATCTTTCAAACGGATGTCTTAATAATTTCGAAAATTTTCAAAATCAGGTGTCACAGTGTAGGGTTTAAAGACAAATACTATAAAATACCTTAAAAACATCCCCCACTAATGATCTGCTAAGGCCTCAGCACAGCAGGTTCAAGTCTTACTCGTGCTAAATGCTTTCTCTTGTCTCTGCAACCTTTGTCTTTAATTGGCAGTCCTAGCCCTCGAGGTGGTGTTCATGCTGATAGTGTAACAGCGGCCGGGTTCACTCACAGATTTGCATGGTTTTGACATGGAGATAATGTGATGTTGTCAGGACTTGTCTGTAGCTTTCAAGGTTGTGGTGATATTGATGGTGTTTCATGTTGAGAAAGGCTTTTAACATTGAATGTTATCACTATTAAGTTTGTGTTTTCTTTATACATGTACATTCGGATACGATGCAGCAAAAATGTTTAAGAAGTATTTTTTTATTCCGTTTTTGTTTAGGTGACAGTATAGCTTTAAAAAGGCTTGTTCATCATGGAAATCATGAACATGTTTTCAGGCATACAGATTGTGTATGTTGGTATCTAATAAGCTATATAAGGTTAATCTCTGATACAGTCGTCTTTGGACATGATAGGATGTTTCATACTCAAAAATAAATAAATGAAGCTGTTACTTGTTTAAACACAACATAAGTTATGTACTATGATGGGAATTTTTTTGCTATTGCTTGATAGGAACTACTCTCCAAGAAACTACAACCACTGTGCCGAATGTTCTGTTTTTGAATGCTAATCCGAGTTTCCCCCGTTTTAGAGCTGTTCTGGTTAAATTGGGCTTTTTAAAACATATCAACATATCAATTTAGTTAAGGGCTTTTAGGTTTTGCATTTAAATATTGCATATTTTACATTTTATGGAGAAATGGGAACATGATCAAGTTATCTAGCACTAAATAAACAAATGTATTATGTTCCATAGGTTACTATGTAGGATGGGCTATTTATTATGCCAGATGTTGCAATCGGCAATCTTTCCTTTATGACGGCAATAATTGTTCACTAGGTCAATTAAAAGCAATAAAACTAAGATATCTCCCTTTGTTTACTTCATGAATGCATCAGCCCAGCAGACTGTACTGTACAATTATATAAATGTTGGGCTAACATGATTGGATGCTTAAAAGAACAAAATCTAGCAAATATTTGATTCAATTAAAAAAACAGGTTGCTTGATAGAGCAACCTGCAGCTGATTTATCTCTTAAGTTATCGATAAACAATCCTTTGAAAATCTTTGGTGCCTGTATGTTTCTTTACTTTTTTCCGAATATTGTTACCATGTTTGAAAAAATGTCTTATAATATAACATATTTATCATAAAATTATTTAATGATAAATATGTGGAAGGGCTTGATGTAACTAGTCTGTTTTCCTGAATGGTCCTTACATGGTCTAATGAGAACAGTCAAAAGAGCTGACAGGCGTATGAATGTGAATAGGACAGGCTCCTTATTCAATTTTATGATATCATATTTAGATAATATGTGCAATGTGGCTGTTCTTTTGTTTAAAACCCACATATCGACATGTGGAACTATTTTTATGTGAAGTTGGTCTGAAACTGGTACTATAGCACCCCATAAACCTCTCTTTAATGCAAATGAATTTACTAAACCTGATTTACAAGTAAGTAATAAAATCTGATGGATTCTTTGTTTTAATATGGTTTCAAATAACCTCGCACCAGAGGGGGCATTTTTCGTTGTCATTATAAACGTGTTGTTAAGAAGTGATTTATCGTCACAACGATATTATTTATCCATTTTTTTCTATTAGCGCGTACAATAGAGAAGCACTTAAAAGATAAATAAATGCAGTTATTGTATGCAGTTAGTGATACAAATTATTCTTTTATGTAACTCTTGTTCTAAAGGAGGCCCTTTTTTAATTGGCATGGTTTCAAAAGCAGAGTTTGGGTTATCGTTGCTTTTGTTGTTATGTTGATAGTATCAAGATATTCTGATAAAATTATAAATCCATGTCGGCCGTTCCCCTATCTCATTTATTGTACCTTGTTGCCATGCTGCAGCAAATGTTGCTGATGGTATCAAACCTAAACAACACTTTTATACATTTGCATAAAGTTTTGATGAAAAACGATCAAGACTCATTGATCAAAGTTTTAATTCTGAAGTGACTGTTGTCAAAAATGTTACTATTTGTTCAAAAGAATAGAGGTATTTACAAATGATTAGGTTGAAGATATACTTGAATTACTCCTTTTTTTGTTGCATTTTCTTGATTAAACTTGAAAGAAAAAAAAATATATCGTTATGAATAAATTAAGGTCAGCAGAGGCTGGCTTCTGTTGCAGGACAGAACAGAGTTGTCAGCTGTAAACTGCTCTCCTCAGCCTTTCAGTTATGGGAACAACAATCGGCTG
The DNA here is from genome assembly GCA_032876305.1 of Orestias chungarensis. Classification (NCBI taxonomy): domain Eukaryota; kingdom Metazoa; phylum Chordata; class Actinopteri; order Cyprinodontiformes; family Cyprinodontidae; genus Orestias; species Orestias chungarensis. The sequence goes on along the minus strand of JAVLVB010000458.1, from coordinate 2,927,448 downwards.
AGCTATTTGTAGCGCCGCATTCCCCAGACTGACTGATTATGTTCAGGAATGCATACTAAAATGAATTTTTCTTTGATAAACAGTCCCGCTTTTTTAAATGTTATTTTACATCCTTTCACATGTATTTATTATTGTCTTTGAAGTCGAGTATCTTATTTTAACAGAGAGCTCACAACCCATGTCCTGGTTGGACTCAGCTCATGTTAAATACACAGCTTATTTGTGTGATTAAGATTACAAATATGGAAAAGGAACAGCAGAGTTTTGTTAGAAAGTTGAGCTTGGTAACCGAAAACGTTGTGCTCAAGTATTTTCACTCGAAGGCCTTTTTTTGTCGTGGACTCTTGCTCACTTGGACTGTGTAGGAAAATGGGTCCCCGTTTAGCCTTAGCTCTTGGTTCACTGTCACTGCCATTTATCCAGTGTTGTTTGATAAGCAGTCTTTCTAGGTAAGTGGGATTTCCTGTCGGTGCATATTACTCTCTGCAGCAAAACTTAAAAGCCGTTTCAGCAAAGTGAAAACGTAAAAAGAACTCGAGTGCGAGGCTCACCGAGGGAGTGCATTTTAACGTCGGTTTCTGTCAGGAGTAAGCAGTAAGGAAGTGCTCTGGCATTTTATGCTTTGAATGGCTTCGCTGGGCTGTGTGAACACATTTGTGTTTACATGGGCTCAGCCTACAGGGGAACTGCCTTTATTTGCATGGCTAGCTGAATGGCTGTCTGCACAATTTGTCACGTGTGGAACACTTATTTTGTTGTGAGAAGTGGCAAAAAAGGAAACCAGAAGTAAGGCAAGTTCACATGCCTTAAGTTGATGCGTTGAAGTGGGTGATGTGGCCGAGGCTCGCATGGAAACTGTAGCTCAGAACTCAATGGCTGGAAAGGTTCTTGGGAGTTTTCTCGCTAAAAAAGGTTTTGCAATGGGAGAAGTAGTTACCATGTTTCATGTCAGCCAGCAACGCACTTTAAAAAAAAACTTATTAAAAAAAAAAGTTTATTTTTTAAGCGTGCTTGTCACCCGTGACAGTGTTTGTAGATGTCAACTGTTGTGCAAACACTTACATTCAACCTTTCCTCTCTCTCGCAGCTGAGGCAACATTGTGGCAGCAGGTGTAGACACCTGGTTTAGATTAGTAGACGGCAGCCATAGAAATGAATCATTGTCGATCTACATCATTTTACAGCAGTTGTTTATTTTTTAAATTAAGCATTTTTACAAAAGTGTAGTTTTCCTTCCTTTCTTCCTTATGGTGATTGTGGAAAAGTTTAAACGGAAAGTTTGATTATTGCTTTATCCAGATCACTTTAATTTGCATTAGGATCATTTGTGTCGATAAGATTTATATAAAAAATCGGGAAACTCCATAATTTAAATGTTTAATTAGTGCCACTCACTTGTAACTTGCAACACTTTACAGTTTCCATTGTTGCATTTTTAATAAGACTGTTCTGTCCTTGATTACGGCTGATGTTTATTTTCATGCTTTTGCTGTTTGTGTTTCTGGGATGGGAGGGCAGGAGGTTGGTCATGTGATATTTGTTTGGTCATGTGATAGTGATGCAATGTCAGCAGTGGGGTTGCTTTTGGTTTCTTTGTCTGAATTGTTGAACCATTTTCTCTATTCTGACAGTAAAACTAATGTTGGATACTCTGTAGTATATTTTAAAAGAGTTAACTTAATAGAATACAGTATAAACTAATAATATTAAAAAAATGTAAACAAATTGGCAATCAATAAAATTTAACTGCCAGGACTTATGATGAAATTATAAATTATTATGAATTACTATTTGACTATCACCTGCTTAAAGTTTCAAATATTTATAAAAAGTTTGGCAAAAAGACATATGTCGTTGTTTGTACTTCATGGATCACCTTTTGTGTAAATTTCCGGTGGTTGGACAGGTTTGTTGCGTTGTACAGTGGTGCAGACTTCAGAGCAGCGAATCTCATACACTAAATGTTGTGATCTTTTTTTAGATTTCAAAGTAATCACACACAAAACGATCAGATTATACCTTTTATTGTTTGATGAATGCTTCTGTGGTTGGCTCAGGTGCAGCTCACTTTTTGTTTTTGTTTAACAGATACGATGTAGTTCTGTCTGCTGAAGGATATTCGGTGCCTAGCAGGCATTAATGCATCATCTTCGATTAAACTCATAAGGGTTAAATAATTGTATTTTATTTTTTAAATTGTATTTATTTTTATTTCTGGGGTTAATGTTTTGCATGGTTTTCCGTTTACAGATGGTGCTGTCCATTTTTTTATGGTCTTTTCAGTAACTGCGTTTTTACTTTGATTGCTTTAGTTGCAATGACAGTTTTAACTTACAGTATCATGCCCTCTTTCTCACTCTGCTTTTTGAGTTAAGTTATTTTAGTGATCAATGTTGTTTATTTTAACCTTATTCGGTTCCCCCGTACTTGTTTTCGGTTTGGACCAGGCTCGTGGTTTCCCCCAACGTGCTATAACCCTGCCACTTCCAAACGAGAGATTGTTTGTTTTTATTTTAAATATTACAAAGATGGGCTAAGCTAGGTTTATAGTTGACACACTGAACTGGTTGACACACTGTGTTCGCATCACATGCTGTTATTTCCAAACATGCTTGTTATTTTTTGGCATATTTAATTGTGTGTGTGGTTGGAACTTGATAAAGCTTGTTCAGTTTAATTCAAAAAGGCTTCATCGATCCCAAATTGACTTTAAATACCTTTGTAACTAACATTATACAATGGATTTTTGAAGGGTTGTTGTACAGTCTGATGAATGTGGTTGAACGGATGTCCTGTAGCAGTCTGTGTTATAGCAAATTATGATAAACTCTGACTAAGGACAGTCATGTTGTATGACAATATCATAATGAGGATACCCAGGATTGTCCATAATTATGTGTACCTTCCACACTAACATCCAATCACCAGCATACATTTTTCATCCATTTAGATCATTTCTTAAAAATACTGCATTGGCTTGGATAAATAACCAGTCACAACCAAAAACAAACAAAATATTTTTATTTAATATTGTCTTCCAATAACACATATTCATATAGTCATATTTTAGTAGTTCCTGTCAACATTTTAACGTTTTTTTTACTTCCAAACATGGCGGGCCGCTGGTGGGCAGCCCTAGCACTGGGCTTAGCGTTTTCTTGGGAAATGTTAGACCGGTCAGCTCTGTGCCTGCCCTCCCCTCCCTCCTTCCTTTCATCATTTAGTTAGACACTGCTGTTGATTGAAAGTATGCTCTTAAGTGACTTAGAACGTGGGATGGACTTCTTCTGTCTCTTCCTCACTTTTTGTTGGGAACTTGTTTGGCGGCATACCTAAAATAGCTCTCTGACGTGTACAGTCCTGTTGAGGAATGCTAATGTGGTTGTCCAGAGTCCTCTGTGGCAGGAAGTTATGCAAACGTGCATTGCTGCGCTTGGAGCCTTGTGATTAGGGTCCCAAAAGACGCTGTCCTTCAGTTCTTTTTCCCCCTTCAGACCCGGCTGACCGGTTTCCATGTGGACAGCATCCTCCCTTATTTTCTGTTGGTGTTCGGTTTTAGCCAAAAAAACCTTGATGATCTTCCAAGATAACACAGGCATGGCTCTGTGTTTTCTTTTATTTCCTCTTTTCAATCGCCTCTCACCACGTTCTCAAAGAAGTTGCTTTTGTTCTTCCCACCAGCCACTCTCCTGCCCCTCCTACCTGCTTTTCCCTGTTTCCACCCTTCCTGCAGGGCACTATTGCTGTTGTGTCTCATAGTTAGGGGTGTGGCCATGACCTCCACTGTTGAGTAGAAGAAACAAAGTTAGCTAAGCGGATTCCTCCGTTGGCCTGAGCTGCTGATTCACCATGTGTCATCAATGCTCTGTTCAGTGACGCAAAATGAAACCTGGTATGGATCTATTCACCATTGAGGAAAAGCAAAATTCCCGCTGTAATAGTGAGTTTTAAGACTCGTGTCCTCAAATAAACTCTTAAAAACTAAGTTTTACCTCAGCTGTGCTTAATGTTAAGCTGTAGTTGATACAATACACTAAGACGACCTGTGATATCGCTGGATATTCCTTTTAGCTTTTTTTCCCCCTGCCTTCTAGATGGACAGCACAGCACTACACGTGTTAAAGTGTTTATGCGGCTGTTTTGTTGGAACCACTGTGGATTATGGCAGATTAGGTTAAACCTTGCCAATGGTACTTAGTCTTCTGTCGAGCCAAGACTCCACCAGTCTCTTAAAACATTCGGATCTCCAGTAGAGTGGATCTCACAAAAAAAATAAAAATGATGTCTTAGTGTCATATTTTTTTGTTACACTATATTGCCCAAAAAATTATAGGATTCCTCTTGTGCAATAAAGTCTAGCAACTGCATTTCTTCTCTACTGAATATTTCCAGGGTAAAGCTTTGGGATTTTCAACGTTGGTTGTTACTGTGCCAACTTTCTGCAGAGTCTAGACATTTAGATTTTCTGTGACTCAGATTAGTGTATAGAGCAGCGGACACAAGGTTTTTCTGGAGTGAACAATAAAACATCTCTATTTGGCAGGGTAATCTAATTGTCTTTGGCAGCTGCGTGAAGAATGCCACTTGCGTGACAGCATCATGTCAGGTGTAAAGTTCGATCTTGGCCAGGTCAGCTTCGCCCCTTAGCTGTAGTGGAGATGAAGGATGTTGATTGGCTCCATCCAGAATATACAAAAATTAAAACAAAGTATTGGTGTAAGGGTGTGTACACTTATTGTCTGCTAGCACAAGATGTGTTTTACAGCTAAATTGTCTGAAAGATGTAGTGGAAAAACACCTACAAGTTTCTATTAACTGGTTGGCTTTTGGCAACTTATAAGGGTTACTAGTTATCTTAATTGCAATTTATTATGTGTGGAAATGAACTAAATTTTTCTCAGTTGTGAACTTGAACTGTTGTGTAGTCGATATTGCAGCCTTTTTGCAAAATATATATATTTCTGTTCATATTTAAGTTTTTTTTTCTGCTATAAAATATGTTTTTTTCTTTTGTTTTTATTTTATTATGTGGTCCAACCTCTGAAGAAAGTGTGTCCTCATTTCAAGGCTGCTCCTAACAGAAACCTTGTATAGACTTCTTCATCGAGGTCGTAAAGATTTGTTTTTTTGGCTCCCTCTTCTTCCAGGATGGCTTGGACGCTCTGGTATACGACCTCGACTTCCCTGCCCTTAGGAAAAACAAGAGCATCGACAACTTCTTGAATAGATGTAAGTATCTCGGATCGTAGCGTTCACTCTCATGTACGTCCTGTTTGTTTCATACGGGGTTTTATGTCTCTGTGCAGCAAAGGAGGCTGTTTTTGTGTCACATTCAGTCTCTACGCTTGAACACAATAGGTGTCTACTGCTTAGTGTCCCCAACAAAGAGGCTTTCATAAATAACCGGTGACCCGCATGAATCATATCAAGGTTGCCTTCTTTGTCCACACTGCCCTCAATCCTTGAAACCTCCTCAATTTAGATTTAATGTAAATATCAGTCCAACATTGTATGTTTTTCCTTAAAAAAAAAATAAAAATAAAAACTATAGCTACTCGATTCTGAGTTCTTGAAAATACCAACTATCATATTACAGGGTATTCCAGGAGTAGTTTTTTATAAAGCCGGCTATTGTAAGCTGGGGGCAGGGCAGTCCTGTTGTAACTTGGCGGTGTACGTCTTTAATTTCCTGAATAACATCCAGTTAACCTATAATTTAATGAAAACAGATACTCCCTCTCATCCATCTTCTGACATAACCCAGTATGTTGCCCCTGGTTGTGTGCGATCTGTTTCTTTGGTTTCAGAAATATAAAAAAGAAAAAAATCATTACCTCGTAAAGAAAAAATACGAAAGGACCAGCCAATTCACATCTCCTCAGTTATTCCTCATCCTGCCTGTTTGTGTAAAGCATTGATCGATTTGGAGTAATGGATTCGCTTCCGAGACCCTGGACCTCTGTAGCTTCAGTCGCCTCTGGCGCTTTTTTACTCCAAATTCTGTCAGTGCAGTTTTCATTGGATCAAAGTAAAGTTAAATAATTGCTCTACTGTATTTAGTCAGGGAAAAAGCTCTCAAACATTGTGTATCTTTTATCTTATAAGCACATCCAGTGGAAGATGTAGTAGCAAACTGCTTTAATTAGAGATAATTTGAACTTTGATGCCTTTACACGCTGTGTTTCCATGCACTCTGGTGACAGTTTTGACCCATGCGAATTGACAGTATTCCCTCTTACATAGCCTTGACCAAAATTGGCCTAATGTTGAATATAATGTGTCTCAGGAGAGCTATAATTATTACTCTGGGCAGAGGCCAACTCTCAATAGGCAACAAACGTTCCCAAACTCTGTCGCTTTTTTTTTTTTCTTCTGTTTACGTTTGCTTACGTTTGAAATGCAGACTTTTCCATGACTCAAGGGATAGAAGATTGTTCAGATACTTAACATTAAGTCGGAGACTAATTTGTTAGTCACTTGGTCGCATAAAGTTTAGAATGTGGGCTAAACCATGCTTCTGCTGGATCTTAAACAATTTTAATTAGGCTTAAATGTAATCGTCATAATCTTGGGTCTTTATGACCTAGTATGGGTAAACAGCCAGTTTACCAATACTAGGTCATACATTTAATTTAGTTGCATCTTAAATAAACTCTACAATGAATCTTTTATTCCTCGTGTTGAAGTTTTGGGTGATATTCTTCTCATTCAAATATTCTGGGTTTTAATTTCATCACAAGTTCTTAATTTAAATAGTTGCTAATACAGATATTTTCATATTTAGAGCGATTTTTACCGAACAACGTGGTGATTCAATTGAGTGTGCTTAAAAAGACCGTTGCTGTTAGTTATACTTGTGCATTAATACCAGTACCTTCGGTTGTATCTATAGTGAAAGTAACTTTTAGGGCATGTATAAACGAGATTGAACATTACATTAGAAGCCAAGGAAAAATGCTCGGCCATTTGAGAATGAGGAGGGCGGCACAACCGATCAACATATCTATTGGAGTGAAAGTGGTCAAGAAATGCATAAAAACTAGTAGTTGTAAAAATAGTTGGGTGTGCTTTTTATCTGTTAAATTTCTAATATTTAATGTCTGTAAACGGAGTATTTGAAACCGAAGTGAAGTTTAGGTTTAGGTTTTTCAAAAATAAAATATCTCCTGAGAAAGGTGATGGCGTGCAACAGACAGATCTAGATAAGATCTAGTATTATAAATTCATCATGCGGGCCATCACACACTCCTGTTGTAAATCCTCCAAATAACTAAGATCCAGAAACGTTGTTAGATTTGTTGTATAAAAAATTCCAACATTATTGTGAGTATTTTAGCAAGGTTCCAGAGGCTTTGTAGTAAAATCAACACATACACAACAACACATACACACATTTATATTTAGGCTATGTTACTAAGCAAGTTGTGCCCAAGTTATTCATTAGTTATGTTTGTAAATAATAAGCTTTTCCCTTTGAAACCTCTCATAATTCATGTTTTTTCAAACTGACATAATAGTATTGTAAAACTTTTTATTGTTGATCTATCATTTGTACTTTTTTCTTTTTCACCAGATAAAAAAACAATTAGTAAAATTCGTGATCTGCGAATGAAAGCTGAAGACTATGAGGTTGTTAAAGTGATTGGAAGAGGTGCATTTGGAGAGGTTCAGTTGGTAAGACTTCCCCTTTTTTTTTCATCAGATCTAAGGGGTTAGGTACTCAAGCTCGCAACTTTGACTTGCTTTTTGTTTTTGTATATTTTTTGCAGGTAAGACACAAATCCACACACAAAGTATATGCCATGAAGCTCCTGAGCAAGTTTGAGATGATCAAAAGGTCAGACTCTGCATTCTTCTGGGAAGAGAGGGACATCATGGCTTTTGCCAACAGTCCATGGGTCGTGCAGGTAAGATATAATTTAAGCATTTATCATCAACTACGGGTCTATATTTAAAAATGTACAATATGGATTCAGTTTAATTAATATTTCTATTTTTTTTTCCAGCTCTTTTTTGCATTCCAAGATGACCGCTACCTCTACATGGTGATGGAGTACATGCCTGGTGGGGATTTGGTTAATTTGATGAGCAACTATGACGTCCCAGAGAAGTGGGCCCGCTTTTACACAGCAGAGGTTGTTCTAGCTTTGGATGGAATCCACTCCATGGGCTTCATTCACAGGTGATGGGCAGCATAGCAACATTTTATTTGTCTTTTGTTTTGTTCTGTGATAAAAAAAAAGGATAGACAAAGAGTGGAAAAAATTGTCTAACTATAGTAATATTGAATAAATACACAAAATTAATAATAGTAATAAAATGTATAAAAAACAAAAATGAATACACACACTTATTAGATATTTGCTAAATATTTTCGGCAAACGCATTTATTTACTTTCTTCTTATAATATTTGTAATTTATGCTGTTTATATTTAACCAAGGATCTGCTTTGACAGATCTAAGTTATATAATTTAATACTAAATGAAATAAAAAAATCTAATCGGACTCTGTTTGCTAACAAAATAGCAAGTGAATTAAAATGAATAAAAGGCAAACATTTGTTTGATTTTTCGGTCAGTCTCAAACACACACAAACTTACAAATTGTGTATATATTTTTTTCACTTTTTGGATCAAAATGCTCTTTTACATGCAGGCCTTGTTTGATTGTGTGGTTACAAATCTTATAGCCTTACAAATATTTCTGTCACACAATTAAATAAGAATGATCCTATTAATTTGAATTAAGGAGGTAGGAAAAAACGGTAGCACAATACATAAAATAGAACAGTAGGGAGAAAAAAAGTATTTAACATCAGAAAATATATTTTCTAGGAAGGTTTAGTGTGGAAGCTAAAAAAATCAGTGGGTGGCAAGATAATGGCTATAATGGCTATGAAATTAACTGTGTAGGTTAACTAATGAGAGGTTAGTCTGTTTAAAAAGCCCACAGTGATAACTTAAATAATTGGTGAGCAACAGCATGAAACATGAAGTACTTTAATAGTTACATATTCTTTTATATATGAATAGATTTACTTTTATTCAATTTGTGATTCATTTATTTATATGAACTGACATAAATGATTTAGTAGTGATTGTTGCACTGTTGGCTCTCTGTTGCTTGATGCAAAGCTGACTGTTCAGTTGTTTTTTGTTTCAACAGAGATGTGAAACCTGATAACATGTTGCTTGACAAATGGGGTCACTTAAAACTTGCAGACTTTGGAACCTGCATGAAAATGAATGAGGTATCATTATTTTATTTTTTTTGTCTCCAAACATCATGCTGATGTTTTTTATTATATGTCGTTACGATACTGTAATTGATTGGCTTGTAAATGCTTTACCATGTTAGGATGGAATGGTACAATGTGACACCGCAGTTGGAACTCCAGACTACATTTCACCTGAGGTACTAAAATCCCAAGGAGGAAATGGCAACTATGGCAGAGAGTGTGACTGGTGGTCAGTAGGAGTGTTTCTTTACGAGATGCTCGTCGGTGAGTGTTTTTTTTCAACTGTTTAAGAATAAAGCCATTGTTTACCACAGAATAGGCCAGTTTTGCGTAACTCCCTTTTGTCTTGCACACAGGCGATACTCCTTTCTACGCAGACTCACTGGTTGGGACCTACAGTAAAATCATGAACCACAGGAATGCCCTGAACTTCCCTGATGACAGTGACATTTCCAACGATGCCAAGAATCTCATTTGTGCTTTCTTGACTGACAGGTAAAATATCAATAGCTGTTTGTCCTTGTTTAGACATCCATTGCACTGTTGCTATGACATCATAATCTAGATACAAGCTAATTGCATTTTACTGTCATGGAGTCTTCATATTGTTGCTTATTTACAAAACCTTTGTCCATGCAGGGAAGTTCGGCTTGGCCGTAATGGAGTCGATGAGATCAAGAGGCATCCTTTCTTCAAAAATGACCAATGGACGTGGGAGAACATTCGAGAGAGTACGACATTTATTTATATAACGTTGCCATAATTTTACAAATCCCGTTTTATTTCGCAGTTAACAACACTGTTATTCTAATCATGAGACCAGTGATCATGTTTTACATTTGACCTACTGCAGACAGTTGCAGGAAATTCTTGCAGACAAGCCATTCATTCAATATCCTTTCCAAGACTAAACGTGATTCCTGCTCGGGAGTATGAATTGGAGGCACAGCCTCTTTGAGGCCAAGAACGGGGAATCAGTTGCTCTCCAATGTTATTGTGCTGGGAGTAACGCTGCAGCGGAGGGATTAGAATCATTGGGCAAAATCCAGTAGCTGCAGTCAGTTCTTTAGCGGCTTTATGTTTTGATGCATTACAGGGCTGATGTCAGCACTTTGGTATTTGCCACCCTTTTGTGATTCCGTGCTAAACCAGCTCTGCCAGACAGCTCTGGTTTTTAACTGGGCTTTGAAATGTACAGTAAAAGAAAGTTTGTTCAAAGGACACTGCAGATTGTGAGAAACTACTTAAAATATTCATAATATTAATAAGCATGATTGTTTTTCAGAACAGTTTGGAAGAAATAAATTATACATAATTAATATACTTGAGCTTTTATAGACTAAAATTCAGAGATAATAATCTCTTTGCATTGTAATTCAATGGTCACCTTTTTGGGTTTGTTACAATTGAAAAGAAAATGTTTTACTTTTATATTTATTTTTATATTTTTTTGTAAATTTTCTTTTTTCCTGATCTTTGTTTTGTATAGCCGCTGCCCCTGTAGTGCCTGAACTCAGCAGCGACATAGACACCAGTAACTTTGATGACATTGAGGAGGACCGGGGAGAAGAGGAGACCTTTCCGATTCCGAAGGCCTTTGTAGGAAATCAGCTCCCTTTTGTAGGCTTCACATATTACAGCAATCAGCAGTAAGTCTCTCAGACGGTGCTTCCAAGCATAATGCCGACCAGTCGTCAGGGATATTTGTGGGAAGGCTTTACTTGATGTGACCTGCTGATGCAGGTTTCGGCCAGTTAGATCTGTCTTTTGAACAGAGAACAGCATTTATCTTATCTTCTTGAGCCATACTGGAAAAGTACATGTATGAGTCTTAGAAAGCTGACATGCTAGGATCAGCTAAGATAGATTTACCCTGAATCAAAGTACTTCCACAAACAAACAGATCCCTCCAATATTTCCACTACAGCTGTTCCCAATTATAGCTTCCAATGAAGTAATTTAAAAATATCTGAATTAGCCCTTTAAATATGAGATGTTCAAAAGGCTTCCAACCTTTCTGAACTCAACAGGTATAATCCAATAAACCTCTCTGTTATCTGTTGAAATTCTCTCTTGCTTTGATGGAGCCTAGTTAAACTTTATGCGTATGGTAGAAAATATCATATACTGCCTTTTTAAGTAGCCTTTAAGTATGGTGCATTAACTAATCACTAGATCTTGACCGTAATGTTTCTTTTCAATGTATAAATCGTTTAGTTTCCAAAAGAAAAAATGGCTAAATTGAAAAATTCAGAAAGATATATATATATATATTTTTAAATCTGTGTCCTTTCAGTCCCTTGCGTGGATCTGCAGCCTCAAAAACAGGTGACAAGCGTAGCAGTTCAACAAAAGAGGACAAGAGTCATGTGAGTATTGTATGACACATAAGCTCACAGTGTAGACGATGCAAGATGTTTCCCCTCATTTAATCTAAAAAAATAAAATAAATGTCTTCTTCTGTTTAGCTGGAAAACCTGCAGAAACAGATCTACCAATTAGAGGAGCAACTCCACAGTGAAATGCAACAAAAAGATGATTTGGAACAGAAATGCAGGTACAGATTAAACCACTGCTCTTGCACAATATGCATTTGATTTAAGTGAAAACATATGAAATGCTGTGACTTCATCGCTGCTGATCTTAGTTGTTTAACATAAGTGACTGTTTGTAGTTAAACTGTGAGATTTGTGAAGGAAAAATGCACAAGGTTAAGTTACTCACTCGGTGTAGATTGATCCCGAACAGCCTGGTGGAATGATGCTATTTGATTTTAAAAAGGAAACTGAACTTTGCATTGAGCAGTGTCTCTACGATAGTATAACTTCTTTATATAACGTAAAATTTTTGTCATCCCTAGGGCATCAAACACCAAGATTGAGAAGATTATGAAGGACTTGGACGAAGAGGTAAATTCTTTTTTTTTAATGCATTTCATTTTCTAAGATTTTAAGTAAATCTGAACAAATTCCGATGCTCTATCATATTGAAGGAGCAGCAGTACTGTTTCAGCTTTTGGGTTTTGACAAAACAAAGTTACTAGTGGGAAGTGAAGTTGAATAAATGCCTGTTTATCATCTTTGGCTTTGGTTAAGGATTTGGTTTCTCCTGCATCACAGCTGCTCTCTGTTTTTCCTTGCCACAGGGTAACCTGAGGAAGAGTGCAGAAGCCACCATGTCTCTGCTGGAAAAAGACAAGATTACGCTGCAGCATAGATTCACAGAGTACCAAAGAAAAGCTGACCAGGAAGGAGAGAGGAGGCGTAATTTAGAGAATGAAGGTAAAAGAAAGAAAGCTGCTGACTATATATACTGACTACTATAAGTGTGGCACCCGTCCATTGGTGCATTTCTGTATCCCTCTAAAATTACAAATGATTTACAACAAAGTTTTTATCCAAGGGAGTTTTGTAACATACTTTCCAAAACAAGAAGCTTTTAAGATATTTTTGTGGATTTAAAAATTATTCTAAGCATTGTTTCGTTGATTTTGGTCTCTTTAGTGTCGACTTTGAAGGAGCAGCTTGAGGACATGAGGAAGATCAGTCAGAACTCGCAGGCGTCAAACGAAAAGATTGTCCAACTGCAAAAGCAGGTGCACGCACATGCTTGTTCTTATTTCCATTTGTGTTACGACTTCGTGTTCATCATTCATTTTTTCACCAATTTTTGTTTCATTAGGCTGCAGACTGCTTTCTTTGTTACAAAGAAAGCAGTCTGCAGAAGTTTCCACAAACAATAAAAGCCTATAGAAGAAAATCCTCTCTTTGCCACAAATAAATTAGTGGTTCTTTAAAAGTGTCAACTTTCCTAGAAATGTCCAGAAAAAATATTTCCAAAAGGTTAGGTAACATTTTTGGCTCAAATTGAGTTTTATTTACCTTGACTAAATACTTTTGCATGACACGTTGCATCCCTACCGGATTAAATGAACTACTAACTTAGTTTGTTGACCAATTTTTGTTGATTTTTGTAACCTTTATTGCCCCCTTTTTGTATTATGGCAATTGAAAGCTGGAGGAGGCAAATGACCTGCTGCGCGCAGAGTCGGACACAGCAGTGAGACTGAGGAAGAGCCACACAGAAATCGCAAAGTCAATGAGCCAGCTGGAGACTTTGAACCGTGAGCTGCAGGAGAGGAGCCGGGGAGCAGATGGAGAGAAGGCCCAGCTGGAGAAGGAGGTTCTGCTTCTTCAGAGCGCGCTGGAGTCGGAGCGAAGAAATTACAGCGAGGGATCAGAAGAGATGAGGGAAATGCAAGGTTAGCTAGGGATGATGATGCACTACTAATTGATTTGTTTATCAGCTATATGTTCTCTTTATCTCAATTTAGCATTCAATGTTCTATTATACGTCCTGTAACGTATAAAACAAAGAAAGGAGGAAAGCAATTTAAAAAAATTATATTTGTTCTTCTGTCTCATGTCCAACCGCCATGTTTTTTTTTTAGAAGTTGTATTACTTAAACATGGTTGGCTGAGATTTAAGAGCATTAAGGCCTTAAAGTCAATCAAACAAACCAGTTGAACTTTAAATAAGTTAATTTCATATTGAAATTGTGGTCGACTTTGTTTCTTGCTCAGCGAGATTGCACGGACTGCAAGAGGAAAACAAAAACTTGAAGATCGCTCTCACTAAAGTGGAGGGAGAACGCAAGCAAGCCCAGGAAAACAGCAACTACCTGGAGAAGGTATGCAGAAACGTCAAATAGTATTTCTCGCCTGTACAAATTTTGTGTATCTGATCCTAATCTTTGTTTTTACAACAGGAAAAGAACAGTTTGGAGATTGACCTGAACTACAAGCTGAAGACCCTGCAACAGCGTCTGGAGCAGGAACAGACTGAATACAGAGTGACACGGGCGCAGCTGACGGACAAATATGAATCTATTGAAGAAGCCAAATCAGCTGCTATGATTGGTATGTCGGCTCTATGTCCCAGCATGCCTCTCGACTTTCCCCCATAGTCTCTCCTTTCTTTATTACTTTTTTTAAGCTTTTGTCCATTTTAAGTAAGTCATACTTATTAGCGTTGCAATTCTGTTATGTCATCCAACGTTAGCTTGAGGTGCTGTTTAAGATTGGAGGAATTTAAAGAAGGTTCTTGTGAAAAGGTGCTGATCATGTTGGGACTTTACCTTACTGAATTTGAAATACAATTACCGATTAATATAAAAGTGATGCATTTAAAAAAATTTGGTTTTTTTTTTAAGACCATGAAAGCATCCACACGCTATGCTCAAGCTATAAGATCACACTATAATACAGGGGGTTGTTTAAATAACATCCTAAGAGGTCTAAATGTAAATGAAAAGTGAGAATGTACTATATATTATCTGAACGAAAACCTTGTCCTTTCAAAAAGACTCTTTGTTCACTAAAAGATCTTTAGAGCACATCAATGTGCAACTGGCTTGTAGACTTCCTGATTGGAAAACCACCGGCAGTTCAGGTTGGCAAAAGCACTTCTAGCACCACGGCACTGAACACAGTGTGCTGAGCCCCATTCTGTTCACCTTGCTGACCCACGACTGCACACCAACACACACCTCCAACTTCTTCATCAAGTTTGTGGATGCCACCACAGTGGTGGGACTCGTCAGCAACAATGATGAGTCCCTCTGCATGAGTGAGGTGAGCCGCCTGGCCTCCTCGTGCAAGGACAGCAATCTCTCGCTGACTGCAGAGAAGACAAAGGAGATTGTTGTGGACTTCAGGAGAACCTACAAACATTACTCTCCTCTGTCCATCAATGGCACTCCTGTGGTGAGGGTGAGCAGCACCAAGTTCCTGGGCGTGTGCGTCACAGAGGACCTTTCCTGGACCACCAACTCGGCATCGTTGGCCAGGAAGGCTAATCAGCGGGCTTATCTACTTTCTCTGCAAGCTAAGAAGAGGTGGAGTCCCCAGCCCTACTATTAGACAGGGGAACCGTCAAAAGCATTGTGACCAGCTGTTTCACCCTCCAGCTCATCGTGAGAGCAGCTGAGAAGATTGTTGGCACCTCTTTCCCCTCAGGAGAAAGGTGTCAACAATCAGGACTTATACAGCTCCTGCCTCGGAAGGAAAGCCCTCCGCCTGGGAGGTGATCAAACCCATTCTCTACACAGCTTCTTCACCCTGCTCCCATCAGGTAGGAGACTGCGAAGTCTCGAAGCGAGGACCAATATAATGAGGGACATTTCCATCCACCTGGCTGTGAGGATGCTCAACTCACTCCCTACCTTACCAACTGCTCTCATATCCACTTTAATTCCATAAACTCCGACTTTAAGAACTTAAAGTCGGAGCCTTATGCTAAAATCTCATCATTTGCACTAATTTTTAAACAGATTCTGTCTGGCAATATCATTTACTGTCTCACACAAAAAAAATCACTTTTTTCTACGTAGCTTTTTTATATATTGTTTTGTATTGAGTTCACTTAAGGTTTTTGCTGCTACATTGATAGGAGAGTAACGTAATTTTGATCCTCTGTATGCCTGTATAACTACTGACAGTTTTCACTTATTTCCAGCAAGGTGAACATGAGAACTCATCTAAAGGGTGTAAACTTGTATAACTCAAGATTCATTTAAGCTAGATTTTGCCTGTTATTTTGCATCTTATACATAATTTCTGAAAATGTCTCAGAACTTGGACAAAGGGTTCCTTTGAGAAATTGTCTCTGAAAAAATATATTTAAAATGAAGAGCTACACTTTAGCTGGGCTGCCTGCTGTTAAGTTAATGTATCCGACCCTGTTTCACTGCAGCTGTTCAGCAGAAGATGGCAGAAGAGACTGGAGCCAGGATAAGAGCGGAAGGCCGTGTGGTGGAGGTTGAGAAGCAATGCTCGATGTTGGAGTTTGACCTGAAGCAGTCCGTGCAGAAAATGGAACAGCTAATGAAGCAAAAGGAAAGGCTGGAAGATGAGGTTAGTATATGCTTGATATGTAAGGGAGTTTGAATGCATTAATTAATTCAGGGCTCTTGTACGATCTAGAAAATACATAGGTTTGCTTTCATTGGTTTCAAGGTATGGATGGGTTAACATAATTTATAATTAAGAATGAAAAGAATGTGTACATTGATTTATATTTACAATAGATGCTTTTGATTTTCCTTATAAAATATTAGTTTTCCAGTTTGACATACATCAGATTTTTTTTTTTGACTGAATGTGTTTTTTATGTTTTTTGAGACAAGGCAACTTTTGTACATTTCCTTTTTTCTACTTTTCTTTGTTTCCTTCCTTCACTTTTGTCTATCCTATTATCCTTTTATTTGCACTTCCTCCTGTTTTTTGTTTTTCTTGATTAATCCCTTTTTCAGTCGAGTCTTGCTATCTTTTCTGTTGCCTTTCTTCCCTGTGTGTTTCCTTCTTTTCCTCGGCCTTACCTCTCTCTTTGTTTAATTCCTTTCTTCCTGCTTACTAACCTTGTTCGCTTCCTTCTTTAGGGATTGTTTGAAAATCACAAAACAGTCCAATTATCATGTTGTTTCAGAATGTTTAGAAACCACATTTGAGACCTGATTGCCATTTAAACATTAGAAAATTGTTACAGGATGTTAAAAAGCTTAATTTGAAGTTCAAAATTTCCTTTCCCTCAAATCTTGATTCGTTAGGTGAAAGGTCTTCACT
This sequence comes from Orestias chungarensis, assembly GCA_032876305.1. NCBI lineage: Eukaryota > Metazoa > Chordata > Actinopteri > Cyprinodontiformes > Cyprinodontidae > Orestias > Orestias chungarensis. The sequence goes on along the minus strand of JAVLVB010000458.1, from coordinate 2,910,586 downwards.
TACATCTGGAACAAGAGTCGAGTAAGAGACTCGCGGCCCAAAGCGACCTGAAGTGCCGCATGCAGGACGTGGACCGCCTCAGGTGTTCAGAGAAGCAGCTCAAGCAGGAGATCAACACGGCGCTAGAGAGTAAACGCTCACTGGAGTTCCAGCTGGCACAGATGACAAAGTAGGTTTTAGACATGTTTTACGAATGATGCCGGATTTTTAAAGGACGACTGAGTAGACTATTTATCATGATCATGGATTACTACACTGATCTGGCCCTGAGGTTTAGTGTGAAACAAGCTGGCTACGGCTCCAGAGAGAATTGTTTATTTTCTCACCTTACAGCATGGGCCAGTAATTCTCTTAAGAAGTTTAGGTGTAAATTGCTTTCCAATTGCCGGGTATTTTCAAATAAGTGCTATTATTTCAGCTTAGAACGTGAGCTGGCCAAAGCTGATCCGAGACGATGTTTACCCAACTGGATTAGGCTTTATTCCTAGACTCCATCCACTCATTTGCTAATCCTCTTGCCATCTCGTTCTACTAAATAATTAGATTTTAAATGCTGTGTTATGGTGGGATTTTTGTGGGTAAAAGAAATATAGATTCTGATGCTTTCATCTGTGATTTGAACAAAAATGCACATAACTTATTTGGAAGCTTGTTTTAACAGACAGTACAGAGGCAACGAGGGACAGATGAGGGAACTTCAGGATCAGCTTGAAGCCGAACAGTATTTTTCTGTAAGTAGAAAGTCCCAGAATCCTGACGCCTCGGCAATTTTGGTAACCGCGCAAAATCATCATACTCTGTTTTTTCTCGTCTCTCAGACGCTTTACAAAACTCAGGTTAAGGAACTGAAAGAAGAGATTGAGGAACGGAACCGGCAGGTACAAGACGCTCAGAAGAAGGTGCAGGATTTGATGAATGAAAGGTACGTAGGGAACGTTTGGTTGTTGCAGCTTTTAGAATCTGCCTCTGAGGTTTTTTTTATTTTTATATATAATTTTGTATTTTGTTTATATTTTCTTTGGCACAGAGAGTCATTGTCTGCTCAGCTGGATCTGACTGTGACCAAGGCCGAGTCTGAGCAGCTCGCTCGCGCTCTGCAGGAAGAGCAGTACTTTGAACTCAGCCAGGAAAACAAGAAGGCAACCGCCAGGCACAAGCAGGAGAATGGCGAAAGGGAGGCCACTATTGCACAGGTGAGCTTGACCTAAAACACCTCATTTTAAACTTGATTTGTGGCCCAAACGTTTAGAAAATTTGATTGTTTTCAAAATGTTGTGCAGCTTGAGGAATCCAATAAAACTCTGACCAAAGACGTGGAGCACCTCAGCAAAGATAATGCAGAAATGAGCGAGAAGCTTCGCGTTCAGGAGGAAGGTATCCTTGATACATTTGTCTGTTTACATTTAAAGAATGAGCTTTAGAGTTCTGTGACCTCAGGAAGTTTTGAATAAAAATTGTGTAGGAACCATTGTTAACTGGGTCACAATTGTTGTTTTTTATTTGTCAGAATTTGTCTCACAGAAGGAAGAGATCATAGCTTCAGTCAAAGCCAACTATGAGAAGGTTCTTCAAACAGAGCGCACACTGAAGACTCAGGTACTGATTAAGTTCCTCTCTGAGGTCTACAGATGTACGCCACTAACATAGAACTGACCGATCGTTTTTATATTTTATCTTTTAGGCCGTGAACAAACTGGCGGAGATTATGAATCGCAAAGATATGAAGCTTGACCAGAAGAAGAAAGGTAGCACCGCGGAACTGCGCAAGAAAGAGAAAGAGAACCGTAAGCTTCAGCAAGAGCTCAATCAGGAGAAAGAGAAGTTCAACCACATGGCCATCAAGTACCAGAGGGAGCTCAGCGAAATGCAGGCGGTGGGTTACACACATGCGTAACTAAAACACAGAGGGGGAATGTCCCAAGTGGGATTTGGTTTTTAATCCAGAACTCTTGGTCTTGCCCTCACCAGCAACTCGCTGATGAATCCATGCATCTGGCTAGCAAAGAGAGCGACATCGAGCAGCTCCGCGAGAAGCTCAACGACTTGCAGCAGCGTATGGAAAATTCAAGTGTTGCCAGTTTGCAGACAGATGAAATGGACTGCAATACTGCAGGTATGAGTATATCTGTGATGGGTTGTACACAGTGGCTCAATAGCACAACTATACAACTCAATAAAACCAATCACTTTGCTAGCTTCCTACCTATATAGCTGTTCTATTTCAGAACTTACTGCTTAGATTAGGTGTTGTCTTGACATTTGTCTAAAACAGCTTGTTTGTATGCTGTTATTCAGCTATGAATTGACACATATTTCCTGTTTTATTACTTTCTAGTTGGAACAGATACTTAAGCTGAACATGTGTATTTTGTGACCAATTTTTCATCATTTGTTTTTGTGAGGCCTCAAATAATTCAAGTCATTTGTTGTTCTTTAGCGGTTTTAAACACTTCAGCATTGATACTCTTCTCTTTTACTGCCTTGATCACATGACCAAAACATTCAAATTAAGCGCCGACATCATCTAGTAAACATTTAAGCCTAGCCAGTAGTGACCTTTCTTGCTGATTAGTTGGAAACACTGGTTTCAAAGTAGAGTCAGAGTTGAACTCTTTAGCCTTGGCCTGATTTTTTAGGAGGCAAATGTATACCATGTTCATGTTTGATGTTGGCTTTGTTTCATAAATTTTTTTATATTCATAACTTACATTATCTGATTTTTTTTATTTTTTACATTATTATCACTACTTTATTTATTTTTTACTAAACATAAATTTAACACTTAAAGCAAACATTACAATTGAGTATCCATCGCTTTGATATCAAGATATTCGTTTTTCTTCAGACAAAGAGCAATTTTCATCTGTCACCTTTATTTCTTGAAGGTGGCCTTTAGTCTGGGGATTTCTGGCGCCCCCTCCTGATCCACTACATTACAAAAAATGTTATCTGGTGATTTGATTTTTAGATTTAACAAAATAAATGCATTAGTCACTTATCCTTAGAAACTTTTACACTTATGTCTCACATAAATATGTCTCACTATTATAATATACTAGAATGTCATGTTCAGTGGTTCACAAAGGTAAAGGTTAAATTCTAGTTGTGTTACGTAGACACCAGCCAGGAGTGGACAAGCTGAAAGCTAGAAATTGTCCCCAGCTATGTTTTCTTGCATCTCTGAAACATAAAGGTTGCCACATTGGGTTTTAGGATGCTAATCCTCCAGTTCATTTGTTAATGTAAGCTACAGTGGGTTCTGATTGGTTACTTAAAAAATATTTTTGCAGAATCTCTTCATGAACGATGCATCTAATTTCTCATCTTTTTAAATGTATTTAACCATTTGTCTCTTATTTCCCTCCTGTCCAGTTGGTTCTCGTTGCTCTTATCTCTATAACTCCTATTCCTTTTCTTCTGTGAGTAAATCGCTGGATGAACCCTTCGTGCCCGCTCTCTGCTGCGGCTGTTATGTGTTGTTTTTTTTTCCTGATTATAATTTTTGGTTCCCGAATATTCTTCTGCCTGAGTTTCCAGAACTATTAAACTTTAGAGAGCATTATGAAAGTTGAATTAACTTGAAAAATGATTGATCCCTGCAGTGACGTGAAGTGGAACTAGTTCCCAGTTTGTCATGCGTCACATTCAGGACTTTCACACTAAAAACCTGCTTTTATTTAACAGCAAATCCCTAACTCTGGTGTTTTTCATCAGCATGTTCACCAGACGTGACGTTCTTGTCGACAGAAAGATTTTCCTCACTCTGCTACATTTCTTAGACAATTCCCTTTGAGTTCAATGATTCCAAGATGGCTGTGGTTTTTTTTGTGTGTTTTTGTTGTTGTTCAGCCGCATGTCTTGCCCTCCTTTGTAGTTTTGACTCTAGAAAAGGCAGAAATGTAACATGGGCTGCATCTGTTTGAAAGAACTGGCTGATTAGAACTGGAAAAAATACCTGCTTGCTTATTTTAACATATTCTAAACAGGGTTCCTATGCAGTTTGGAAAAGTGTTACATTTAAATGCAGTGTTTTCCAGGCTGGAAAATTTTATAAAAGAAAAAGTATCTAGATAAAATATTTGTGCTTGTATCCAGTTGTCTAAATGTTTCTGTCCTTCTGTCTTTTCTTCTCTGCACATTTCCTCCCTTCCTCAAACAATTAGTTCTGCCCTAGCTCCTTACTTTATTTAACTCGACTTACCCGTGTTTCCTTCTGGACTTTTCTTTATGCCACTTTTTCTAGTTTTCTTTTCTCGTTCTAGTTTTTTTCTTCTTTTTCCCCTTCTTCATTGCTTTGTCTTTTTCACTCTGTCCATGTGATGTTCTCCTACCTTGGGTCATATTGTCCCGCTTTCCTTCCTTGTTTATATCTCCATTCCTTTCCTGTCTTCCTTTTTGTTTCCTTATTCCTTCCTTCCATCCATTCTTCCTTTTCTAAGTCTTGGTGTGTGGTCTCCTCTACAGTTTGTGTTTTTTTGCAGCTCACCCTTTTTATGTAAAACACTGAAAGCTTTACTATTTTATAGGAACCCTGTCTAAATAAAATCTGACACGAGATTGCTGTTAACTCTGTTTAATTGTTCTCCTGCATGAGACATTCACAGTCCTGTCCTTGGCTTCAGTGCAGTCCCCTTAAATCTTCTCTATATATTCTTTTAAAGAGGCTTCTAGTAAACCCCCACCAGTTAAGTTCTGTTTGGAATGCTGCATGGCATTCTCCCTATCTGCTTTATAAACTGCATTGACGGTAATTGTTTGCTTTTCTTTCTTCTTTCTTTTTTTTTTTTTAGAATCCAGATTGGAGGGTTGGTTGTCCATTCCTAATCGTGCTAATATCAAGCGATATGGATGGAAGAAACAGGTACAGTCAGTTTGTTTTTTCTCACTTGCTCTTTCTTTAAAATTCGACTTTTTTTGAAGCAAGGCTCACACTCATGGTGGTCAAATATTTACAGTATGTGGTGGTAAGCAGTAAGAAGATTCTGTTCTACAATGATGAGCAAGAAAAAGAGCTGTCTAACCCCTCCATGGTACTTGATATTGAGTGAGTATTTATTTGTTCCTGTTATGTTTAGCTTTACGTTGTCTGTTTCCGCAGATAAATAGACAAATTAAATAATTTGACAATATTGTTTTATGTAAAAAACAAAAAAACGTTTTTGCAGCAAACTGTTCCACGTGAGGCCAGTCACTCAAGGAGACGTTTACCGCGCTGAAACGGAAGAGATTCCAAGGATATTCCAGGTCGGAATTCAACCGTGATTGCCGCCTTTATGCATTCACGTTCCTTCTTAATCATTTTATTTTTTTATTTTTTTTCATGTACTCTTGTTCTATCAGATTCTGTACGCCAATGAGGGAGAGTGCAGGAAGGAGGCAGATATGGAGACAGCCCCGACTGAAAGGACCAACTGTCTCGCCCACAAGGGTCACGAGTTCATCCCCACGCTATATCACTTCCCGACCAACTGTGAGGCCTGCGCCAAGCCCCTGTGGCACGTGTTCAAGCCACCTCCAGCTCTGGAGTGCCGCCGTTGCCATGTGAAGTGCCACAAGGACCACCTGGACAAGAAGGAAGACGTTATTGCTCCTTGCAAAGGTATAGTTGTGTCTTTTGGACACTGAGCCCAAAGTCCTAAAAACATAATCAGACAATAAAATTAAAATAAACTAATCAATAGCTGGTTTGAATTGCGTGTAGTTTGGTAATTCTGAGTCAAAAACATAGTAGTTACACTTAAAGGTATAAAAGTATTTACATTGTACTGACAATATGTTTTTAAAACCAAATGTTAAGCTACAACAGCCATATTTAAATCATCTAGCAACTTTATCTTTTAGAGTAGGGTTTAAAAACAGATATTTTTTGAGTACATGCTTTGGTCAAACACTCTTAGCAAGTAGGCTGAAAGAAATAACAAAAAGCAAATGTAAAGCTTTGGCAATGGAGATTAGATTGGTGTGTCTTGCTTGTATTGGGCTCCACGTTTCTCTGATTCGGGTATTAACCTGCAGCCTTTCATGTTCCGTCCTAAAAGTGAACTACGATGCCCGGGACATGCTGTTACTGGCCGTGACCCAAGAGGAGCAAAAGAAATGGATCGGCCACCTTGGAAAGAAGATCCCCAGGACCCCACCATCAACGTTCTCTCGAGTCTCGCCTCGTAGCATGTCCACTCGCTCTGGACCCAACCAGTCCTTCCGCAAACACCCTAAAAGCAATTCGGCAAAGCTGAGGTAACTTGACTCATTAGCTGTTCTGTAGGTTTTTAGATGTCCTCGTTTCACCCTGATTATGCGTCATGCACGTCATTTTTACATTTTTGTGGGGTGGCAATAATCGAGGATTAACATTAGTAAAAAAACATTTTGTCCATTTGTTGTTGTTTTTTTAAAATCCCAGTTTGAAGGCTGATTTGTGGGGAAGTCAGTCACATGACCTGCTGTTTGTTTCCTGTGTTGTAGCAGAGCGCAGTCCAGCCTCCAAGCAGCAGACACAACATCAAGCACTTGTTGACAGGAACTTCTTCTCAAAGTGTTGATGTTGTATTTTAGACATTTCCTCCTGACCTTCAAATCTTTTGTATTTATTAATTGCGCTACTGGATCCTTTTTAACACAAGACACTTGCTGGTTGGCTGGCTAGCTTGTTGGTTGGTTGTTTTCCTTCCTCCTGGGATCTGTACAGTTGACATTTGGGATTTTCTAATTGGCACATAGGTGGTTTTGGTTTCATTAACTAACTATATAGACTTCGCAAATCTCATTTGTCCATATTTTCTGTCAAACGTGACCCAGTTTTGTGCTACATTACGCTATCCGTTAGACTGAATACTAACAAATTTAAATACAGTTTTTTTTTTGTTTACTGGTGTTTGTTCTGTCTTTCAGCTAACCGTCTGAACCGTTGGGAGTTTTTTCTGGACTCTAAATCTTTCCTTCTTTTCTCGTCAACAAAAAACAAATGGAAAAAGCCTGTGTGGTATTAAAAAATATATTGGAAACACGAGAATCGCTCAACAAAAGCCGCTGGAAAACTGCAGACTCACATGAAACAGGACTTTAAAAAAAAAAGGTCGAATCCACCGCCGCCTTTTGTTTTGCTTGTAAAAAATACCTGTCATCAAACTCAACAAACTCTGTTTTGCATTGCAACCAGAAGAGGCCCACATGTATCAGTTTAAGGATGGACAGCAGAGAAGGAAGGACTCTTGACATGTTGGGCTTCTCTGCTTCAGGTTTAGTGACATCTGCAAATGGAAACTGGAAAAGAGGAAGGGGGTTGTTTTCATTTTTAAGGTACTGTTATACAGGGATTATAGATCTGCGGTTAAAAAGTTGGATCTCAGGGGTGGAAAGTAGATACATCTGTGTAGAAATTTCTTTCCCCACTCAACCAATCAATCTTTCAGCTTGATGCAACAGTTGTTTCCAACTTTTAAAAAATGGAGAAAAAAAAAATGACATGTTGCCTTTATCTAGCTATTGTTGCTGGCCTTTTTTTCTTATCACTTTGCAACTCAGTTAACAGGTTTGGGACAGCAGTTTTTTGTGTTTTTTTTGGGACATGAGTATTACATGTTTTGAGTATTGAGAGGAGCATGCAAGATCATCATTTAAATCTATGCATTATTTTTATTATAATTTTATTGCTCCAAGCCATAAGGAGAACTCCACGGTAATGGCATATAGGAGTCATAAAACGTAATGGATTTTGTTTTTTCTGTTCATTTGGTACATTGTCTCTGTAATTGTTTTTTTTGTAATGTATTGCCTTATACTGGTAGAAAAAAAATGTCTGAAATGGAAAAAAAAACATTAAGTTAACAAATGTAAAACTGCACTGTTTGAATTGAGTGTAAATTATTTGTAGAAGACTAAACAGGTGTAGCATTGGGCCCACCTTGTGCCTTAACGTTTGGATATCGATTTTACTGCCATATCGGTTCTGTGTTTTTTTTCTTTTTTGTTGCAACAAAATACAAATCTTAACTCTTCCATTGTTTTGTTTTTTTTGTTTTGTTTTGTTTTTTTTAAAGAAATTACAACCCGTTTAGTTTTTATCAGAGCGTTCTTTTTTCTTGGTTGTGAAAATTGAAAAAAAAAAATCTATAAATACATTAAAATACCTCTTTATGGACACAAAGCTCCCAAACTTGGTTCATGTCATATTAGAAGATTTATAAAGGGTTTACACAAAACCAGCATGTGTGGATGATTGACATGTATAACAAATACAGGTCGTTTATCGTGTGTTATTGTAAATTTCCCTATTTAGAATGTACATAAAAAGACAAAAGGATTATGTAATACCTCCACAGTCCTGTAAGATTCTATTTGCTTTTCAGTAAAAAAAAAAGAAAAAATAGAAAAACAAAAAAGCAGCACTGGAAATATGATCTCTCTTCTCGGATAATTTGCATGGGTAACTTGCATTGGACCCCGCACTGATGGATATGAGAATAAACATATCTTTATCAAGTTCTGTTTACACATTTATTTACCAATTCAAATCCGAATATTTGTAGGGATGTTTTAAGCGATCACAACACTTTGGTCCCTGAACGTGTACGTTTTCTGTCCTAAGGTTGTCACAAGATTTTGTTTCATTTTTTCTTTACCGTTATCCTGTAACTTTTTGCCTTAATAAATGGAAATGGCCGCAGAAAGCACAAGGGGATAAAGACTGAAGCCAAATCTATCTTGAGTTAGGAATTTATAGAATTGACACACACAGTGACACTGTACATATCAAGTGTGTGTTTGTTGGCTTTAATGTTCTTGACTATTGAAATATATAAAATTAACCAAAGTTGGTTGATGTCATACTTGGGAACTGAAACTTACGTGAAAGATAAATTTCTTTCGCTGATGCTTTCTTTTATGTAATTAATTTTGTCACATTAAACCCAAAATGTGGAACTAAGCAAATCGATAAGTATGAGCTACAAGGGGCCGATGCTAAAGAAGCAACCTCTCTAGGGTGCTCAGTCCTAGCTTGTCAACAGGAAATGTAATCAGAACAAACCGAAGACGCTATTTAAAAAATGCCAGCACACTTCTCAGCAAAGGGATGCATGAATTGCTCCATGTACTTTCTAGAAGACACAAAGGACCAACCAACGTTAGAAGAGGTTCCTCACATCATCAAACTGGAAAATTCACACGGAAGCTGAACCGTCACGGTTTGCTGGCAAAGCTACTCTATCTGATTTTCATGGTTTGACAAATGAATTGCCAAATTTACTTTTTTTGGGCCAATGCGCAACAGTCTAATTCGTTGGACTCCTTCACCCAGTTAAGAAGCTTCAGGCGTTGGTTCAGGCTTTGAGGCACCGGCTCGTTCCAAGTACAAACCCATTATCACAGATTCCTTAAATCATTTAAAGGGAGTTTTGCATTACAATTCTAATAGTTTTTCCTTCCACTTAACTTTCCAAATGAAATGTTTGGCAACAATGAACAGCAAGTCTCTTCAACTCTAAAGTGTCATTTCCATGTATTTATCTTATTTTTTGCGTATTAGTAAATAATACCATAGAGTAATACTAAACATACAATCCTCACGTTATTCATCTTCAAATGCATTGATACGAGCCAGAATTCCGTTTTCTGCTTTTGCATTTGAGTATTCCCTATTTAATTTTTGTTTATTAAAAATAACTTAAAAAAACAAGAGCTCGTATAATCTGAGGTGTTCGGCAGGATTGCTAACAGCCTGCGGAGCGCATCGATAAATTCTCAGCGTCCTGTTTGCAGCGTCATCCTATTTGAATGAAGTTCAGACCGAGAACTAGCCAAGTGTTCTGTCGCGCCCCAAGAGGGAAAAAACAACAATATCAGACACCCCGGGAGAAGAAATACTGCCAAACATGCCGGTGTTTACAGGTACGATACAAACTTTACCCCGCATGTTTGTTCTTGTTAATAAAGCCGTAACGAAAGCGCAAACTCTTACACGTGTTTTAATAAATACGTTAGCTTAGCTGTGTAGCATGTAATGCTGTTAGCATGCTATCAGTTACAAGACAAACGTCTTTTTTTCTATCCTTCAACAAGAGTTATTACAGGGGGAATTGTTGCTAAATACATACGTGTACACACTTGTTTGTCTATATTGTGCTCCAGTTGTTCGTAAGCCTAACTTTATACGGTGTTTTGTGCTGCCGGCTATGCTAACTAGCAACTTCAACCAATCCAGACAAGCTAGTCCAGTTTTCCCAACAGTGAGGTTCATGATTTTGCCTGGTTCTGCAAATCAATTGAGTTGGAGGAATGTACTTTAAATGCGTTTTTAAAGGTTAAAGTGTCCATTTCGTATTTTTACTACATTCACCAATCTTTTAAAAGCACCAACTGTATTAGCATGTTCATTAAAGCTAGCCTTTTTTTTATGACGAGTCGATTTATCAGAGGTGATTCTGTACCGTCAAATATTTATCACCGAGCATTATTTAACCGGGTTTTTAAATCTTTAATTTTTCAAGAGTCAGATAACTGATCTATCACGATAATATTGACGTTTAATAACATTAAAATTGTTAGCTTCCTCTTTGTGAAGGTAACCAAGAGTCACCAGGGCTGTCCGATTAGCTGCCTGATTTTTATTTTATTTTTTTAAAGAACAACATGTTGTGTCATACAGACACACGACCCACTCTGGTTTAGCTGTGTTTGTGTGTTTGTGTTTGTGTGTGTGTGTTTTCCTTCTTAATATCAACTGGTAAAGAGACTTACGTGTTGTAATGTTTTTAATCCGTTTTCAGTTAATGTGAAATGGGGTAAAGAGAAGTTTGATGCAGTAGAGCTCAACACTGAGGAGCCACCAATGGTGTTCAAGGCTCAACTCTTCGCCCTTACAGGAGTTCAGCCTGACAGACAAAAGGTCATGGTGAAGGGAGGCACCCTGAAGGTACTGAGAAAACTTCACAGGCAGGGTTTCTTCCCATTTCTGTTGTTTGAACAGGTTGTTTGAGAAATGCACCCACTGATCAAGACTACCATAAAAAAAAAAAAAATTATATTTACAGGTTTTCATTTAGAAAGATGAGATTTATATGAAATTATTATCATTATTATAAATCTTCAACCAGCTGCTGGTCCAGAACGTTACAACTTAAAATTATTTAGTTTATGGATATCTGAAAAAATTTCAACATCATGTTGCATGTCAAATGATCTGCTCCACCAGTTTTAATGATCACCATTATAGACCAACAATGGGTTTTCATGACCAGTGTTTGCTTAAACCATCTAAATAAAAAAACCAAAAAAACATTTAAAGCAACAAGACTAAAAATAAAAGCAACTACAATATGGCTGCATAAATCATCACATTGCACTGTATTTATTTTAAAATATAAATATATATAATATAACATAGTTCCTATCCATCTATGTAAAGGAACTTATAATGGAATGTGTTCCTAAAGCTTTGATTAGATAACCCTGCTGTATTTTAGCTGATGAATGTTCTTTCTCTATTCCAGGATGATGAGTGGGGAAACATTAAACTGAAAAATGTGAGTATTTGTCTTTAACCTTTTGGGTACGTAGTTATTTGTTGTTGTGTATGTTTTAGGGCTGCAATGAAATCCATTAATGTTGTGTTGGCCAATACCGGATATTTTATTTATTTCCTTATAAAAATGTATATCTGTGGCTAATATGATCCCAAGTTTTACTTTTCAGACTGATAACAAATTATTAGAAAATGACCAATATCTTGCCAATACTAATGTTTATGCTGATACATCCCTAGTATGTTTATTCCTCTGCCAAGATTATTTACATCAGAGTCACACACATTATTTATACTGTAGACAAGAAAGATGCAAAAAAGCAAGATAAAAGAGCAATAAACGTCAGCATCACATTTCACTAAAATGTATCAGTTTTAAGAGCTGCATATTATAATTTCCAGTTGCATCAACTGTGGAGTAAGATCGCTGTGTGCACAACTCTAACATTACTATTTGTATTTATATGTCAATAAAGTTCTTGTACCCAAACTTCTGCTGAAATATTTGTGAGTCTAAGAGTATGAATCTAATAGCTGTGATAACAAAGTCTTATGAATACAACTGTAATTTGTACGAGTGCGAACTCTTTTCTCTGTGGACATGAATTCAACTTTGTGTTTACGAGTAAAAAATTGTTACAATGACATCACAGGGCAAAGTAACCGTTCTGCAATCTCATCAAACACAGCCGGCTCCAAATTTAAAGATGGAGGAAGACAGTGGACCAGGTGGAGCAACCACTTGTGTTATATATATATTTATATATATATATATATATATATATATATATATATATATATATATATATATATATATATATATATATATATATATATATATATATATCTTACCTGTGATGCTTCACCTGAGGTAGTTTCTGTCATTTTTAAATTTGGAGCAGCACACAGTAACTGTATTTCATCATGTCTGATTTTTTGATGTTGATATAAAAAGTGTGTGTGTGTGTGTGTGTGTGTGTGTGTGTGTGTGTGTGTGTGTGTGTGTGTGTGTGTGTGTGTGTGTGTGTGTGTGTGTGTGTGTGTGTGTGTGTGT
>JAVLVB010000458.1:2879301-2897911 GCA_032876305.1 Orestias chungarensis | reverse complement strand
TGATGCTTCACCTGAGGTAGTTTCTGTCATTTTTAAATTTGGAGCAGCACACAGTAACTGTATTTCATCATGTCTGATTTTTTGATGTTGATATAAAAAGTGTGTGTGTGTGTGTGTGTGTGTGTGTGTGTGTGTGTGTGTGTGTGTGTGTGTGTGTGTGTGTGTGTGTGTGTGTGTGTGTGTGTGTGTGTGTGTGTGTAATGAAAATATTTTTTTTTCTTCATGGTAATGACATAAATGCCCATCCCTACACAGCTGAACATTCAGACTTTACTGTATTTCTTTATGCTTTCAGGGAATGACTCTGCTGATGATGGGCTCTGCAGAAGCCCTGCCTCAGGAGCCTGCGGCTCGACCCATGTTTGTTGAGGACATGACTGAAGAGCAGCTGGCTTCGGCGGTTAGTGCATTTCCAAACAGAAATGTTCTTCAGAATGCCTAATGTCATTATTGATAATTTACAAAAGAGAGTCGTCACCAATCAAATAGTAGTCCGTGTCTTTGTTGGTCTCGTAAATGTGTTATTTGAACAAAAATATTTGCTAAAGACAGAGTTGTTGTTCTGGCTTGGCTGTAGTTGCATCTCAGACTTTTTAGGTTTGCTGGTGGCAGGGCAGTTTGTGAAGGTGGAGTTTTCATTTGAAAGTGTCACATCGGCTGAAAAATACTTAGTAAGATTAATTGCAGCATTTTACATTAAATACTGGATTTTTAGAGAGTTGGTAAATATTGTAATTGGTGGAATTTTTTCTTTTTCTTTCTTACTATATTTAAGTTTTTTTTATTATTATTTTATACTAATATCTGTGGAAAAACTTATGCTACTCCTGTTGCTGTTCTGTTCAGATGGAGCTTCCTTGTGGGCTGACAAACCTGGGCAACACCTGCTACATGAACGCCACGGTGCAGTGTCTACGTTCAGTGCCGGAGCTGAAAACGGCTCTCAGGAGGTGCGTTAATTATTGTATCATTTCCAAATGTAAATAATTTATGATGAAGTTAGATTTTGATCTTTCATAGTTTTCTGTTTTTGTTCTGTCCCTTTTCTTTCCATACCTCAATTGTGGTGTTGTAGGTATTCAGGCGCCCTGCGATCCTCTGGAGCGAGTGCACCGGCACAGTACATCACAGCAGGTCTGTTGCAATATTATTTGCCAAATGTGTTGTTTTTTTTGTTTTTTTTTCCTTCTCAAACTTGTGAATGTTTTTTAAAATTATATTTGAATAATTGAACTTCAGCGCTGCGTGATTTATACGAGACTATGGAAAAAACCTCGTCCAGCCTTCCTCCCATAATCCTGCTCCAGTTCCTCCACATGGCCTTTCCACAGTTTGCTGAGAAGGGAGACCAAGGACAGTACCTGCAACAGGTCAGAAACGTTTGCAGTAATTTCTCTGTTGCTTACAGTTGTGCAAAACAGAAGATTCCATGTTTCTTTCTTTTTCTTTTTTTTCCCCAGGATGCCAATGAGTGCTGGCTGCAGATGATGAGGGTACTTCAGCAGAAGTTGGAACCACTTGAGTCAGAGACTCCCATGGAGGTAAACTTTTTAAAATTTCCTTTGGTGAGGCAGAGAAATGGAAGATAAAATCTTTTTTATAATTTTAGATAATCATACATGTCTGCGATTAGATTTCTTGGGAAATCCTTTGACAATTTTGTATGGCTTCTGGTCTGCGCATTAAAATTGTATCTGTCTGCTCGCTTTTCTGTTTAGACCGAGTCGGCAGGTGGAGCCGCCTCTGGGGCTGCAAAGAAGAACTTTATTGACCAGTATTTTGGTGTAGAATTTGAAACTTCGTATCCTTTAAACATGTCTATGTAAAAAAAAAAAAAGCCATTTTCTCCTTGGTGAATTGCGTCAATTTGTATATTTTTTTTTTCCAAGTATAACAAAGAAATTATAGTTTGACTCAACCTTTTAATCCAGCATGAAATGCACAGAATCTGAGGAAGAAGAGCCAATCAAGGGCAAAGAAAGTCAGCTCCAGCTTAGCTGCTTCATTAACCAAGAAGTTAAATACCTTGCTACGGGACTACGACTGGTACGTTGTATTTATTATTGCCCATTAAATAAGAATTGAGCCCTGAACATAGGGGCATTTTCAGACAAAGAAGAAATTCAATGGTTCCCTCATCTTGTTAAATGATAAAACCATTTTGATGATTCAAACGTACCGCTAAAAACACCCTCAAGATGAAACAAAAATGTCAGTGGTCTCGTTTAGCATTAATAATTGCTAATAACTGGGTCTAACTCTGTTTCTGTCCTCTTTCCCACAGAGGCTGCAAGAAGAAATCACAAAAATGTCTCCAACCTTGGACAGAAATGCTTTGTATATTAAATCTGTAAGGATAATCTCCAGTTGCCCTCTTCTTTGAAAGTTCTACTGAAAGAGGACATTTCTCTCATGTCTGTTTTTATTTTTTCCTCACACTCCACCAGTCAAAACTTAGTCGCCTTCCCGCCTACCTAACCGTTCAAATGGTCCGATTTTTCTACAAGGAGAAAGAGTCTGTCAATGCAAAAGTTCTAAAGGTTTGTCTTTATCGTTATTCTTGGTTTGCAACTTCCTATTATTGCTCAGATAAACCTAATTTTCCATCAACATTGTCTTTAATTGTTAAGGATGTCAAGTTTCCCCTGATTTTGGATGTATACGAGCTGCTCACCCCAGAGCTCCAGGAGAAAATGTTGCCGATTAGGTCAAACTTTAAAGAGATGGAGGACAAGAATCTGGAGAAACAGCAGCAAAAGGTGGGAAATTAAATGGGGATGTGTAATATCTTTTTTAATTGTAAAAATGCAAATGGGTCAGTTCTCTTGGGTAACAAAAGCATATGTTTGATTTTTCATTAGTCGTTGAAGAAGCCAGATGCATCCAAGGAAGTAAAATATGAGTCTTTTTCTTTCCCAGACGGTATGTTAAGACGATCTTTAATCGTCCATATTTGATTCTTTCTGCTATGTTGAAACCAGTTATATAGAACGTGTTTTTATATGTTGAACTTAAAGGTACAGGATAGGGAACTATAGTGAAGATTATAGTGAAAATAAGTTATAAACTTGTTTAAGTATTATTTGGGATTTTAGATTGGTGAAAATTATTAGAAGTTACAACAGTAAAGCTTCGAGAAGGTGAGAAATGTTATTTGATCATGCTTACCTGGACCTGGATACCTCAATTGAGATACACAATTACAGATTTAGCTTTAAGGGCAGAGCCTAAAAAACTCATATCATTCAAGTTTAAGGATAATGTCCTTTCCTTTCTGTAGATGTCGGCTCCAACAACAGTGGCTACTACGACCTGCAGGGTGTCCTGACTCACCAAGGTCGCTCCAGCTCATCAGGGCACTATGTGGGCTGGGTCAAGAGGAAAGAAGGTAATGGTTCCGTCGGTGATAATCAAAGCCTACCCAAGGTTGTCAGGGGGGGGTAATATTGGATTGTATTGGCCTGCAGATCTCGGCATGTTAACGCGGGCAGTCTGTTCAAGCAGCTTTGAGCCATCATTCAGATCCAAGTGATCGCTACTAAAGTGTTTTCTAAGTTGCTATTGTTCTAAACTGTCTTTTAATCAAGCCCTGTCTGACATTTTACACTAAAAAACTAATACGTATGTATGTATATACTATTATTGCCAATTTCAGTGTCAGGCAATACTGAAGACTGTAGTATTGGTATCATATTGGAAGTTGGAAAGTTGTATTGGGACACTCCAGTTTTGTCTGCAATTATTGTAAATGTATGAAAATGAAGTTATTTTATTATCAACACTGGCCCAAATAGTTTTCATAAAACTAGCCGGTTGGAGCTTGGATCTGCTTTGGGCAAGAGAACCGTTCAAGACCATTTTTGTTCTTCTTCCTTTTCGACAGACGAGTGGATCAAGTTTGACGACGACAAGGTGAGCGTGGTCTCGCCGGAGGACATCCTGCGGCTGTCCGGAGGCGGAGACTGGCATATAGCTTACGTTCTACTGTACGGGCCACGTCGGCTGCAAGTACCCGAAGAGGAGCAGTAGCTGTAGGGGGAATTTCTTACACAGCGTCCACGTATACAGATTGCCATTTCCAAGCACTGTCTGCATAGATGTGCAATAAAAGTGGTCTTTAAAGAGTTGATATTTTTTTTTTTTTTCATTATTTGTAACCAACGGTAATGCTTGTAAAACAAAAATGTTGTTAAATATTCATCCATAGTGTGCTTTGAATATGGAGATCTGATGAAAGGCAATCTCTGAACTGGATCCTGTTTTAGATTTTAAAGTCTGGCTTTTACAGTTTCATTAAATGTTTTATACGCATTCTATATTTTTTAAACGGCTTTCAAAAGCCGTTCATAAGAGCAAAAAAAAGAAATTCCTGTTTACTCATTTAACCGTTGTTAAAACACCAGGCCGTTTGTGTTTTCACATTCTGGATTGTGTGGTCAGATGCATCACAGGACACCTATTTGCCTCTTGGGCCTTTAGGTTTGGTCTCAGGTCTTAAGTGTTCGGCTCGCATCATCTTCTGCGATTGTTCTGAACTTATACCGACAGACGATGCGCTGTCTGCCAAATATTCATTAATGCTGTTTTCAGGGAAATGCTTTGGAACAGGTTGGCCTCTAGATGAACCGTGGTTTTGTCAGTCACGGCGTTTTTTGGTTTTTTTCCCCCTTTTTCTGGTGATGCCGACTTTCAACGATGTGTTTAAAATCCAAAACATCCACTCTGTAATAAGTTATTATTAACTGCTGGTGAAAAATAAAACATTGAACCAAAATGTGGTATTTATGACGAGAATGCGTTGGAAAACTGCGTTTATTACATTTCTACAGCGGAAAAGTTGCAGAACTACACTAAATACAAAAATGTTTTGAAAAAAAAAAACTTGCTCGAAACTAATGCAGATACAGATTGTTTTAAGCCTCAGTGAGGCCGTCAGCGATCTGGGAGAAGCCGGCGGCAGTGAGTGCCATAGCCAGGTTTTCTACTGTTGCCTGGGTTCCCTCTCTGTCCTGCCAGGCCACCAGCAGCAGCTTTGCCTGCACCTCCACGTCTTCGCTGTCCGTCTCGATTTCCCGCATCTCCACTGCTTTCATCTCTAAATGGGAAGCCAGCGTCTTCCACTCAACGCCGAGTTTGGCCGCAATGTTGTCCATCTGCTGGTTTGTAACGATTTTGCTCTGGATGCTCGGACCTGGAAGAGAAACGGCGCACGATGCAAAAAAATAAATCAATAAATGCATTTTAAATGTGAATATCATTGAAAAGCTAGTTTTAGATTCAAAATGTGAACATTTATTTCTTACTCGTTTTTGAGATCATTTTGATTATGTCTCACAGCTAGTGAAAACTGAATTGATTGTATCTCAGAACTAGTAACTGCACAGATGGCTGCTAATATGTTCACTAACCACTGAAATGCTTCACAAGGATGAGTCCAAATAAAAATATTTATCTTCTACTATACTCTTATTCTCTGTAAAATTATTGTAACTTTACAACCCATTTATCAAAATAAAAGGTTTAAAATATACAAATTATTTTTATTTTGAACAACTACCGAAATAAAGCATGTAGCTATTCGAACTTGGACGCTCCTGTGAAGAATGATAGATTGACAAAAAAAAGAAGCTTATTACACAACTGAAGACCTTTTTTAATTAAACAAAAACATGGTAAAAAGCTGAATTTATGCTGCTATGTTTATTCTCTATATTGAGACATGTAACGACGATGCTGGTTGGTCAAACTTACTATCATTGCTTTCTTTAAGAAGATTATCTCCATTTTCATCGTCATCCTCTTCTCCCGTCTTGATTTCTTCTGACGGGATATCCTTCTGCATTTTGAGTAACAAAAGAAAAAAAGAAAGAAAATTAATTAGTTTTTTCCCATTTTATTTCTAAACCTTTTGAAAATCTGAACTTCCTCACCGGCAGCTCTTTGGCCAGCTTGCTGACCATGCTGTCTAGGTAGTCCGCCAGGCTCTTGAACTTCTGGTTAGTTGGCTGAAAGAAGTGTGGACTCCTCCTGGACAGAAGCCTCAAAGCCCGCCAGCCATAGTTTGGGTTACGCACAACCCTGAAATGAATCGACAAAGACCATAAACACCAAGTAACGGAGCAGAAAGTCAGTAGTACAAGTTAAACGCTACAGCCTAGACTTACTTGTATTCCTCCTCCACCATGTTGGCTGGGTCTGCCTGTTCGATGGCTTCTGCAAAGAACTCGTCCAGTGATGGCATAAATTCTCTGAAAACAAAATTAAACACTATCATTCCACATTTTTATAGTATTAATATAGTCAGAACTTAGACAGCCATGTTATGGCAAGTTTGCATTACTAATAATGGATAAAATAGGTATTTGATTTGTTTAAAGCTTAGGTTTTACAACTTAACCCTGATTGAAACTTCTCCCCAAACTCTTTGTTGTGTCAAATGTATTTAAACTATTTATTTATTTTTCCAATTACACAACTTCTAAAACCAATGCACTTTTT
Source organism: Orestias chungarensis (assembly GCA_032876305.1). NCBI lineage: Eukaryota > Metazoa > Chordata > Actinopteri > Cyprinodontiformes > Cyprinodontidae > Orestias > Orestias chungarensis. The sequence goes on along the minus strand of JAVLVB010000458.1, from coordinate 2,891,413 downwards.
CCCCCCTTCCCCCCTCACCAATAAGCCATATTTTAGTTTGATCCATCACATAAAATAGCAATAAAATACGTTCAATTTAGTGGTTGTAGACTTTTGCAAGGAACCGCTGACAAAGCAGAAGAACAAAGTTAAATCTCTCAATTGGTTCTCAGAATACCTCACCTGCTTTCAGACTTGCAGGCCTCCATGTTGTCGTGGTTCAGGTTCCACAGTCGAGTCAACTCGTCACTAACAGTGGATTGAGATCATAAAAGAACATTTCGAATAATGCTGTTGCTTCATTCAAATGTTAAGAAGGTTTAGATCAGACCATCGAGATTTCAAATTTTTAATTTTAATGATTTATGATGCGTTTGTAATTCAACAGCTGACTTTCATGCTTTAATTACAGAATAATGATGCATAAATTAAAAGTAATAACTGCTCTATGCGATATAAATAATTATTTTGTCTGAGTCAATGAAAATTGAGTCAGTTATTATCTCAGAAGGAAATATTATTAGTCAGATTGTAAGTGAATTTAATGCATAGTTATCTGCACGTACAGAGGGGCAACAATATCCACTTAGAAAACAAGATCAGGAAGTCCTAGACTTTTTATCCTACACAGTTCTATCTTTTAGTGCTGTGACAGCATTGAGTTTTAGTCATCTGCTTTCACAAAGCTGAATGTAAACAACTGTGAAGACATGACCAGAACCAGTAACACTTAACTGTAACAGCTCAATTCCACTATATATTTTGTAAACATTGAAGTAACACGGTTCTGCTACTTCTGCAGCCCCCCCCCTGCCCCCGGCTACAGGTGACGTACTTTCCCATGAAGATCTTGCGGTCTGGCCCTTTTCCAAGGAAGTCCTCCGGAGCTTGTCTTTTCCTGATGGGCCTTTTGGGTTTGTCATCCACGGTTCTGCTCAAGGTGAAAGGAAACCAGGACACGTTTCATTTTGACAATCACGTCACAGAAATCAATCCAAGTTATTATCCAGCATTCTCCCCGTACTTCTCTTTTACGAAGCTCGGACATCCCTCGTTCTTCCAGGCGTTCCAGTTTTCCTCAGTGTTTAGGATGTGCTGCCAAAGAGGATAATTTAGAAATTCTCCATTTATTTAGGGATTATTTAAAGATCCTGTGTTCCTGAGGTGTGGCCTACCTCGACCATGGTGGCGAACTTGTCTCCATCAGGAGGAGTTTCTCTCAGCAGCTAGAAGAGCAGAAAACACTTCAACTGGTCTGTTTGTGCTATGACTGCAGTACTAATAACACCTTAACAAAACAAAACAGGTTTTAGTTTAAAAAAGAAGTTTATTTTTGAATGTTTCAGATGTGTAACAGTTTTTGAATTAGAGAGCTACAAGATCAAAAAATTGGTCAAAAGTGATAATTAATGCACTAAACAAGTTAGTTATACCATTTAGCCCATTTTTTACTTATTCTAGATTTGCTGATTGTGGCAGCATATTGGAATATCTCTTATGTTAGTCTAGACTTGTTCGTTTTACAAACTTGTGGAGGAGGTGTTGCTTTTTATTCCCCCTGGTTTTACAGGACGTGTTTTCCGTCTCGGTTTTTATTTTCGGATTGTTATGTGTGACCGGGGAAACAAAGTGTTTTTTATTTTGTCGTCATTGTCGTTTAAATTGTTGAAATTGAGGCATTAGGTTTTATTCTAAACCTCAAAACATATGCACATATAATCTGCATGTATTGAATTCATTTTTAAACATAAAATGTTGACAAATTGCAAATGTAATGAGTCAGTGATTGTGCAGCAGAATTAACAAATTAAACCAACCTGATAAACTAGGTTACTCGTCTCCTCAATCCATGCACTCTGATCGTCATTCAGAACACAACTTGAGCTGCAACAAGACAGCAACAAAAGCGTTAATACTCAAAACGCTGATGCCTGTGTTACTCCCAAATCTTATTGGTTTATACTTTAAAGTGAGCACAGACTCGAGCGTCACCTTTTAAATTTAACCTGACCCTTCAGGTACTGGAATAGGATCAGGTATTGCAGCAGTATATGCCGCCTGAAGTTGCTGTCGCTGAGTTGCAAGTCCATCAGCTGCAAGAAAGAAGGGGGAAAAAAATAAATAAATACATAAACTTACCAGAACAACGTGATTTGTAAACAGCATTTTCAGGGGTATGAACTTTCTTTCTAAAAGAATGGAAACCTAAAGTTTCTCACCTTCTCACTTGTGAGGAACTTGGCGAAATAAACGTGTTCCCCATCAGATGCTCTGAGGTCCTCCAGTTTCCTCTTGGAGGCCTGCATGTCATCCAGCTTGAAACTCTTGAATACAGCAAGGGTCTCTTCTGAGTACTGAGGAGAACAAAAATAGCAAAGTCAGACAGTAGCATCCCATTTTTATTGTTAAGTTTATCTTTGTTTGGCTAGTTTATTTAGCATTTACTTGCATATTTGCTACAATCTGATGGTAAGAAAAGGATGTTTCAGCTTTTAATTTGCGATGCATTACCTTAAGGAAGGTCATCCATGAGAATTTATCATAGCATTGGAGGGGATTTCTAAAGTAGTCCTGCAATGTCCAGAATTTTCTGTATAGGTTGTAATCAATTGGAATAGAACTGGAAACAACAAAAGCAAATGGGTTTAGTAAACTTTAACTAGCAATGGTTTATTTTTTACAAAGATAAAAACTCCACATACAACACTTTTTACTCACCAGGGCGCAGGCGCGTCTTCCTCCCCCATTTCCCCTTCTTCCACCTCCATGGTGTATTCCTTTTCATCTGTCTACAACAAACACGAAAGTGTAAGAATGAAAGTTTTGAAACGTTTATATTCAGCGTCAAGAGTTGAAACGTCACCTTCTGGCCAAGAGTGCTTTCCTGCTCATTTTTGTTGAACACCGTTATATTTTCCAGATTAAACTGGCTCTGCAGGTTCAGACCTGGTTTAAAAAAAACAAAAAACAAAACAAACACAAGCGAGTTTGTCAGGAATACAAATGTAATTAGAAATCAAAATGTTGGATATATCCTGAATAACAATAACTACATAATATATTTTTTTTTTTACCAGACTTCTCAGACAGAGGGAAGAGTCGCGCCAGGAAAAGCTGGATTCGTCCACAGAATACTGTATTCTGGGATTTGGACAACCTCCTAAGCAGATCTAGAGAGACAGAGAAAGCTGAAACCCCGTGGCTTTAAGGTTATACTAATCCTTTTGGATGAGATGAGATTATTACCGTTGCACATTCTTAATAGGTAGTTCTTTCCTGCTGTGTAGAAGGAGCTCTGAAAGAAGGAGGACAAAACGAAACCAGAACTGTGATATGATGCCCTACAAATGTTATAATAGTCTCTAATTCAGCAAAAGAAGAAGAAAAAAAATCCCTTTACCGATTTCCAGGTGGAGACATTTTTCTCAACAAAAGAGAATATTTTGTCACACAGGTCAAGGGGAAGGCAGTCCAGCACGTCTCCCAGCAGGACGAAGGGGGTTGTAGCCGAGCAGAGTCCTGCATTAACACAGAGAGAACTAGAAAGACTTTCTCAAGACTTTCTGTTGAATTGTATTCTTATATTTTAGCCATTCCACACGTTTCCAATATTGAACTTCACAACTATACTCTTAATTTTCTGGGACACTAATATTTGGGTTCTTGTCATCTGTAAACCATAATCAGAACTAAAATAAATATAAGCTTAATATATTTCACTTTCTGTCTAATGAATCAATATACTAAACAAGTTTCAGTTTCTGAAATGAGTAACAGAAAATATAAAACTTTTAGAGGAGAAGATTATTGCTTGTTCATCATCACTTCATATGTGAATGACTGATTCCTATTAAATATTTATTCAAGAATGCTGTTATGGTTAAAAACAAAATTCTTCACAGCAGTATTAATAGTATACTTTCCAACCATAAAGTCAAGCAATAGTAACGACAAAAAATAAAAATAAAAATCATACCTTCAGTAACAGCGTCAATGCTCAGGTAGATGAGAGACAGATAGTTGTCACAGCTCGTATTTTGCTCGACCTACAGTCCAGAAGAAACAATATATATGTATTAAAAGGTTTTGGGAATCTTGTTCCACCAGTTATTAAATAGAAAAATTGAAACTTACAATTTGATCTCCGAGAACACCCCGGAGGGCCTGGTCAAGAGTGGTCTTCTTTTCTGTCTCACTGAAACACCAAATACAAGCTTTGTTTCTTGTTTTTTTGGCCAATAGAAATTGACATGAAGATTTATCACAACCAATCAAAGGAGTAGCAAGTACGTAAAAATTAAAAAAACAAAACGAATTAACCAAAATTAAAAATGCAACAATTTTAAATAATACAATTAAATAATATTAACAAAAGTTTATCAACCATGAAAGCTGTCAGGCACTTTTGCTTCTCAGTTCCCCATCCAACTGAAACAACTTCCTTCAATCCAACAAACAGTTAAGTATAGTTGTAAAATTTGCTGATAATTTAGTTGCATGTTTCTGATATTAAACGGTACTGCAATCTTCTCTGCAACACAATAGTAATTGCACTGATTCACCTCAAACCCCAGGACGTAAATATTAAAACTATGGCACTGAAGCATAGCATATAAAATACCAAAGAATTAATACATTTATACTGGAATTACAACATAGTATCACTGAACTTTTGTTCTGATAAGGCCCGGGATATAATTTTAAAATTAAAGGCTTTCCCAGATGTATTATCATCTATGAGTGACTTTCACCGTTTCCCACTTTCTTTAATGGACCACAAATACTACTTTTTAAAACGAGAGCATCACAACTCTATTGCAATTCAAACAATACATAATATACAATTTAAAAATAAGTAACAGTGGGTAAAGCTGTTAGATTTCCATGGCTGCTACAACTAACCCCAAACTCCTAAAGCCATCCAATAGCTTGCAGTGCAGCTGCTGGCTAAACCATTACCACCAAAGACATACATAACATATATATTCCCATGTCATATAAATAACAAAGTTTGATTAGTTTAACTGTAAAGCTTTTAATTCTATCAGAAAATTAAATGATTTAAAAAAATACCTGTCTTTTAAATGTGCAAAACCATAAAAACAAAATAAAAAATACATACAAATGGAGACTGACACATATTTGAAACTTAATCCTGATTAAGTTATTGAAATTATTACAAATGACCCGTATTACAGCCATCCCTTCTCTCATTCACAACTTAAAAGGTCACTTTAGGGTTTACAAAAATAATATTTCAAAATTAACTTAATCACATTTACCTACTTAGCCAAATACAAGCTAAAGGAAGTAGCACTCCCAAGTTTGAAGCTAAAAACAAAACAAAAAAAATGAAAACTTACTTTCCGGAGATCTGGTTAAACACTGTGACTAAATGCTTGCAGGTTTTACCAGAAATAGCCTGCCTGGCAGCAGCCTGCAAGAAAATGAGATAAAGGTTCAAAACTAAATAACGGATCACAGCCAAGCTAACTTTAGCTTAGCATCAAGTGCTAACTGCTATCGTATATACAACATAAACGAACAGAAACCTTGGAGATAAAACAGCTTTGATGTTGCATACAGGCCAACAAAAATGCGTTTAATCAAAACCATTTTTTTTGTTTCGACCAAAATGTCAAAGTCTGTCGTTTCTTACCGTAAACTTCTCCTTAACGTCGACAAAATTGAACACGGGAGGCGCCATCTTTAGGTTGTGGACACCGGTAGTGTCTTCAAATAGTTCCGGGTGTTTTTTTTCCCAATAAAAAATTTTTTTTCGTCTTATTTCGAAAAATACATAAATAAAATGAATTAAAAAAATTCAATGTAGCCTCTTCCATTCTATTTTTTCAGAATTTCTAACTAATAAAAAAAAAAAAGACAATTTTTTGATAATAAATTACACATTGTAACAAACTGGGGCGATCTTTGCTTGTTTGGTTCCCAAGGTGAACCCCCACCATCTTCCACCATGACACATTATTTACTTCAGTTACCATCACAGATACATTTAACATTTCTTTTATTTATTTATGTTTTAATTATTCGTTTTGTTTGTTTGTTTCTGTTACGGAAAAGCATCCAGATTTAGTAATGTGTCTGTCGTTCTATGTTGTATCCAGCTACATCATTTTGTTTGTCTGGGGATAATAGCAAAAACAAAAACAACAATAACAACGACAATAATAATAATAATGATAATAATAATAATAATAATAATAATAATAATAATACTTGACAGATGAACTTTATTTGCAGTTAACAAAACTATGTAGTTCATGGCGGGCATGAACAAAGTATTAGTCCATCAAATTTATAATTTAAGGGTGTACACACACAATTCAAGCAGCTTGTTGCTCATTTATTCTTTTAGTTTTTTCTCTTTAACAAATGTGTTTGAATTACTGCGGAACGTTACAAGATTACAACATTGGATGTATTTGTTTCAACTCTAAAATAGGGTAATACGTTCACAGTTTTACTAAAATGCAATGTATTATGCATTTTCTTTTTTTTCCTAAAATGAGCACACATAAAAATCCAATGTAAAAATGTATAATTCTAATCAAAGAAACCAATTGTTTTGTATTACTTTAAGTTAAATAGCGCCATTCCTTTCTTTTAATTTTATAAAATGTTATTATTGTATTTTTTTACTTAACATTATTTACCATTAACTATATCGCAGTGGGAGAAACCGGTGTAAGTACTTTTAGTACAAATATTGTTCACATGGTGGCATTGTTGCGTACAGTTTGTTGCTGTCAATGCTGTCACATAAAACAGTTTGAGTTTCACACTAAATAGCTGTTAGTGAGTTAGAAATAGAGTTCTGTAGACGTTTCTTCCCGACATTTCTTATTAAACAGTGAACTAATCTATTTGTATGGCTGTATTCACTGTGAGAGCACAGAGGCAGAGTTAAGGTCAATTTGGTCATTTGATGTTAATAAATAATTGCCTCTCCACTGGATCACATGAGAGCTGTTAGTGTGCCCAGTACATGTTTGACTTTGTGATCATTTCCTCATGTTCATACGATTCTAAACTGAAGGGCCTTGATTTTACGATTCAGTGTACCGTTTAACAATGTCACAGTACATGTTAGAGCTTCTCGACCATTACGCTGTGATGGCAATTATTAAACTGACGTTTCACAACTAATCAAGGAACACTAAGAGCTGCTCTGAAAGCGTGTGTTAGAGTTTATGACCTCTTGCCTTGTTGCTAACAGATGATTTCTGCCTCTTCTACCCAGAGAGGAACAGCTGCAGTTGTGAAATGAGCGGTGTCACACAGGAGTGAGGTTTTTATTTTCAGCATTCCTGTGTAGTCTGTGACAGTGATAATAATGGGAAGTGAAGAGTGCTTTTACCGGCACCTTGCTTTGCTTTTTTTTTTCTCACATAGTTCACCCTCAAACCCCATTTTGACACTGCTTTTATCAGAGAGTTGCCAAACCTGATGAAACACAGAAAGGGAGTGAGATCATGTTGTACATAACCTTCCCGCATCAGTCAGTGAGTGTAGACAGGGTTAAAGATGACTTTGGGTTGGGTGTTGAGGTTAAGATATCTGAAGACTGAATCGTCTCCTGCTTTAAAGGGAACTAAACCCTTGACTGTCCTAAACAATTAACCTCCCACTACCACCAACGACACCCAATCAATGCCAAATTGTAAGGAGCACTGTGAACTGTAAAAGCCCCATTGAAAATATAAAATAATTTTTACTTTCATTTTGCTCTATAGTTTACACTTAAATGTGGGGAAAAGTAATTTTACCTACACAGAGCCAAATTTTAAACATCTGGTGATGACAAATCTTATTAAACTATATGAAAATAAGTTATGCTTTTGTGTTAACTAAAACGGGAAAACTATTTGGTAAGAAATGTGTTTTACCATCTTGCAGGATAGAAAATAGACTTCCTTAGTGGGAGAAACGTGACTGTGCTTCCAAGGATCATGGGTAAATTGTCTTTGATTACAGGCTTTGATTCACTGCATTCACCCAGATTCTTGCACATCGCAAGTCTCCTCAAAATAAATTTCGTTTGAAGGAAAACACATGAGCAGCTATGCTGAGAGAGATGTGTTGATTAACAGCCTGTTTTTCTGACAAAAATGCAGTTCCTTGCAAAATAAAACCCTCTGTGTTAGAACAGAGGGGAAGGATCCTTTATTATCCCACCAAATTCAGGTGTAACTAATTTGACAGGCAATGAAATCACGCAGATTCACACAAAGATGAAAATATACATGTCGAAATATTTTTTAGGAAAAACATACTGAACCATAGTGGAACATTAAAACATATAATAATGTAAAGTTATTGAAACACCCCAGTCCTAAGGCATGTGCATCTGAGTAAGATAGTTCTAAAAAGAAATAAATGTTTATTTTTGTATTAAACAAATGATGGAGAAGTGTATCTGGAAGGATAGATCTATGGTAATAATCAACTTTGTGCACTTAGGATACAGCAGTCTGTCACTGAATGGCCCGTCACTGAGTTGGCCTATTTTATATAATATACAACTTTCAGTTTTTTATGTGATGCATCCGAATTATGAGTAATTGGTTTCTCATTTTTACAAAACGGCAGAACAATTTAGAAACATGTTAGTTTTTTTTGCCTCTCTTAATGCAGTGTTGTCTTACAGAAAAACCTGTAGACTCTTTTGTGATCCGCTTGTGAACTTAAGCTCACAAGCAACGTGTTGCGAGAGGACTATGACCCCAAACACAGCAAGTCCACCTCTAAATGGCTCAAAATAATAAGCAAAATCTATCATTTGGGGTGAGTAATTAAAAATCTAAACTTAAATCGTATTATTATGCTTTAGTAAAAATGTATTTATTCTGTACATGCTTGAGAACTCTGCAGCGTTGTTGAGATAAAATATTTCTGAAAATGAGAATTTTTCCAGCATGATTTGAAAGAGTTAGTATAAGTACTGCAAAACAGTCAATGGTGTTGCAAATACGCTTAGTTTTGGGAGAAATTACTTCGTCTTATAGGACCAAAGTGGTTTGAGTAGCTTTTTTAGTTAAAAAGTGAAACCAAAATCTAAATAAGACTTTCTGGACATTCTAATGTTTCTCTAAAATCAGTCTAAACCAGGTCAGTTCCAGACTCCCATCTGTTTATTTTGCCAAGATAAATATAATGAGAAGAAAGTAGAAGACAGTCTGCTGCCAATTTATGGACCAATCAAGTTCAACTAAGTGAGCCAATTAATTTGATGAGCACTCTCAAAGAAAACGACTGTGGAGAAACAAAAAGAGTATTGTCAATGTTGTTGGAGACAAACTTCAAAACAAGAGGCGAAACACAATGCTCTGACCTCTGAGGTTAGACCCACAAAGGAAGGAGGTTTTAAACTGGTCCAATTTGTCATAAGGTTTAAATTCCACCATAAAAATGTGAAGAAGAGTCACGGTCATGATATGAACTAATTTAAACATTTAGAAATCATGCTGCACCTCAGCTGTGAACACATTCTCTCTGCCAGATGACGGTCCGCACAAAGTCCGGATCCATATTTCTAATTAGATTAAGCCAGCTGTTGTGTTTGAATTTAATGATAGATGCTAATTTCTGTAGCCTCTAAAAGCCTCTTCCTCTTCATGCTTCAGCTGCAAATTCTCTCAGTTGATTTTTTTTTATAAAAGCTGTATTATGATCTGTTAAATTAAAATAGATAAAGGTTTTTCTAATGCACAACCAGTGACACAAAGCAATACTTTACTGCCTTGTAGAATTATTTGGGACATTTTTTAATAGTCCTCGTACACAGAAGAGAATGCCATCAGGATGTGAACCCAAATCACATCTGTTATTGTGATTGGTGCCAAAGCTAACTGTAAGTTATATGTATTTAAGCGACCTTGGTTGAATTACCCTTGCAGCATTTCCCTGTTGATGAATGTCCAGTTATGGAGCTGCACAAAGTCATTTGATGTTTATTCAATGATTAGCCAGGGGTGTGGAGACAATCAAATATCCACAAGTCATAAAATTGGATGTGAGAAAGGCCGTGTGTGTGGATGGGAAGAGACAACATTCTTGTGACAGAGGCAAGTGGGAAATCTCCACGATGGCCCCGCCTTGCATAATTGTTCTTTTTGATTATACAAGATGGGAGGTTTTAAAAATGTTCCTACCTGATCCAATAGAATCACAAGCAATGCTATTTAAATCACACCTTTAAGGCATAAAAGCTTACCCAAAGTTTTTTGTTTTGAGCTGAAGCTGCTGTAGATCTTTTTTGGTATGGCATGTAAGCGATCAGTTACAATTATAAAGACACAGAGGAATATTAGTACACGAAGTTACATTTTTGACCTCGAAAAAAGTGGCAACGCAAATTTGTAATAGTTAACAAATAACAAAAGCACGAAAGTGAAAGTCATGGGAAATAAATGGCTAAAATAAGACCAAATGTAAATATTCTCTAAGGTTTCTGATTGTAGATTTACATCAGGATGTTACAGAAACATAAGAAAAATATTTTCTGACGCACACAAACAGATTTTTTTCTTCTTCTTATAACACGATAAAGATTTTCAGTGATCAAACCTTCCCCGAAGCTGTGCAAGAATTGTGCCTCAGACATGTGGGTTGGATTACAGGAAATGTTTAATTAAATTTAAGCCTCAAAATGGTCATATAAATGGCAGAGTCACTCAAAATGTCCAAAGCATGTACACAAGAAACAAAAAATGGACTTTCATTGTGGTCTGGGCTGAATAAAGTAGTATCGAAATATATTTGACTCTCGCTAAACACTTTTGTTTAGAATACATGCCAATATTTAGGCGTTTCAATTATACCGAGAGCCTATAATTAAGACTTCAGGTGAAACCCGCTCTATTTAAGAGAATCTAAAACATGAAAAGCAACAATTTCCCTAAAACGTTGATGTTTCTTAAACAGGAAGGTTACATTTTTGTATGCACTTTCACCTCTAATTAGATCCTTGTTTGATGTAATATTCTCTACCTATTCTCTTTATTTTTAAGAAAAAAAACAAACAAAAACAATTGGCCACTTTACTTTGAACAAACTTTTGGGGAATGATAAGGACTGAGCTGGACGTTAATGGAACAATTAGTAGCTCGTCTAAAAGGGACATCTGATTAAAAGCATCTGCAAAAAGAAGAATTTACATTTTTGGAGATGAGTTCATAGCATCAGTTTGGGAATAGCTAGCTGTTTATGCAAGTAAATATTGTACCACCAGTTTTTTTAGTATAACAGTTAAAGCAGAAAACAGAAGATCTTAGAATTTCAGATATATTAACATACAAACACAGTACTTTAAATGCATTTTTATTTATGTTATTGTGACACTTATTTCAGGACATAAATTTTCCATTGCGACAATCATGAATCAAGAATCAGTTTACTTATATAGCGCCAATTTACAACAGATGTTGTCTCAAGGCACTTTACAAGAAAATCAATTAAAATCAAAGATACATCATAAACAAATCAATTTGAAAAAGTTTCCAATCTAAGGAACCCAGCAGATTGCATCGAGTCATTGACTTGCAGTCACTCCTCTGGAATCAGCAGACCAAAACAATGGCTTGTGTTGTCATTGACTTTACAGCAATCCCTCATACTGAGCATGCATGTAGCGACAGTGGAGAGGAAAAACTCCCCTTTCAAGACCTCAGTTGGTTTTCAGGACTTTATAAAACAAAGACTGTTCTCTATTACAAATTTAGAGCCCTTTATTAAAATTACAACATATTACTGACTTCCTTACATCTTATTATGAAACTGGCCGCATTTGCAGTTTTGATGGATGATCTGCTGATACAATATTGTGACACACACACCCTCATTCGTTTTTCTACCCATATAAGCACTTTGTATTGACATCCACAGTATTTATATCTAACCTAAATATTTACCCTGACCCCACCCATTACCAGTATTTTCCTAACCCTAGCCTAAACAAAAGTTGAACTCACACCACATCTCCAAACCTAACCTTTAACCCTTCATAAGGGAGGTCCACCACATTAGGATCAGGCTTGGTCCCCCCTGCGGCCCATCAACCTTTAGAAGGTTAGTAAACATGGCAGAGAAGGTGTTGTATAAAATAGCTAAACAA
>JAVLVB010000458.1:2829278-2879201 GCA_032876305.1 Orestias chungarensis | reverse complement strand
CACACACACACACACACACACACACACACACACACACACACAGCTGAAAGTCACTTTAACCTGCAAAAATCAACTTAAAATAAATACTCACTATGCATTTAACTTATTTTAAAGATTAGGCAACAATTGAAGAGTGACAAATAAAATGTATGTTTGATTTATTCAGGACCTCTAAATTAGGTAATATTTTACAGACATAGATATTTATAGACTTCTCAGAGTCAAAACAACACGTTTTTTCATTTTAAAGTTATGCTCAGTGGGATAAAACATTCTACCAAATATCTTAATATGTCAAAACAGAATAAAATTGTGAAGGAGAGTTTTTAAACCACAGATTCCTTATATGGACTCAAACTGTTTGTTAACTGAATATTTATAAATGTGTATTGTCTTGACATGCGTACAGTACATTTTCGGCAACTATCCAAAGCCATTGTCTCAAAATGCAGAATACACATGTTGATGCACCAATCTGATCACCGGCCAGGTGATTAGATCTTTTGAATTCTTTTTCACTGAGTACTTAAAATATGTAAGAAAATGTCTATATAGTAGGTGTCTATCAGACAATGCTGTTACAGCCTTTAAAGAATTCATTCCACCTCTAATTTCTTCAGTATTTCAGAGGAACACAGTGGAGGGCAACAAATTAATTTCATGCCCTACACAGATTGATAATAATAATGTTTACTTTATTGATCCTGTAGGAAATTGTTTTTGGTGTACACCACACTGAGGCAGCCACTTTGCAGGCGTGAGGTAAGCAGTAGCGCAAAGGGTCTTGCCTAAGGACCCACACTGGATGCTGTGGTGTATTTTGCCCAGGGGTGGATTCAAACCCATGACCTATGGATTGGAAGTCTGGTGACATTCCAATGGAGCTACGCCCTCATTGCGTACAACATTAGACAACGTAGCCCCAAAAAAATGAAACTGATTACTCATAGGAGGTTGGCCCCCTGGTTTAATTCAGAACTTTGTACCTTGAAGGGAAACACCAGGAAATTGGAGAACAAATGGCGGTTTTCGCTTTTAGAGGAGTCCTATTTATCCTGGAAAAACAGCATCCTTCTCTATAAAAGGACCCTGCGCCAAGCTAGATCTGGATATTTTACATTATTCATAGAGCACAATAAGAACAATAATTTTATTACAGTTGCTAAACTTATGAGAAATTAAATCTCTGTTATATCATCCATTCCCCCAGCTCTTAGCTGTAATGACTTTATGGAATTCTTTATTGATAAAATTGAATCTATTAAAACAAAAATTGATGGCATCCTACCAAACATAACTACTACGTCAGTGAGCAAGGAGGCACTGAATGTGGATATGGAGCCTGATCTCTGTTTGAAGTGTTTTGTTCCAGTTGAGCCTTCTGAGCTTTCAAAAATATTTTCTTAATCTAAGCCTTCAACTTGTATGTTGGATCCAATCCCAAAAAATTGTTTAAAGAAGTATTTCCAATTATTGTTACCCCTATTTTGAATATTATTAATTTGTCATTAGTGAATGGTTATGTACCAGAGGCTCTTAAGGTAGCTGTAATAAACCCTTACTTAAGAAACCTTCTCTTGATCAAGAAGACTTAATAAATTACAGATCCATATCTAATCTTCATTTTTTATCTAAAATCCTAGAAAAAATTGTTGCTTATTAACCGAGAGAGCATTTGAGGAATAATGACCTATTTCAAAAATTTCTGTCAGGTTTCAGAGCTCATCGTAGCACTGAGACAGCTCTCCTTAAACTCACAAATTATATTCTCATGGCCTCAGACAATGGACTCGTGTCTATTCTAGTTCTGTTAGATCTCAGTGCTGCTTTTGACACAGTCAATCACAATATCCTCATAGAAAGGCTCAAACACACTGTGGGGATCAAGGGAAAAGCACTCTGCTGGTTTAAATCGTATTTGTCTGATAGATCCCAGTTTGTTCATCTAAATGACAAATCTTCTCTGCATTGTAAGGTTACTTGTGGAGTACCACAGGGTACCGTACTTGGCCCAATTTTATTTACTATATACATGCTCCCTATTGGTAAAATCATCAGACAGCATGGTTTTAATTTCCACTGTTATGCAAATGATACACAACTGCATTTATCTATAAATCCTGATGAATGCAGTCAGTAGATTACATGCTTGTCTAGATAACATAAGAATGTGGATGACTTTAAACTTTCTGCTCTTAAACTCTGAAAAGACAGAAGTTGTTATCTTTGGACCAGAACCTCTAAAAAAGAAATTGCTTAGTCAGCCGCTTGACCTAGATAGCATCAGGTTGGCGTCTGGTGACAATGTAAAGAACCTTGGGGTTATTTTTGATCAGGAAATGTCTTTCAAGTCCCATATAAAACAGGGCTGTATGATTTCCATCTTTCACCTTAGGAATATAGCAAAAATTAGAAATATTCTCCCTAGGACCGATGCTGAAAAACTAGTGCATGCATTTGTTACTTCAAGGCTGGACTATTGTAACTCTTTACTAGCAGGAAGTTCACAAAATGCAATTAAAAGTCTACAGTTGCTCCAAAATGCTGCAGCAAGAGTTCTGATAAAACTTAAAAAGAGAGGTCATATCTCTCCAATTTTAGCTTCCCTTCATTGGCTCACTGTCAAACTTAGAATATATTTTAAGATTCTTCTTTTGACATATCTTTTGACATCACTAATCAAGCTCCATCGTATATCAGAGATCTGATTACTCCTTATGTCCCTAACAGAACTTCGCTCTCAGACTGCAGGTTTACTGGTGGTTCCTAGATTCTCTAAAAGCACAATGGGAGGCAGATCTTTTAGTTATCAGGCTCCTCTCCTGTGGAACCAGCTTCCAGCTTTAGTCCGTGAGGCAGACACCCTGTCTAGTTTTAAAGCTAGGCTTAAAACCTTCCTGTTTGGTAAAGTTTATAGTTAGGAAGAGGTAGAGAAGACAGCCTAATCCGGTTGGGGGAGGAACTCAGTCTTGACAAATGGTTCTTCTTTGCTCTACCTTCTTCATGTCTCACTCTATAGGGTTAGGTTATTTAAGTTTTTCTATAGTTATGCTGCTATAGGCTTAGACTGCTGGAGGAAAATCTGACCACTTCTCTCTCTGCTACGTTCTTCCTTTGTCCAATCTGCTTAGTTACCGTTATTTCAACCTTGTTAACCTTTTGTTTTCTCTTAGTGTTCTTCTATCCATAGTAACCACACCTGGTCTAGCGTTCCGTTAGCTGAGACAGCTTCTTGGATGAGAACATGGGCTGATATGCTTCCAGTGACGCTCTACAACTGCTGCTATAAACTCTTTTTTTTCCGTATCTTGAGGGCTGCTTGTACTGAGCCTGGTTCTGCCGGAGGTTTCTTCCTGTTAAAGGGGAGTTTTTCCTCTCCACTGTCACTACATGCATGCTCAGTATGAGGGATTGCTGTAAAGTCAACGACAACACAAGCCATTGTTTTGGTCTGCTGATTCCAGAGGAGTGAATGCTGCAAGTCAATAACCTGATGCAATCTGCTGGGGTTCCTTAGATAGGAAACTTTTTCAAATTGATTTGTTTATGATGTATCTTTGATTTTAATTGATTTTCTTGTAAAGTGCCTTGAGACATCTGTTGTAAATTGGTGCTATATTAATAAACGGATTCTTGATTCTTGATTCAAACTCACTGAAGAGATAAGATGTGCTTCACTGACATACCTCTAAACAAACAACCATATTTCACCAAACCCTGTAGTTTCAGTTCTTCCAGAATGATATTTATTAATTTTATACTGTTTAATAAGTTAAAAAAAAAAATTTCAAATATATTGTTTCCAGTAGAAAAGAGAGAAAATGGTCAGGAAAAAAATAGAGACTTCCTAATAGAATCATTCCACTGTAATGTTGTACTGTATATTTTACGGTAATATCAAAAATATTCAAGGTATTTTGTTATGATTCTATGTTGTAGACTTAAGCAGTAAATAAGTGCATGTAGCCTTCAGAAGTCACCACTAGTATTTGGAAATAATTACTAGCAGTCTTCATGTAGGATGTAGAATCACTTCAAGAATGAGATGTGTGTGATAAAAAACATGACCTGACAAAAACATTTTCTCCCAGTCTTAAAAAAGCTGCCTAAAATGTTTTACAAAAATTGTTGAATACTAGTTGCAGCAAAAATATAGGATATAACAATACATTGATTTAAGTACTGCAATATTTTAATCTCAGTATACATACAGTTTGTTTCAGATGTGTCTTAAAGAATATTATCTAACAAACTGAATAATGAACAACAAGGAACAAAGTAGAGAGGTTGGTGAGGATTTAAAACGAGGGCGAGGTAATAAAAAGAAAAAATCACAAGCTTTAGACCCCTCATAAAGTTTTGTTTGACGCCAAATATAGAAAGATTATGGTGCATCTATAAACCTACCAAGACATAGCCATCTATGTGACTGGCAACGAAAACAGGAAATTAAAGAAGAAACCAAGAGGCCAATGGAAACTATAGCTTAGGTGGGTTTTTCTGTTAAGTTGACAACTCTTTGTTGTGCACTCCACAAATCTTCCCTTTATAATAGGTTTTCTAAAAGAAACCTACAGTAGAAACAATGATAGAGCAAGCCCCATTTAAAATGTAACTAAAACCAAGACCAAGGTCTTTCTTACCTGTGGCAATCAAACTGTACAATTCCTCTTCCATCTGCAGGAGGGATAAATAGTAGTGTAGTTATTGTTATATGTTGATTCTGTACTGTACTGTGTTGTATGTGAGATGAGTGTGTCGTGTTTATTGTTATTTGATACTCTGTAACCCTGGCAAAACAATTTCCTTCAATTTCCTACAATTGCCTAATCTTTATAATCTTCATTTGGGTTGACAGTTTTAAAATAAAGTAAGAAACATTTCCAAAGGTGTGATATTTTTTACACACCTGTCAATTTCTAAGTGTTTTATGCATGAGGAAGACAAAAAACTTAGTGAACAAAATATATTTGCTGCACATTTCTACCTCTTAGACCAGCTCCTTTGATCCGTAAAATTCTCTAGATTAGTTCGGTTCTTGTTCCTGGAGGAGTACAAAACAGAACCTGGCATTTGTTGTTGTTTTTTTATTTCCCCACAGAAGAGCTCATCTTCAGTTGACAGCAGGAAAATAATACAGATGTCCTGTTACCACTCAACTGCTTCCTCCAGTAGCACTGAAAAACAAACAGCACACACACATCCAATATGTTCAGCTAAAATACATTAAAACTTCTCAAGTTTTGCACAAAAATCAGTAATTAACAAAATGTGTCTCATAACTTCTGGGACAAAGGATAGAGATGGATAGATGCCACTTTCTTACTGGTTGACCTGCAAACATATCAGAGGAAAACACACATCAGCCAGATAACACAAAGCCAATCTATTGTACGAGGCTCTGTGAGATGGAGGAACCATCTGCTAAATTAATGACAAGGGAAATGAAGGAATGTTTTGATTGACTCACCCCAGTAAGGTGTCCTAGCCCTGCAGAGAGCCTGATGGTTATAGGCATGTACCTGCCAAGATATTGCAATTGCAGGACTCCAAATCAAACTCTCCACATGGGCTGACTTTATTTAGCATCGGCAAACGAGAAAAAAGCTTGTCAGTGAGCCTCTTTTATCAAACAGAGTTAGGATTTGGGCATTTCCCTACATTTTTCTTCGAATGAGCCACATAGAAAAAAAACCTGACGATCAAACACGAGTTGTGCAAAGCCTTCAACAATCACTGCTTCAGCTTCACTCATCGTTTGCCTGGAACCTAGGATGCTGTAAAAATCCCTGAATTGACTATTTATCTGCCTAAATTCTCCACATGAGTTTCTGCAGAGGTCAGCATATGCTTTCATCCCTCAAAGTCTTTGATAAAAGGACTGCCTCTGATGCACATGAACTACAGACCTCAGTAATTTACATTTAGCAGTTAATCACCAGCAGTCAGCAAGTAAGACAGTCTTAAATGCTAAGCACCATCCTCCCATATAACCAGATTATACTGACCGCATTCTCCCTAAATTCCACCCAGTCCTCGCACTTAATGTAATTTATCAGAAAAAGCATGTGTCTCACAAATTGGATTCACACATTGCCTGTTAACACCAAGCAAATGTGTTGTTTCTGGCATAAGACCATCTACCGCAGCCCAGCCCAGGAACTGCAGCCATCATCTGAGCTCTGGATCTAGCAGAAAGCTCTGAGGACATTATCCCTGCCAGTCATTGGCAGAATAAAGTTAGCTCCCATGTAAATCATACCCATTTAACTTTCCAAAGATAAAGCCTCAAGCCTTAATATATTGTCTTGGGATTTTATGTGCTTAGCCAACACAAAGTAGCCAAAAATTCGAGAAAAACAGAAAGGATGCATCAAGTTTCTAAAAGTCTGAATGGCGTGATTAGCTGGATCCATCTGCCGAAACTGTACCTTCTGAACAATGATCCCCACAACATGGTGTTTTCATTCGGACGTACCAATATATTTTCCAAATGTAGAATTTTACATGTAAGCCATAAATCAGACTTTTGGTCCCGTCTGACCAGCTTCTTCTACATGCCCCCTGTGTTGCCCTGTAACAACAAACTGCAAACAGGATGTTTTGAGGCTTTCTTTGAACATGGGCGTTCGTCCTGACACTCTTCAACGGAGGCCAGATATGTAAAGCACAGGGTTTATAGATGCAGTGTTA
The DNA here is from genome assembly GCA_032876305.1 of Orestias chungarensis. Taxonomy (NCBI): domain Eukaryota; kingdom Metazoa; phylum Chordata; class Actinopteri; order Cyprinodontiformes; family Cyprinodontidae; genus Orestias; species Orestias chungarensis. Next base: position 2,872,508 of record JAVLVB010000458.1, on the reverse strand, counting down.
CAGATGCTCCCACCTGACGTTTGGATTTGGGCATTATGAACATATTGTGTCATGGTAAGCTGTGGCATCTGTTGCAATTATGATAAACATGCATTGTCAGCAAACATAAATATCACTCTACAAGTAAAACCTACCCTTAAATAAAGAAACTGTTTTAGTAAATCAATATTTTAAGGTGGCTTAGGGTAATCTATACTCAATAATTGCATTAAATCCTATTTAAAATTATTTTAGATTTTTATTGTTTGTATGATACATACAATTTATGATACTAAAGCTTCTGGTTGCACAGTCACATGGTCTGAAAAAGTTTAAGAAGTACTAATACTCTTCTACAAAGTAAGTACTATATTGCAAATATTTAAATCCCCTGTTGTAGATAAGTCGTAAAATCTTATTTTAAAACATTCAGCCTGAAAAACTGTCCCCCATTCAACAGATTTTGATCTCACACACATAACCTGGAGCCGCACAGGGGGACCCTGCATGTAACACTGACCTGCCCTCATCAACTAAATTAGAAACACTCTTCCTGATCAGGAAGAACTGAGATATTTGCATTTCAGAACCTGCGAATAACCTTTATTTCTCGTCCTCCGTTCCAGTTTAGCTTAAGGCGAACATGGTTTTCATTGTTATTCACAGCTTATGTAAAACCAAAGTAAACTTTTTTTATTAATTGTTAACCTTGTAGATTAGAAATAGAGAGAAAAAAGGAGTTTAGTAAACAATTTATGATTCTTTGGAGTTAATAGCAAAACATATTGTAGGGATAAAATACTTTTCAACCTTGACTAAACTAATAAGTGGGATACTCTAATTAGAAAAGTACTGCAGTGATTCAGTTGGCAACAAATTAAATAAAGCTAAATAATGCAGTGATAAGCTTCTCATTCCTTAAGCAACCTATTCGTTTTCAGAGACAATGCCAGGATTTAATGGGCTTCAAATGTGAAAGAGTTGTTCGGAGACCACGAGGCATTGCTTTCACACATTGATTGCACAAATCCTGCACATTCTCAATAGCGTCCAGAACTTAATCCCATTGAGAATGTGCAGGATGTGTTGAGGAACATTTCATCGTCTGTTTCTCCTGTCACAAAAACAGGACCTTTCATTAAAGCTGAATGCAACTCTGGGTCCAAAAAAATGCTGAGAAGTGATGCCATGGCTAATAGGCTTAATTTTAGAAGCTAAAGCTGTAACTTTTCAGAAAAGGCGGAGAAGTTTCACCAATTTTATAACATGTAAAAAGCATACTGTCAAAATTTATTTCTTACATCGCTTTTTTTAAAGGTTACTTTTATCAGTCCCAGAACCAATTCATTTTAACTATATCCTCCAATTAGAATAAGAAATTTCATTCTTGATTATAAACGTACGTCTTTACAATCTCAGTATTGTTAAACTCTTGTTAAACGGTTTTTTCCTGTCCTTATAGTTCACAGATTCTATTTTTAAGCATATGTCATGCTGTGCATACTGCATTGAAGGAAACATCAGTCATATACCACCATGAGAAGGAAATTTGACCTTTGGATACACGCTAAGGAAACCAGACTCCTGTTCTGCTGTTCTGCGCAAAAGAACCGGTGGGTTAAAGGGTCACAGCACTTCATGTCTTCCTTTCTGAGGAAAGAAAGAGAAACCTTTTAAAGCATCACCTTTGTCTATGCCGGTGCCATATCACATTCCTCCTTTTCCTTTATCCTACAAACAGCCTCGCACTTTAAAATGTTGTTGCATATTTCAGAATTTTGTACTGCTTCGTTTTTTATATAATTATACAAACTAGATGGTATTTTTTGACAAATCTATCTATCTGTCTGTCTGTCTGTCTGTCTCTTCACTGCAAATAACATTTTTTTTCTGATAATTTTACATGGGTTAAATCTAGTCAAAGCAAGCCTGTGATCATTACATCCTCATTACTCATGAGGCGTATTTCGGACTAGGTAGGATACTTTTTCTTGTTGTATTGTTGTGGTTCTGCTGCTGGTTCTGAATCTTAATTACTTACTGAACTTACCAATTATTTTATAACTATCCACACAGTTGTGGCTGAAACATCATGCGGTGGGGATACCTTTTTACAGCAGGACCGGGGATGAGAGTGTACATAAATAGTTGCCCTTCTGCTGCAAAAATCATACAGTAGAGCCAATATTGGAGTGAAAATGAGGACTGTTCATGAGTGGCGATCAGTAGGAGGGGACACGAATGAAGTAAAGTCTGGGCTGCATATGGTCTGAATATTTTATTGGTATTCTGAAGCACCAACACGGACGCATTATCCTACTTACAATCAGTTGCTTTCCGGGAAAGTACGCATAAAAAGTAACAGCTTGTCTGTCACCACTGTGAAAAAACAGAAAAAACAATGGACTTGGTCTTTGCTGAAAAATTTATGGCAGGTTAATAAGAATTTGACTCTTAGAGGAGAAACATGTTCTCCAGTTTAACAGTGTTAAAATTTTATCTATTCTTTGCTAGAAAAAAGCAAACATTTCTGTCTGACCTGAATAACTTTTAATTTTGACATATTAGTTCATTATAATAAGCCATTATTTCATACAGATGTTTTGCTTATGTTTTAAAGTTATAGAAACAAATATAAAAGTTGGATCTACAATGAAAAAAATGACAGAAACAACTTTTTCTGGTTGAATTTCTGCTAAAACTTTTTCCAGCTAATGGATTGGTCAGATGTGTAGCTTTCATTAGACTTGGTGTGAATCTCTCCATGGTTAAGGGAAGAATTTCAGAGCTGATTTTACCCGATAAAAATACGACTCATGATACTATATTGAGTTTTTAAACTGCAAATATCTTCCAATCATGAAGGTGTTCTTAGAAATAGATCATATCTTTAGTAAATTAAACAACAAAAAGAGATGGAAAAATGACAAATGAATATTAAAATATCTGCTTTTCTTTCAAGCAATGTAAAATGTACTTACAACTTTAAGTGACTTGCCTTCCATGTGCTTGCCATGGATAAAAACATGTTAGAATATTATGTTGACTAAAATGTGTGTCATACTCTATGATGGTCTTCATTAAATCCATTTGCTGCTGGTAATCCAGAGTCCAGTTCAGGAATTTGTGTAATTTGAGTAAGATCTGCGTGTTGCTTTTCAGGAGATCTCTTTAGAATAAGCCAAGGTACTGACTTTGTGTGTGCGGTTTTCCTTAAATAAGGCTCCTGATCACATATTATCTAGCTGTCACTTATTTCCTATCACATTTTTTCACAGAACTGTTAAAGGTGTGTTACCACCCATCATGACATCAAGTACTCGTAAAAGACATGGTTTGAATGCGTTTACAGATTATTTGGTTAACCGCTAAGGACTTTGTTTTTGTCATGAAAGTTGAAGTGATTCAAACTGGTCAAAAAATTGAAGTACATTTTTTTTTTATTTCTCTTACAATTTATAAGGACCATAGAGGTGGAGCTGAAACAATCCAGGCTCTTGGAAAAGGGCTCCTGAAATTCAAAGAAAATTGCCACTTCCTTGAAAACAGGCAGCGTCAACACAAAAGCGTAAAGGCCCTATTGCATTATTTGTGTGAATTCCTAGAAAGCTGCCTCCTGGAACGTGTTCTGCAGGAAGTGACGTCATTCTGAATCTCACGCCATGCCCACAATAAAAAAGTTAGGGCTCTGATTCTAACTTTATCTTTTATTTATTTATGTATTTATTTATTTATTTATTGGATCAATTAGCTTGGGCTTTATGTCTCGAAACACGTGCATTTCTAGAAAGGGAGATTATCTAAGTGGAAAATAAATAAAGGAGGATCATAATTTTATATGTAGCTTTTGCAAACAGCGGTCTCAAACAATGGAAGGAAGGTCACTCACATGTCAGACCTGTGGAAAGTGGAAGGACACGCTTATCAAATGTTATATGGCATATTGAAGGTATCTCAAAATTGAGATTTATTTGTAGCGGACCCAAAGTTCAAGGTTTATTAATTTAGTGACTCGCAAAGATATTGATGCTTTTGACACATTTTATCACACAATCACTAACATTAGTGTATTTTAGAATTTTATGGTATACACTTTGTAGAGCCACCATTTGCTGCAGATCTGATGCGAATCCTACAGTGTATGTCTTTATCAGCTTTGTAATAAAATCCCTCAACAAAAAGAAAAGGAAAAACAACAATGAAAGGCTGATAAATATCTGAGCCACTTGTTATAGAAAGTCTCAGTGAATAGAAATTTAAACATCTTGCCACTAAATATCTTTTGGATTTTGGTGTGGACTTTGACTGGCCCACTCTACTACGTAACTTTACTTTGATCTCAAGTCTTTGATTGTAACCTCTAGATGCTGAGGGTCATTGTCCTACTGGAGAGTGAACCTGTGCATTAATTTAAAGCCCCAAACCCATCTATCTTAAACCTTCACAGGCTTCCCTGTCCTCAAACAAAAGCTGAGGCCAGAAGGTTTAGCTTTGACCACATCTTCTCTGTTCCATTCATTGGCTGGTATGAATATTTAAAAAAGGATGCTCTCATGTCTTTTCTTTGAACAATAACTTTCTTCTTCCATAAACACACAACTAAAACTTGTGCAATGGACATGTTCTCAGTGAGAGCACAAGCCTATTATCTGCTTTTCTGACTGTTCTTGTTGTTATTCTCAATGAAATACGCTGAAGTTTGTGAATCGTTAAGGTTGGGGTATCTACACTTTTGCAGTGCATTACATTGTTTTTTTATTTTAAATGGCAAGAAACTCAATAATAAAAGCAGTTCAATTGGATTTAACAAGGTAATAAAAGGTAAAAAGAGTATAAGCGCGGGGTCATGATTAAGTTATGAAAAGCCAACACAGCAATGAAAACAAACGAGATTGTCAGTAAGAGCTGGGTAGTACAGATCCTGATGAGGCATTTGGGGAACAAGTTCATTAGCCTATAGTCTTCAGTTTTTCGTCTTACTTTTTAGAAGAATAACATAAATGGAGAATTGCTAAATAAGCTGAAATGGCATCAACTTCTATGGGTTTCCTCAAACCAAGCATGTAATTGAGTTTCAGCAGGATGTCTAAGAAAACAGGCAGGCATTAATGAGACAGCAATAGAATGGGCGAGCCAATCCAAGCATGGTGCCATTTTTCATCTGAAAGGGAAGGGAATGTTATCCAATCATATATTTCTTTCATGTTCTATTTATTTTATTTTATTTTAGAGAAAAACAAATACCAGATTTGAAATAATAATAATAATTTTGTTGAAACATTAAAATCTGAAATACTATGTGGGAAGCATTTGTTTGCTGATTTTTAATTACCAGATCTTGGCACTAGATTACATAGTACATAATGTTACTGAAGCTCTATTTTTAATTCACATACATAAAGGTTCTACATAAAGGCTCCAAGGTCCAACCTTTTGCGTTGTAAGCAGTAAGCTGTTAGTTTGTCGGCCTGAATGCTTTCAAATTAGTTGTATCGTATCTGTCCCTGGTTCTGTTGTCTATGGTAACCCAACACGCTCCGAAATTTTTAAAAGTGGTGGGAGCTTTTGTTGCTGCTGTAATCAGGTGTCTTTGCAAAATGAGTAGTTTGTAAAAACTCAGTCATCATAGATAGAATGTTTAAAGTGTTAAACTTTATTTTCAAGGTATTTTAAAGCAGCTTATTTGTGGTGGTGTTGCTTTAGGATTGTTTGCAGGTTTAACTTCTTTTTTTTTATAATTCAGCAAGCTTTTGTCTACTGTCTCAACATGTTGGTCCAAGAGGAGCAAATGGTGCAAGTCAATGACTTGATTCAATTTGCCGACTGTTTGATAACTAGCATAAGCTGGAAAATTTTATGATTAGATTAAAATATTTTTTTTGTGAAGTGTCTTGAGTTGACATGTGTTGTAAACCTGTTCTGTATAAATGAACTAAACTGAATTAAAAGCAGAAGCTACAGTAAAGTGATTTTTCTATGAATATCTTTAAATGATTAAATATCAGTTATTTTAACTAAAATGGTAACGGTTAAGCAAATGTATCCTCTCTGTATGTAAATTTGTTTTTGACCAGAATCTACTTTAGGGAACTAAGTTGATTGAACACAGACCCAAAGTAAAACAGGGGTATTACTGTAATAGTAGTTTAGTTTTCAACAGTTATCAGCATATTAGAAATGTAACACAAAAGAAAGCTAAAGAAGCTAAATTAAATGCCACCATTGAAAGCCATATATGTCTGCTTTTTTTCACATTGTCAAAAAAAAAATGTCCAGAGCAAATTCCTGATCCAACACTGCTAAGAACTACCACGAGAAAAAAAGGTTGGTTTCCAAAAAGGATCAATTGAACTGCACAAAGCACACAAGTTAAAGCTAGTAAAACTACATATTTATTCATTAAAAGAAAAATACTTTTTAACTCTTGTAATAAGTAACGTTTTTACACTCATAATGTGACAACTACCTATCTAAAAGTTTAACCTGGTCTTGCTTTATGAGTAGCTAGTCGTCTAGGCTGACTCCAGAACTTTTCCCCAGATGATTTGTAGTCTTGAAGCTTTGACTAGGCTCTATAAGATAGACCAAACCTATCTTTGTGTCAGCACAAATTTTCCTTGAAACCTTTGGCATGTTCAAAGCGTCTTCAACAGTAGCAATGGAGAAAGAAGCTTGTAGATGTAAACAGTCAACATAACTTCAGAAGGTCGTAAGAATCTTTAAAGATTAATTAACTAGTATGAGCATAGTATCTAATTTAGGATCTAATGTATACGTTCTTATCAACTATCTGCTCAAGCATTAAACTGAAATTATTTCTTTATATGTTAAAACTAACCAGGCTTTCTTTCCTGGGACCTGTGTGCTGCTAGATTTTCCTGACTGCACTTATTGTGCTGAATTAATGAGAAATCCAAAATAGCTAAAAAAACCAAAACAAAACAAAACAAAAAAGATAGGTTAGTTCACAAGCAAAAGGGAAATAAAAGTACAAAGAAAATCCATTGTTTTCCAGCGCTGATAATTTATCTCTACAACAAAGATACAAACATAGATTTGTGCATAGATTTCCATAATTGTCAATCACTTTATTCTTTAATTTCAGTCAAAATCTTGTTCACTTCATTACAGTTGAAAATAATTGATCTGGCTCATTATCACCACATATAGGAGGCAGTACAAAAATTGTATATACATTCGGGGTTGTTTAGCTGAGGTAAAAAAACAAAAGAAAAGATAAAAAGCAAAGCATGTTTGTAAGCAAGCTTCAACATGTTTGTCCACAGATATGTGTAGAGGTGTGTTTTTATATTTCATCTGTGGAGTTTGTTAGTTTACATCTATAAATGATGCTTCAGTTGAATAACAAGGAGTTACGAACATGATTCCTGAATGCCCTTCACTTTGAGGGAGAAACATTGGCATAAGTTTTTGATATAATCCTAAACACAATATAATATTATCCTAAACAATTATTTCAGCTAAAATGTCACAACACTGCTACAAGATTTCTTTACAGTTAGATAAAACAATGTCATTTTATAGCTTAATCAAAATATTTTTCTTTTTTTAAAAAACTACAATGGTTTTCTTTGACCATAAAGTGCCATTCAGCCATAATATCTTCTGGCATCTCCAAGGAATATAACCTTCACCTCAGTCTTATCTCAGGCTATCTTGCTGTGGAGGTGTTTGTCTTTATCTGCATTCCTTCGGGTTCACACTGTTTGAGCTCATGGGTTCTCTTTGATAATGCAGCTATCCATCTTGATAATTTTTATTATTATTATTATTATTATTTTACAAGGAGACTTTCGACAGGGATAGACCATGTATGTTCAGTTTTAATATTTCTCATTTGGTTAAGAAAAAGGACTTGCATCGTATTGTTCATAAATTCAAGTGGTTCAGATAGAATCGTTAGTAAAAACTTAACCTCTGTTGTTAAAATGTCTAGGAAAAGGTGCAAAATTGATCTCTTAGAATTTAGGTTTATATAAACATCAAACCAAAGCCAAAAAAATACATTTAATTACTGTTTCTGTGTTTATGAATTTTTTTTTTGCTTTCGAGTTATTCATGTGTCAAAGTTTTTATACTTGCAGTTTGGAAGAACAAATATGTACTATTATGCACATATGTACTGGTAATTTCTTTAAAACCATTATTATCAATAATGCACAGCGTTACAACTGTTCGTGTTAAGTGTTTTCTTTTATTTTTCTTATAAAAGTGAAAGTCATTCAGGTGCACATACAACTGTCAGCAACAAGAAGTGATACAGAACTATAGAAATGTACAAAAATGGCTCAACAAAAAAATACTGATACGGAAACAAAAGACTTTCCAAACGCTTTGTTAATGTTTCAGTCCAAAATCTGCACAGCAGCAGCAATTTGGATGAAAAGTTTGCACTGGATAAACAAAAAAATGGAATTTAAACATTACACTAAATGTCCAGTGGAAGAAAACCCCTTGCTGGTAATGTTTAATAACATGAAATTACTAAAATACACTCAATTCAAAAAGATTTTCTGTCTTATATTTTATATATTTTTACAAGAGTATAGACATGTACATTGGGGTCCAATATTTGTAGCTATTTTGATGTCAACTCCACAGTAGTTGCGTCGTTTCCTCCATTCACGTCATAGTCCCCCACAGGTCCACTCACCAGAACCTTCATGCGCTCCGGAAAGTCGTCATATTTGGGGGACAGCAGAAAATCGTAAATGACAGCTGCGGCCACACCACCGCACATCGGACCCACCCAATACACCTGCAAAAGACAGTTCTGATCAGTCAAACTGCAAAGAAGACAGATTTCTGACAAACACATAAGCTTTCTATTTGTCAGTGACATATGGAAATATTAATAAAACATTTGGACTATAAGTACCTAGTTGGGTTTGATGGGGTATTTGTTTGGAAGTAATTATACTTCTTAATGTTGACATTACAAGTGCTGAGTTGTGAGGTATGCATGCTTGTGTGTTTTGCTCCCTGACTTACCCAGTGATCTGTGAAATCGTTCATGATCAACGCTGGACCAAAGGAACGAGCTGGATTGATGCCGCAGCCTGTGTAGCTGATCTGCAATCAGAAATAACCTCATATAAAAACTACGGTGAAGGAAATTCACCAAAGCAAAGGCCTAAAATGTATTTCTTTTGGGAGCTTTGGCGAAACATGGTGCAGCTTTTTCTAGACAAACATTGCCGGGTTTTTCAGGATGAACTCACAGCTGCCAAGTGTCCCAGGCAGACCGAGAGGCCAATGGCCAAGGGTGCCGAGCCGGTGACATCACGCCGCCTTTTATCAGTGACTGCAATGACACACAGCACGAGCTGAAAGGTTGCCAGGAGCTCTATACCCAGACCTTGGCTGGGGGTGACACCGTTAAGCTGTGAGGGTAAAAACACAACAACACGACTCTGTTAGTTGCTTTTATTTAGACGGTTAGTTTCCCAGCTACCCCTCTCAATTTCTCATTTAGCAGCTTGCTGGTATTGTCCTGGAACTTTGTCAGCAATTTGGAAGAGAAGCAGCATTCTGTTAGAAATTATCAAGTCTACCAGCACTGCTTGGAAAACAAAGATAACATGACAAGTTGTCGTGTGCAAAACTCAAACTTCCAAAAGCTCTTGGTAACCGTGTGGTTAGCACTTTGAGTTAAGGGATTTTGCTCACTTAAAACTTTTGTTCACTGAAAACTTCTTGCAGGTGTTCACATCTTTTATTGATTTCTCATTACTTCCTATCAACAATCTATAGAGAAGATAAATAGTTTCAGTTCATACCTTAGACCTAGACCTTACTGAAATTAAAGGCTGATGCAAATTTTCTTTTCGGAGAACAGCACTATCAAAAATAAATACTTACAGAGTTCAGCCCCAGTGCATCTGTAGTATTCGGACGTGCTCCATACACAATGCCACTGGCCAGGGCTGAACCTAGCATTTGTGCCACAATGTACATCACAGCCTTGAATACACTGATCTGGCAGCTTGCAAGCATCCCGAGGGTCACTGCAGGGTTCAGGTGTGCTCCGCTGATGTGGCCTAAACTCTGGGCCAAAGTTGCGATTGCAAGTCCAAACGCCAGTGACACCTTCACCTCCTGGTCTGGGGCGGTGTTGTTCTTGTTGCCGATGGCTGTGGAGATGCTGAGAAAAATGAAGAGGGTCATGCCAACCAGTTCAGCCAAAACGGCCCTCCAGAACTCCTTGCTCTTGAACTCTCGCATGGTGGCTGATGGGGACTGGCTGTTTTGGCTTTACGTTGAAGCGGGCTTTCTGCAAGGTCTGAGTTAAACTCACAAACAACTGCAAACAGCTTGCATATATAAGGCCTGTGTGCTGATAATGGTCGGTGGGCGGGCTTTGAGGAAAAAAAAAAAAAAAACTGAAAGAGAGGGCCACACTGAATTAATGAGAAATCCAATGGACTGGTCTCTCACATCCCTCCCTCTGCTTCCTCCCTGTCCCAACAGCCTCCCTTTGGAACCCTCTTTGGTCTTTGGACTTTTGTGAGTAATAGAGCTGTGTCTTTAAATAGCTGCATCCAAAGGTAAAATATCCTCTAATACAAGTAGGTCTAGTCGTACAACAGATCTTCTCACTTGGAGCCCAAAGTAAAACGATTTGCGGTAACTGAGATACATTTAAGGCAATTTAGGTCTAGTTTGACCTATTTAATCATTGTTCTTCATCTGTAAAATTACTCAACTACAACTACTACAAAAAAAAAAAAAAAAAAAACTGGACAGTAAAAGTAACTGACAGCACATACAGACGAGTCAGATAAAAGACAGGCAACTCCCTAGTTAACATCTAAGTCTCACTCTTCCTCCTCAGAGCTTAGACTTTTTTCACAACCGGCCAAATAATATATATAATAATAATAATATATATAATATAATATTTTACAATCCCTGTTTGTGACATGTTTTGAGACAAAGATAGGTAAACAATTCACATTTTAATCAGTTGCACTTTTTGTGTTGTAAAATTTATCTTAATAACTTAATCGTAATGCTTTTAATGTTTAACCTAATGGGAACTTTTCCAACAAATAAGAAGGTAATTAGAAGCAATCGAAGCATGATCGTAAAGTTAAAGGAAAGTAGTGTATGATTTTTCAAAAAGAATTGTTGATTTCTGTTGATTTTTTTCAGGAAAGGTGTGCTCTGGGTGTTGTTTTTCACTCAAAATGTTTAATATAGGTCTCATCCACCCGAAATTACTTATTCCACATGGTTGCTGTGTACTTCACAAGGCTCTTGGTAAACTTTAAACAGGACTTACTATGGATTTAACTATTTTACAACTCAACAGTTCTGCCAGATATGTCAATGCGTGACTAATATTTTTCCCCGTTAACAAATTGAGTCATGCATCTCTACAGCCTCATCTCAATTATCAGGATTCTCTTGGTTGTTTCTTTCACTGAGGTTCGTTCACTAACAGATCCCTGAGAAATTCACAAAGCTTCACGTTTAAACTGAGATTAAATTACAAACAAGTTGTCTGTATAATTAGGCAAGTGAAGGGAACACTTGCATTGGAACTCATGTAGAGACATCTGTGTAAAGGGAGCTGAATAAAAATTCTCTCAATGCATTCGACATCTTTTAAAAAAGCAAAACAAAACCAACAAACAAAACAAATTGACCGTTCTTTCTACTTTAAAGGTTTTATCTACTATGAGTTGATCACAAAGCGCCCCAATAAAATTCAATATCCATTGACGAAAAGTTCAACAAAGCCCTTCAAACAAACAAAAATAGGTTTCATTTTTCACTATATGGTTGTTCTTTATCTTGAATGAATGGAACGGTAATTTATTAACTGAAAAGATGTTCCCTACATAGGAATTCGTTGTAGTGTTGAACAATCAGTGAAAGAACAACTCTGTGAACAGAGCTGCCTTTTGCAGCTGACCCAGAACTCATGGATCCATTCCAGCAAACAGAAACCTGGAGCATGTTATATTTTGTATTCATCCTGTTTCCAAAATACTCACTTCTAACTGAATATTTGTATTTTCTGGGTTTTGATAGTGAGCTACATCATGGTAGGATTTATTTTCATTTTTGTTTGTGCAACATTAGATTTATTGTAATCCCTTATTGCAATTATAATTATGACAAATACATTTTACTTAGAGCATCCCTACAATGAACAGCCAGAGATGTAGTAAAGTGCAAGGTTGGTAAAAAAACACAAAAACAAAACCCTTGTTCATGTCAATTAAACTTGTATTCAAGTGTATTAAACAGTAACAAAGATAAATCAGCAAACACAAGGAATATCAACATTAATTATTTGATCAAAAATGTTTATTAATGAAACAATACAGAGTCCAGTTTACAGATGTTGTGCTAGTGAAATATTGTGATTGTTTGTGGGTGGTGTGGAGAGAGAAGGGGGGCAATTGTTTTGTAACTTCCCACCTGTAGGAATGGACTGCTGTTCAATCGGGTGGTTCAGGCAGTTTGTATACAGTCGTACCTTCAGCCTGAAGGAAACAGGTGGAAATGGTGGTGTTTATTAATTTTGTGCTTCAACATCAAAAAATGATGGGAAAGAGACTTCAATTATACATTTTATTTAACTTTTTTGCAGGTTTTAAACTTTGTTACATCACATTTAAACCCAAATTAGCGACTTCAGCTAAAAGCTATAAGGGTAAATCTGAGATTTCTCCATTTTAAACATTGGCATTAAAATAAAATGTTGTTTCTCAGCATCATATAAAAGGTAGATCTGTTATTTTCTTTTGTCGGCCTTCAGTTAAAGCGGATTATCTCATCTCTGTGTCTGCAGGTCCTCCTGGATGTTCTCCACAGTCTCAGTGATGACCTGGCAGGCCTTCTTGTGTTTAGGCCAGTACTTCACCTGAGATTGTCTGCATCAGTACCACTCTCCCTGGCAATGAGAGCCTCTTTTTGAAGCATCTTTACCACAGGATCCACACTTTTGGAGTGTTTTAGGAAGAAAACACTCCATCACATCCAAATTGTATGTCTGTGCTATCCTCTGGGCCTGTTCTCGCAAGTCAGAGTCAGAAGCGAATGTTTCTTTGACCTGATATTTAACTGTTGTGTTCCACTTAACAGAATTCTCTCTGACAACCTCGCTCCACACTTCTAGGATTTGTTCCAAAATGAGCTCCTTCTTTGATGGGACTGGGTCCTCATTTATAATTAGAATATGATAATTGGGAGTACAAACCTGTGACCTTCAATGCATTTCCTCTCCTAATCTCTCTTTTGCCATTTCCTGCCTGGTATTTGTTAATAAAGGAGTAATCATCACATTTAAAACAATGATGCAGATACTTAGAAAATAATTTTAAAAAATGTTCATCAGTGCAATGAATCATGCTTTGTGAGTGAGTCAGAAGTGTCAATGTGGAACAGTTTTTGCAAATTTTTTCCAAATTTCAAAAGAGATGAGCGTGGCTCCATGGACATTCTAAGTCTCAGTAACGAACATTAAAAAAGCATCTGTTTACAACTTTCCATTGAAGGTGACAGTTCTCTAGAGTTTGTTAACATCTTGGGCAGTGTCACTGCAATAATTTTCACTAGTCCTGTTGACAGAATGTCAAGTCAAGTGAGGAGGATGTTTGGACCAGAAAGCTAAGCTTTGTTATATCCAGATGATAGGATTCCATAATATAATGCTGTTTCCTAATGTGTTATTTTAAAGTTGTCATAAACTTAAATTAAATAGGGAATTTCACTAAAAATAATTTAGACATTCTTTTTTAAAGTAACCCATGCCATCTCTTTAGGCTGATTACTCTGTGGAGCTTGTATCAGGATCTAGGCATGTCGGATGCCAAAGCTTCTCCTTGTCACACATTCTCTGTGTTGCAGGAATAAGAACTAGCTCTTTAAAATATAAGGCTATTTGATTCTCAACTAGAAAGAGGCAGTGACTTCAATTTGCTTAAAACAGCATCCCCATATTGATTTAACTGTAAATAGAGCAGTTGATATCTGCTATTTGCCTCTTAGAGCTTAAAGTTAAACAAAATTTATCGGATCTGATATGTTTGTCATATTTGTCTTTTAGTACGACAAATATGTTTTAAAGGAAAGAAATTTGAAAAATGTGACGGACAAACAATGACATTTTTTCATTATAAATGTACTTTTGTACTTGTTTAGAGGTTTAAATTCTAGGTTATATGAGAATAGTATTTAATTTCCAGGATGTGTTGAAAAACTGTCATGAAACAGATGTTGAACACAAATGTGTAGGTATCATGACCTGACAAACCTTTAGCATGTAACAGTTGATTAACGTGTAACCATGGAAAAATACTACTTAAATAATTAACTAGAATAGAGTTTATAGCGGAGACATCTCTCCCTCTCTCTCTTTGCTTGCAGAGCTGAGTAAGACATGTCTGCTCACAATCAGAACTAGATATATATACTGATAGAGGATCATTTATCCTCTGTCAGTCCTCTGCTTGATACGTTCCAGTTGTGCATTCAGGTGTGGTGAAAGTTTGCCATGTTTCAAACTAGCCAGAGGAGTGAAGAGGAGTTCAGAGCACTAACAGGAAAGTCAAATGGGATTTGGATCTGTGCTGTACTCTGTCAAACCTGACTTTAAATGAGCTTCTCTCAGGGGAGTAGACAGCTGGGGCTTTGCAGACAGATGAGACTCTGTAACGTTAGCTATGGTCTGATGGCTGGTGAGAAAATTTATATTTAAAAAAAATGTTAAAATGTTATGATTTTCAGTTATTTATGATTCTTTTTTGAAATGTAATCTACCCACTCGCTATATTACTGATATGTTTTTTCCACAGGTATTTCTGACAGCATCAAATTCCTTTAATAGCTGGTAAACCTGTGAAACCCACAACGTAAAAGAATTTTGAGGGTTTACAAAAGAAAAAGATTTACCCTGCCCAACACAAAAAAGGTTGGTAACATATCTCTGCGGAAAACACAAAACAGTAAAGGCATGCAAGCCTCGTATGTAAGATATGAATACAGGTGGGCTTCACTGTATATAAAAGACCAAATGTAAATCAGCTAAATAAATGAAGTATTACTAATGTAATCAGGACCACATCTATAGTGTAGCTAGTATTTCAGGAATTCCATACAGAAACATTTACTTATGTTATTTTTCATCTCAGTACTAAAACATCTGTTTTATTTTCTTTCACAGCATTTCTTTAACCTGACAGGTGATACCACGCAGATGACCTGAGAGGGAAAGAAAACTTTTTCTCGGCCAAGAACATGGGAATTTACGATATACGCTTGCTGTACAGTACAGGTCTTTTAAATATGGTCATGTGTAAAACTGTGAGGCACGGTAAAGAAACACAGTAAAAAATACATTGCTACCAATATGAGTCGTACTATTACAATAGCTGACTTAAAAATGTGAAACAAGGCGAATTCTTCCCTAGAGTGCATGATACATTAACTTTCCCAATCTGATGAAAATATAAAAGGTAGTTGACTGTAAGCACTCTGGACTAAAGTCATCTATCTAGATGCAGCTCCTTGGTAAGGATCTGTAGTTCTGGTCAGTTCTGGAAGCATTTACTTATTTTAAAGCTTACGTTTTAAGACAGATCCTCAGGATATAGATTTGTCAGAACACTGCTTGGAAATGCATTAGGATTCCTATGTAGACTGTCAAACCCAAAAATACAGTATTGGGATATATGCTGTATGAGTTTGTCTAAATGTGTGTTTTTCATCCTGCCATCCGAGGGATGAAAGCGGGGAATAAAAAGCTGTGGTGTAGTTCTATCATGTGTTTCTTCTCTGCAGTAATATTACCTTAGCCTCATTGTCGGTGACCTCAAATGGTCAGTTCAGTCAGAAGTGCTTCCTCAGTAGTACGCCATGCAACTTTGTCTCCATTTTTGAACTGTAGCCATCTGTCTGTTACAATTCCTTTTCAAGGTTTTAGAAAATAGACTTCAGATCCTTGTTTCTAAGAAAAAAAAAGATTAAGAAAATATTTTCTGCGAAGGCAAACCAAGAAAAATTAAACAGGACAAGAAATATAATGCATTAAAGGAAAACATTAAACAGATGAATTTTGAGATTTACTTTTCTGTTTCCTGAAGACTTGAGTCTGTTATTGTTTTCTTCCCTTAATGCTTTAGTTTTGCAGGGACAGCTCCAAATGAAACGCGCTGGGAGCATTTTATGGGAATAGTGCATGCTGAGCAAACAGAATGAAGAATTTAACACCCTGGAGCAGAGACAACACAAAAATCAAGTGACCCGTGAAACAGCTTTCGACAGGTCTGAACCCTTTTACTAATTGCTCAAAGTTATCTAATTATTTTTTGGCCATCAAAGGAACCATTCCTTGTGGTAATACAAACAATTTGCATTAGTTCTTGTTATTTTATCTTACAAAAAAAAGCCCCACAATTAAAGCAAATAACTTTATTTTTTCTTAACTTTTTTGATATCCAGGTCCAAGAGGCCTTGCCCTCATACAAAAGACTTAAAGGTGTCAGAATGGAAAGATTAGATATTTTTTTCCACAATTTACATTCTTCCACATTAGATTTACAAGCAATTATTTGTTATAGAATTAGTTTAGCATTTTCAAACAATAAAACAACCAGTGATGAAACCTTTTGCATTTCATCAAAATGGTCAAGGCTGGGTAATAGATTTGAGATTGTACTGCACTGTAAACAGTAAGGAGTGACACAAATAAGTAAATTTGAAGGTAAGTTGTTGGTTTTAATAAACATTGTGAAGAATCAAACTTAGCTTTCATCTTTATTCATTCACCCTGCTCTTTATGTTGAAAGCAATAATACAATACAGATAATGTTTCATAAGGACTCTCTTTGGAGCTAGTTGATTTTGATGGATCCATCATCAGTGTTTCTGCTTGTTGTTAATTCTTGGCACTCATTGCAGATGTTGCAGTTGTTTTGCTGACTGCATTGTATGTACATTTTCCCTGGAAATTATATTTCATCCATTCCAGTTCCCTTGTTCCTCTCCATGATATTCTTGTATGCATTTTATTGGCCGATTATTTGTCTTCTCAGCATATAGTCCAAGATTTCTTCAGCAGCCACACAGAACACAGTTATACAGCCATCTAAAATGCTTATTAAAATCTGAATAGTCATCATTTAACCACATTAGCCAACTAGAGCATATTCATGTTTTTGACTGGTATTAGGCGCTGTGTGTAAGACATGCCCACTACTTTAAAGTTTATTTATATAGCCTATATTCACAACACACATATCTTAAGCAACTTTACAAGAAACATCGTTTAATTTCAATAATAACACATTCCAACTGATCATAATAATAAAAAACATGCATTAATGTTAATATATTTATTTATATTTTTGGAAATTTAAATTTAAATTTAAAGAAACAGGGCAGATCACATCGCGTTACGAACTTGCAGCATATTCTCCTTCTTAACCACCATGATAAAACAGTAAACAATTGCTTGCATTGGGTGGTTGATACCCCTTTAACACGAAGAAACCTCCAGCAAAATCTGCCGTGGGACAAACGGCCATCCACTACAGTCGACTTGAAGTTTGAGAAGACAGAAAAAAAAAGGAAGCAAAGAAACTGATTGTAAAGGGGCTTTCTACAAAGGTTTATAGCAGGAAAAGGAAAACGTTAAGGTGCTGGTAGCATTATCTCAGGCGATGCCCCCCTTCCACAAAGGTGTCACAGCAAACAGAAGCCAGACCAGCTTCTTAGGAGGTACAAACAGTGGGAGAAAATAGAAAGGTAACAGTTGAAATAAAAGCAACTCATGAAAACTGATTAGCTGGAGAGAGTAAAGAATTTGATTGAAAGCCTGATCATAATAAAGTTTAAAAGGTCTTTTGCATATTTACAGTTCAATTTTTGATTACCACCAACAAGGTGAAACTGTTTGTTTTTGACTCTATTTTTAAATTCTACACATGTCTAAGTGAAAGAGCACAACACATCAATGAATAAATACCACTAAAGCTGTTGCAACCTGCTGCCAAGACAGATTTTTTTAAAACTCTTTTCTTATCACTTCTCACCTCACTTGCACACTGAGAATTCTTTATAGCGGTATCATGGTATCTTATCTTTTCATCTGAAGTTTAAATTTTAACAAATTATTGTTTGCTGAGATTTCAAGATAACTAAATGCCTCAGCACTTTGATTGCGGTGACTTATCTACACTATTAAAAAAACTGATTTTCATCTTTCCAGTCTGTGAATTGTTTGCATTAGTTTCACATTATGTGCAGGTTGATTTAGTGAGCAGCCTCATAAAAGCAAGCAGACGAGCTTTTATCAGTGTGAAATCCTCAGTTGCTACGTGAGGATCGTGGGTCTGTTGCATGTTTATTAACCGTGTAAACTCTTTTTTTTTTTTTTTTTTGCCGCTGCCTGACCTCTACAAAACCCATACAAAAGCATGTCTTTAAAATAACAGCCAGAGGTTTGTGATGCCATGACAGCAGCTGCAGCATCTCAGAAGTCTTTCTTTTCAATAAAGCAAATCCTGTATAAAATGTGTCTTGATTGAGTTGTAAAAAGCTAATTTGCCAGCAAGGTGCTGCTAAAAAAACGTCTTGTTCGTCAATTTTTATTATTAAGAGTGTAGAGTAAACCATGGCTACTTCTGTATCAAAAAGGTTGAGCTTTGAGCTAATTATTCAACTAGTGCAAATGCTGACATCCAGAGATAATATTTGTTTTAGTGTTGTTTTATAATAAACGTTTTTTTGTATGGTAACAAAAAAGAAATCCCAATATCCTGTATAACAAATCTGTCTCTTTTGTCTGCCTTTGTCACCCCAGGCATCAGGGAGTTTATTTGGCCTTTATGGTAATGTGCTATTTTTGTCTGAAGACATGTTTGTAAAATAATACAATTGTGGAGTAGAAACTGATAACGGAGGACTTTGTACTTGAAATAAGCTCATCCCAGGCTCTCATTCAATATGTTAAGAGACATTTTATGTACTATTGACTGGTTCCTGAGTGTTGGAAATTTACTTTTAATCACATTCTTCTCTGGCAAATAACATACCTTATGTGGTTTACACCAGCAGAAGACCTTGTTTATTAAAAGTTTTATTTAATGCCCTCTACCTTTCCTTCTTTAACTCTCTATTCAAAACCCTTATCTCTAATCAACATAGTGTAACTTATGCTGTGTGGACCGCTTAACACAGATCAAATGAACATTTCCTACCAGTTTTTTTTTTTTATTAACAAAAGACCTGTATTTCTGCAGGTTTTACCTATTTTATAGAAAGAAGCCCTTACCCTGGTAGCTGTTGTCTACCAAGTAAACACTCAAGGCCCAAGATCTCCCATTACATTTTGTATGAGCTAGTGCTTTTTTTTGACACGTATACATCTACACCCACTTGTCTGGTTTACAGCCATCAATGCAGGAAGCGCAGGTTCTCCTGTTTGCTCCTTCTCCAAGGAGACATGCTTTACTGTCAACTATGTTGCCCACTAATCTTGATTAGGTGCAGGCGAGTTTTTTACCCCACAGCTATTTTTCTGGTCAGACATACTGAGCAGGGCCCACTGACAGTTAGGTGATCAGAGCGCTTTCACTTTGAAACATCAGCTTTTTGTAAATATTACATTGACAATGAAGCAAATAAACAGCAAGGCTGATTGAGTGAAACTTGAAAAGAAAGCTGAGCTTTGAACATGAAAACCTGATAAAGCTATATTTACTCACTTATTTAATCAACTAAGTACCTGGTTGCCAAGTCAATTTTACATATTGTTTTACAGGTATTTGCATGCATCAGTTTGAAGAGCAATATAGGGGAGAATTACATGCTCTGTGGAAGAAAATTCATGAATTCATAAAGTATTTAAAAAAACAAAACAGAAAATATGCTTTGTATGACATAGTTCATTTATGAATCATGTAAGTTTCTGAGGTTTTTGTAAATTCACATTTGGCTAAACTCCAGTTTTCAGCACTTGCAGTTATTTGTGAGGATCTGACAAAATCCTTTAAGATTCATGCTAGTTTGCTCGATGCAGTCATGTGGGTGTGAAGGCATGCACTGATTTGTATCAGTGAGAATATTGGGTTGTAAATCCTTGTGAAGCCTTTTCCAGCTTAAGTGTTTTTATTTTTTTATAAACTTCGTATTTTGCTATAAATTCTAGCTGTGAGATTAAATTATCACAACCTTTCAAACTCAGGTTATCTTAGTAACTCTTTTCACCGTTAAACTAAGTCAAAACTAGGTTGCACTTCTGTTATGTTATTCAAGACAAAACCCACATGTAATCATTTTATTTTAAATTTACTATCAACATAATAATTTTCGACAAGCAAAAACTAACATTAAACAGCACAAACATTTATATGAATTAAAATACTGCCGTGTCACATGTTCTGGCAGTTCCTTATTAGGTGAATCATTTTTAAATAGACAACACCCAGGAATGAATTAACATTATACGCCACACAAAGCGAGCACTGATACTGCAGCACAGGCAACTTATTTTCTAGCATGGAAATGTGACAATGTTTGTTACACACCCTCAGGGACGTTAATTGTATCCCTTCTATTATTTGTCGAATTTAGAAATTAAACATTACTTTTGGTATAGTTGGTTTATTTAGTATAATTTACAAAAAACAACAATCTTAAAAAAAAAGATATGTTACTTAAGCTTGCTTTGAGAAATGTAGTCTTGTAACAAGCTTTAGAGACTGTATACTGTACAAGAGTGCATACTTTTCCCTGCTGCCAGTTCCGATAAAAAAACAAAAAACAAAATACAAAATAACCAATCAAAAAGAAATATTGGAAACAAATTTAGAGTTCAAGAGTTGGTGCCCGAAATGTTTACAAAAACATAATTTTCTAATGCCTTACACTTTTTTTTTTTTACACTTAAAATCCCCACAGCTCTTGGTTGGGTGACAAACTTCTGTTTCATTAAAGAAATCACATAAATACAACTTTATGAAATTGTCAAGAGTTGAATTTTAGTATTTTATTCTTACTTGTAACTTTGCATGTGATTTGTTGCTTTGGGTTAAAGAGATAAATAAAATGACTATTATTATATATATTCTTAAGGAATTATTTATAAGTAAATGGACAGACATTAAAAATAGGACTCTAAAGAGCCAATAACCCTAATGGATAGCAAAATGCTTGCAGAATTCAAATTAAGTGGTAATGAGGATAATAATTGTCTTTATTTAAACCGATATGACTCCACCTATATTAGGTTTTGACTATTTTTGGTTTGATGACTTTTTCAGCACTCATAAATACAATATTCTCTTGCTATTTAATCTGTTATGAAACATGTTAGCACAGCAATCATTCAGATTACAGAAAAAACACACTAGTATAATCCATTAAATATACTGCTAATACATACATAGCGGATAGAACTTACTTTTTGCTTTGCTTGTTAATAGTTAACTGATGCAGTTGTGAAAGCTCAGTATGCTGTTGGTTTTGTTTTAGCTAGATCGTTCAAGTGAATCTCTCATCAGTCAATCTGGTTAGCAATCACTGATAGCAGAGGCTTCCATGCCAAACAATCCTAATTTCTGTGAGGATTATGCTTAGTTTGCACGATTTATGAGGACAACTTTTATCTAGGGCATTCAGAAATATCAAAACAATCACAAAACAAATTAAAACATGGTTAGGGCCAAGTTTTATTATCAAACTAAATCTTACATTATTAATATTATGAAATAAATAATAGTTTTGTTTAGGTCATCCCAGTAATATTTTTCAGTTAAAAGATATTCTACAGTTCACTCTGGATTCCCACCAAGCACCAAAGTGCTTTTGATCCCAAGTTTGCTTTTGGAAATTATACTGTAATGTAACCAACATTAGACAAGACTATAAATTGATAATATAGATAGATAGCAGTCCTCTGCTGGTACACTTGCAGCCCTTTGCCACAAGCCACAACTGTTTCATTAAGCTTGTTTGTCAAGGTTCTATAAAAGTAGACAAAAAGAAATCTGTGAATACATGATCCCAAAAGATAAACACATTAAGCAATGAAAAATTGTTACCTTTCCATGAATTCATTCTATTTAACACTTATAGATTTAGCAGAGATAATTTTTGATTAGAATCAAACTTACAGAAATGGCTTGTTCAAAGAGGTTGATGGACAGCATCTTTTCTAAAGTAGCTTAGTGAGCTGCTTTAAACACATGAAAAGACTCTAAACCAGGCTAGTGCCTTTAAACTATTGACCAAAGCCAGACAGAAACTTTATCTAAAACTGTCTGACATCCCCATATGATAAGAGAATAAAAGGGGATGAAAAAAGGCAACATTTCAGTGCCTGACATAAAAATCGTTTATTAAAATCAAGGATAAAATGTATAACTATTATTTATGGATCCTAAAAGCCATAGATATTTAATGTTTTGCCATTTTTGCTGTAAGAAGAAGAAACATTTTGCAAACTCTGGCATTGGTTTAAGCATCACCTTCAAGAACCTGAAGGAAATAAGAACGTAACCCAATATAGCTGGTGAACAAATGTTCATTTAAGACCAGTGTCACCATCAGCCCAGTCATTTCCTGCGCAAGGTGCAAAGGGAACGCAAAATTCTGAGAAGAGAGGGGACAAAAGACACGTCACCGCGAGACCAGTCCTGGAAACAGAGGAAGCTGGAGACGGTGGAAACTGTGAAAGAGTTATCCAGCATGACTATGTTGCTGACAGGAAACAATATGAGACCAGGGAGACTGGTCACAGATAGATAAGGAGAGATCATGACACTTGCAAGGTGGCAAGCAGCTTTCTGCTGTGGGTGTTTGGTTTAACTGTTAACTGGCAGCAGCAAAATCCCCAAAACTGCCTGAGAGCATACCCAAATGAAACAGCTGCTGTTGTTGAACCCTTTGGAGTCTATCAAAAGTGTTTCTTTGTGAAGATATAAATCCAAATGTTTCATGTTTGTAGCTAAACATATTTTATCTAAGAAATTTGTAACAGAAAAAAAAAAATGAAAATGTCTCACTTGGATTTTTTACTTTATTTTTATGTAACTACTAATAAAGTGCTGAAGTTATGGACTGGAAAAATATATAATAAAGTCTTGTCTATTTTTATTTATTATAAAGATACCCATGTTTGCTTGTTTGTTTGTGTTGAATGAAGGCTCTAATGAAGGTTAATACTCAGAAGAATTAGTATGACTGAAGCATAACTAAGTATATAATTATTGGCAGAAAACCACAATAAAATAATAAAGTAGTAAATATCGACCACTGCTGTACCCTGCAGTGGTCGATAAATGGACACAAATTTTGCATACATAGCACATTAGTCAATTACAGACCAGTAACTTTATGCAAATACGCATCCACGACAATTTAGAGTGCCCAATCAGCCTAACAGCCATGTTTTTGGAGGAAGCCGGAGTACCCGGAGAGAACCCATGCATGCTCAGGGAGAACATGCAAACTCAATGCAGAAAGACCCAAGGTGGAATTGAACCCAGAGCCTTATTGCTGGATGGCAACAGTGCTACCCACTGCGGTAATGATGGGGATTTCAATTACTTAAATGTCATATATTTGTTGTTGCTAGATTGGCTGATTTAAGTCATAGCATTAGTTAGCTTAAATAATTCTTGAAAACCTGATTTTGTTTTCATTGTTGATTGTGATTACCAAAGGAAAAGAAAATTGTATAAAAAGCAAAAACAAAAACAAATGTTTAATGATTAATTAGAGAAAATCTCTTGTTATCACAAAAAACATTTTTTCATCTGGTCTTATCACTTTTCTGATATAATTTCTGAACTTTTACCAACATACCAAGCAGCAGGGTGTTGCAAGGTATATAACAATAATCACATGACAAAAATGATGCGGCACTTGCAAAAGGAGGTGGTAAAAGATATTGTTCTGGCCGTACTGAATTAGAATCCCATCTCTGTTGGTCTAAATATTAATCTATTCCAGCACTTATTAATCTTTGTTCTCTTACACAAGGATAAAAAATGTCCTGCTGGTTTTCATTTCTAAATTTGTGTTACTTACCTGACTAGAGAATTTGTCCTGTTTTCCTATCTGTATCTTATTGACACAGTTGGGCTCAAAGGGGAAGTTAGATCCAAATGGTTGTCCTTATAGCTTTATGGGTGACCTTACATCTCTGCCCTGGCCATGAAAGGGATGTCACCCCACTGGTCAGGAGACAATGCAAGGAACTGGGATGCAGATGTGCAAAGTCTGACAGTTTTATGATGGCAAATGATCAGATAGCACAAAAGAAAATTGTGTCAGATGGAGTATTTGATTGGTTTTCTTACACTGCAGCTGGAAGCCTATGGAAAATTCACAAATACTAAAACTTTGGAAAAACGTAGGCTACCGAGTACTGTTTGATGAAATTGTGATCCAGTGCAATGTGCTATCATAACATATTTGTGCATCTTGAAATATTTTTTCCCTGCTGTATAAACCGTTAACATATTGTCAGTTGCTGTGATTTGTAATATTAAAGGAGTAAAATTTGTCATTTTGGGAAAGAAACCAGTGTGAAATGCAATTAATTGTGACACAGATTCCATGTACAATAGCTGTAGTTTAGTCTATTTTTGTGTAAAATTTGGCTCTGCTTAAATCTTCCAGCTAACAAACAGAATGTTGCCTGCAGGAAAATGAGGGAGGACCCCCCTCCTCTTTCCCTTTCCATGCCACAATCTTCTCCAGGAGATCCTGTCTCTGCTAGAGTCGTTGGTGAGGGGCGTCATTGTCTTTGATCTGGTGAAAAGCATTGGCCAGAACAATGTGGGGGATGCTGCTGTTTATTAGGCAGTGTCCCAATGCTGTCTACCAGTTTCTTGGTAATAATCAATTACATTATTCCTAGTATGCTTTTTCTGGTCGAGGAAGAGAGTCACATTGGGGATTCAGGTTTCTTTGAGTGGCCTTGTTGTCCGAGTAACTGTCCTTGAGTCACATGGGGAAAGTGGTGAGAGTATCTGTGTCCAGAAACTTCTGACGTGCTCAGATTGCTTTAAAACAAGGTCCTGCATCCCTGCCAGCTCCGGACTTGACGTACATGTCAACTAATTACCCCACAGGGACCGGCAGAGCATTCAACACCGGAAGAGCATCCCAGCATAATCTGATCTGACCCTATAGTACACATATTGGTAGGAGCTTTTCGTGGAATCAAGATTTTTTTAAACATCTGACTCACAGATATTCTCCTGATTTCACGAACATCTAAGAGCTTTGACGTAGAATTAAAACAAACAAACAAAGAAAATAGAACTTCTTCCTCAAACAGGACTCGGAAAGGCTTCCCCCTTATGAGAAACCTAAACGTAAACATTTGCAGCCGTGTCCTAGCAGCAGCCGTTAGGATGATGATTTAAAGTTGGCAACTGGTGGAGCCTCTTTCAGCCACTTGGCCAAGACCTGAGCTTTCTTTTTGGTTGCCCATGTCTTAGGAAGGGCTGTGGGAAGGAAGTCAGTAACATTTATTTAAAGTGACTCATTGAATTTTTTACAGTACAGCAGCCGATACAAACTGTGCAGCACTCTCCAACAATTTGAAATTATAATTTATAATGTCACCACAATATGTATGTATGTACTAAAACAAGACATTACATAAATGTAGAGTGGAAAGACAATTATACATGGTTTCAAGGTATTTTATAACAACAAAATTAAAGGAGTAGTTTACATTTGTATCTATAGCCCCTAAATTAAATTACTATATTGTCATGCTGTATAGAAATAACTTATGCAGAGGGTATTTGGACATCAGGTGTCGACTGATCTCTAAATTTTTAACTATATTTTCATGTGGACAAGGATTGGGCGCTTGTAAAAAGTGAATATGATGTGACCCTAATCATTCAATTTTAGCTATGTCTTTGGAGTCTCTCTTTTTATTACACAATTGTCTGGTACTTGACTGTATTCATCTCATCAAATTTGATTACCTTTCCTGTCCTTCCTGAAAAAGATGATGCTGGTACCACAGTATTTGGCCCGGATGCTGTTTTCAAGCTAAATGGAAACCTTCTACCATTCACATTTTTATGCACGTACAAATGTAGCTGCAGTTTGGACGTCGTCAGTGAACCGTCTTCCTCATATTTGCTGTGACCTTTGCATGGCTTATTGCAAACCTCAAAGAGGGCTTGTTATCACTTTCTTACACAGATTTTTTGCCATAAAGGGAGGTTTTCTTGATTGTGCAACTATGAAGCGAACGGTTTCTCTCCATTCTGTATCACTATTGTCCACTCCTCCCAAAGCCACAGATGGATAATTACATTACATTGCAAGCATTTCCTAAATATCTTGCTGACAGGATAAACATACATACAAACCATTGTGTGTCCATTGTGGAAATTACTGAAGGTTGATAATCAGGAGGCGGTAGACTGGGAACTCGAGGACAACTTCACAGTTGTCCATCAAGCAGGTGTTGGCTCCAGAGGCACAGGATCTTCTCACAGAGAGCTGCTCCCTCGAGTGTAAAAATTACCCTCCTGTCTCCTATTCTGTAGTAGCACCCGCCTTATCAGGGGAAGGAAACAATCTGGGAGCTGCTTCCCTGCATTGTGTGTTAATGTTTCCACTAGTGAGAGGGGGCGACATAAGTCAGCAGAGTAAGATAACATTTTCGGACTGGCTCGAGGTGCTATTGCTTATGCTTTCTAAGAATTTCTAAATTGTTTTGCCTCAACATAGCCCAGGAGGTTGAAAAGTAGCTTATTCGGAAACTGAAACAAAACAACAGATACAAAAGGAGTCTAAAATAAACGTTCAAAAAAGGTTAACAATATCCCGAGACCCTGATTACTTTTGAATAATTTTAATTCTCCTCCAAATACCCAGAGTTGACACTCTTCTTCCAGTAGAAGCTACTTTTAACTCAAGTCTGTTTAATCAGTGAGTCATGTCACTGCATAGCAAGAGACAGACCTATTTACTTCCACTTGCATATAACGATGCCAAGTTCTTACTGTGCCAGAAGAACAAAGAATTTCCTTGGCTATTTATTTATTAGATGGCCGGGCTTATTGTCACATTGTTGGCACTGTCCCTACTACTCATCACAAAAGACATCCAACTGCTAAAGATATTAGTGAGAGGTGCAAAAGGGGTCGAATAGGTGTGCAGAATAAGCCATGCAATCAACCCTAAAGTTGCATAGGCTTGCAGTCTGATAACATGTTTGTTAATGTTCACTTCATGATGACGTCCTTGTCTGCTAATGACGCAATTCTGACACTTCCTCAGGGAGCTAATGAGTTTCTTTAGAGAATAGGCCTTAAGGGGATTCCTCGAACACCTCCATTTGTTGCTTTTTTCATCATTAACAGGATGTTTTTGGGATTCTTGGGAATAATGCGAACTTAGAAGAAGACAACAAATGCATTTGTTTCCAATTTTGTAGGTTTGATCTCATCCCTTCTGTTCAAGACTCACCATACTTAGTTTATTTCTTCCTCTTTGGAAAGGATTTGCTTGTTTTTAACAGCAGGAATTTGTCAGGGTACCTTGAAAAATGCTGTTATTATCATCATGATTTAACCCCGTTTCTTGATAAGGCACTTTAAAAGAGCTAACTGTAATGTTACACTTAAAAAATTATGGAACATTTAAAAAAAAAATTATGGAACATTTTTTTATACTTTTTGCAGTAAATGTTTGCATAACTTTTATGACTGACTCAAACAATTGTCCTCAACTAAACCCTGTTCAATATTTCATTGATTTTTATCGCCTGCGTGTAAGTTATTAGTACGATAGGAACAATAACACATACCCCTAAATTAACATGAGAAGATAAAGAAAATCTGGGGCAGTGTGTAGGACTGTTGCCTTACAGCAACTCAGTTTAAGTTTCAAACCCTGGCCACGTTTTTTTTTGCATGGATTTTCCATATTCTGCATGGGTGAATGTGTGAGTGCATGTTTTTTCCTGTTTGTCCCGCTGTCCCTGCCTTGTAATAGACTAGCAACCGATCAGGGATGTACCTCATCTGTGGTCCAAAAACAGCTTTAGATAAGCAGCGCCATGACCCTGCAAGGATAAACAGGCATAAACAGTGAATGGATGTTTATCGGTGCAAATGAAATATTAACATGCCAACCTAATTAAAGTCATGGATATTATCAGCTAGCAGAAAGGACCATCCAACAGCTTATTTTATTATTTCTTTTAGAATTTCTATGTCTGATAAAATAGATAGTGTGGATGCAAGTAGTTACAATATAAAATGAGAGAAAATGTCTATATTTGTAAAAGATGTTGAATAATCTTAAAATGTATGATTCAAGGATTAAAGGAGATTTTATTGTCATTCCATCACATGTAATACATGAGTTGAAAGGAAATTACACTCTCACGGTCCAGTGTCACCCCAAACAAATATCAAAATCCAAATTACAATAAGATATAAAATAGAGCAAAAAAAAAGACCACAACATATATGTGCAGGAAAGCACGGAACTAGCAGCAACATATTGAAGTGTCAAGATTGAAGTGTGTAGTTTAAAGTCTGAGTAATCAACCTGATATGTTTTCAGTTTTTTAAGTAATCATTGGACTCATATTTAATATATGATACAGCAATCTTAGTCAGGTTTGATGGAAAATGTGTAATTTCTTTTATAAACTGAATTTCAGAAGCTGACACCTACATCCTATGGTATTATGTCTTATTTAATTTACAATTTAGAATGTAACTTTGCAGACTCCATGTCCTTAATGTTTTGAGCTGTATTCTGGCTTGTGATTTTTTTTTTCTTTCGGGATCAAAGGGGCTTTGGGCTATCAGTATAAAAATACTTTACTGTCTTACCTCTCTCTGTTTTCTCTGCAGCTTTGTGTTTCTCAAGCTATTTTCACCTGTTACAGGCTCTTTGATGTTTCAGACCATGACTAAGAGAGAACCTGGTGACAGTCACTGTAATTTTACTTGTACAAGTTTTTCCTTTAGCCCACTGCGTCTTCAGAATTAATTTGTTTATTCTCATACCCTTTGCACTGCTGAAGTTTGAATACTTCTGTTATTCATTTTTGAACCTGAAATCACATTCATGTACGTGTAACTGAAACTTACCTGTGGAATAAAGTCACTCTTTATGTGTCCCACCTGATACGCTACACAAGGGTGCATTTTTGTGCTTTTAAAGCCCTTTATTGGAGTGCAGAGTGTATGTAAATACAGCACTTTGATAGCTGGTGTCACCTAGTTTTAGCCTAATTACTAACATCCACCAGTGGGTAAATTATTACGGTCACAGGCTTTTTATTGGTGACTGACTTGATATGTTTAATTTTTGAAGCCATTAGTGTAAATTCCACGCCTTTTGATCTGATTCCACCCAGATATAAAACCTCTTAAACAATGATATTTTTATGTTGGGCTGGTTATATCCAGACCTTCAACCAAAAAAACAAAACACTGTCAGGATCCTAAAGAAATCGGACTACAAAACAAACAAAACTACCAGAAAGATACTGGATCTTTCTTTTTACCTCTCCGTTGCTGCCGTTTTAGCAAAGACCCCACCGAAAGCAATAAAAGCTATTATTGATTCAGCTTGGGCCTCTTCATTGAAATGGGATCAAATGCAATGAGAAGGCTGTTTCAGACCTATGCTAATGAGAGAGTGCTGCCAAGATGTGAAACCATGCCAAAGCTTCAATCCAGCTCAAAACACTCTTGTTTTCAAGCTCTAAGAAAAGACAGATAGTTTTTAGCCAAGTTGTATTATATGGGAGTGAGCCAGGCAGCACAATTCACTGTCTAAAATACACATGCACAGAAAAAATATGTGAAAATCTGTTTAACTGTGTTTTTTTTTCCACTTATTGATGGATCTAAAACAGGCATCACCAAAAAGGTATGATCATTTGCACATGACTTAAAAACAGAATTAATTAGACCCCATTGATTAGAGCGACTTTCATTCATGACTTTTAAAGATAATAATTAAGCTACAGAAGATACAAAATGTACCCTAATGGTGCTACTTAAGGGATGCGGTCTCTGAAAATGAAGTGCCCAATTCTGCAGATGTGTCCAAGCAAGTACTGGGGTGACATCAGTCTTCTTTTCCTCAGTATGTTTGGCACAACGGGTTAAGGTACCGATGCAGCAGATCACGGCTCAAATCACGGCTCATTTGGCTCAGAGCCAGTCATTGTGTCTTTAGCCAAGTTCAAAACATTCACTCCAGACTGGACTGGGAGACTTGTTTTCTTCTGGCTGGCCCGATAGGAGTGTTCCATCCTGTCTCACCGTAAATTCATTTTTCACTTGTATCTGCTGTGAAAACATTTTATTTCTGTGCAGAAAAACATAGCTTTTATTTTCTTTTAGCAAGAAATAAACAAATCATTATTCCCGAACCTGAAGATTTGATTTGTGAATGCAGCTGGGGTTAGAGAAGGGAACATGTAGCTGGGGTTAGAGAAGGGAACATGTGCCACACATTCTTTCACAAACTGTAGGCCATGTTGAACTAATGCAATTCTTTCTTTTCCCAGGAACAGATAAAACGTCTATCAGGTTTCCTTGCATAATAGAACAAACTACTTTTTCCGCATCAGATTATGCTGCATTTTCACGTAGGGGAACAAACACTCTAAAACAAACTGGTCCTTCATTCAGTACAAATGTTTCAGAACAATAAGTAGGAGAACCATATCTCTATTTTTGACGAAAATAATGTGCTCCACAGAGGTTTTTCAAACAAAAGACAGATTTCGTGATTTGAGGGGGACATTTATATTGGTTTCAAACAAGATTTGGTTTGAATTTGGAGAAAGTGGGTCTTTTTTTATTCCTTTTTTACATTTATTCTGTTTAGTCGCCCTGAAATGTCCCAGCTCCTTAATATCTGGCCAGAACAACCAGAGAAAATGCAAACACAATATTCAAATGATCATTCAAGGTATTAGGATTTAAAACAAACAACATGAAGACGAAGGAAAAAGCAATTACTTGCTCAAAGCCTAATTACCTGAAGTTCAACCCTCGGTGGAAATAACTCCCATAAATTCAGAAACCCGCTCTTTATCTGTAGAGAAATTAAGTCCACTCTTTATATAACTGTTTTAATTTAGGAACATTGAAAAGTTTGAAAGATTTGGAATGTTGTTCAAGGTCATGCCAGAGCATCATGTCCTATTAAACATTAGACCAGACCACAAAAAGACTTATTTTGGGATTTTGACATTAGACTTTGGCTTAACTTTATTTCACATGTAATAAGACTTCCAGAAAATCCTCTTCGACAGACCTGCAGCCCTTTAGATGGTAACCTTTTAGATGAGTGAAAACAGTTTCAATGACCTTTTAGCCTTCTTCATGTTGATATATAGTTAACATTTTAATTATTTTTTGATTCTGTAGATATGACAGTATATAGGCTGGGTGTGAAATTTAATGAAAATGTGTTCTCACACTATGATTTAACAGTCGTTATGATATTATGTTCATTTGTTTTAATAGCTTTTACCAGATAAATCAAAAAGGGCAAAAATATTACTTCATGACAGTCTAAACTAGACTAAATGAGAGTTTCAGCAAACTATGACTGGCCTTTTAGATACATTAATTAATGTTTGAATTTAAAAGAGGAAAAATATACAACTTTTGCAACTGACTCTTTATAAACATAATTCAACTGTGATAGATCGTAATGTAATTATAGAAAGTCATGTACATTAGGTTTTGTAAGATTCTGTCTGTGAATCCAAGCCTTTTCATCTGTTCCACAGCATTTTATTGCAGATTAGATCTCATCTGATAGTTTTGGGAAAGTGAAATGGGTGGTCAGGAAACATCAGTATTGACAAAGCCCTTGTACAAATATAAGGATGACACACCGGTGAACTCAAACTAAGGAAAAAATGTGCTTCATATCATCATATTTTTTTTTTTTACATTTGGGAAATTTCTCCAATCAACAGAAGGCCACAATTACACAAACAGTCTCATTATGTATACCAAAAAAGCCCCTCTAAAATTTGGATAAACATCCTGCAACGGGTTTAAGAGAGAATTTATAAAGCGTAATTTAATCTTTATTTTTTACAGCCATTACCAAAGTAAATGCACAAAATTCAGGCTGAGCATTTTAGTACATTCATCATTGGAAATAGTAAAACTCCTTTAAAACTATTGGTTTTCATTCACAAACAGCTTTTAAGTGTAGACCATATATTTTTAGCAGGGCTGAGTTTAGAGCATGTAAAAATGTTGACCTGCTTTTTCCTTTTTACAAGCAGTTTTACTGTATAGAAGTTTGTGTGAATTATTCTTGCATTAGCATTAGATTATGTCACACCTTCTTGATTGTAGCTCATCACTTCACAGATACTCAGCTTTTGTATTGAGTTCAGTTGCCTCCACTTTATTTACTCTCTCAGAGATCTTATAAATATCATTGCTTTTTATTGTCACTTTGTCTGATAAGTATATTTACTTGGTTCTTAGGTGATGTTTATGTTTTTGGATTATTGTCAACCTCACATATGAACACCGGACATACTTATGTATTTGGTAACAATGAACGGGAGTCAAGAGAGGATCTTAAATATAGGAAATCTGTAAAGTCAAGCATGGTAGTGGTGCTGATCATGTTAAGGGTCTTATTTGATGCCAGGTTTATTGGTGCATTGCATAAACTCAACGGTAAACACTATTACCAGCTCAGGTGATTCAAATTTGGGCAAAATTTTGCCTTCTTAAATAAAATTAAAATGTTTTTGCTTAAAAGCCAGGTTCATGCTATAGTATCAAACAATATGCATTTTCCTATCTTTGATGGGAAAAATGGTGAAACAATCTGCCAAAATTAGGCCTAAATTTTATTGGTGGAAATTAGAGGTGTGTTGTTTCTCTGAAACTTGCTAAGGGACTTTTACCAAAACCGTAATTGGGATATATGTTTAGATTTGGGTACTCATGCATATATTTGTACCTGTGTGAATGAGAGGAAAATCCACCAAAAATATCCAGATCTTCCCTCTTTGTTCAATTCTAAAGGACTTCAAGGTGAAAGTATATTCAACTAAACGTTTATGCTCCTCAGCATGGAAGGTCACTGAGTCAGTAAATAGCAAATATAATTGTACCTTTTATACTTTTTATCCATAAACAACAACTTCATCACGTTATCTTTTCTTAATTGGGAGCTTTCAACATCTGATGCGGGCATTTCTTTGTAAATTAATCTCTAGGATGTTTGGTTTTTTAACCATTTTGCAGCAGAATTTTTTTTTTCTCCTGCTAATGACAGCTCAGATGAAGGTTTACATAGTCAACACAATAACTAACTACAGAAAAGACAACAACAAAAGGAAATGTCAGAGTAAGGTGGGGAAATTTTTTATGCAAGTGAAGAAGAATTATGTAAAAGCAAAGCTGCAAGGTTGCACAGCATCCCAGAGCTAAGATTTATTATAGCAAATTAAAAATTACAATGCTTTTAAAATGTTGTCAGCCTCCCAAATTCCACATGTTTAGTGATATCAAGCTTAGCGTGGTAGGTGTTGTGGGAGTACAGGTCAGAAATAAGACTTGTTTCAAGCTCACGGTATCTTTCTTAGATGATTATACTCAACTGATAAGTTAGCTGGTACATTGAGAAACTTCTGGGAACTTCAAAATGTTATCTTCACACTTATGGAATGCTGCTTTGTGGGAGGAATCTAAGCAGGGAAAACACTTCCTTTACCTGCCTCCCACATTTATTTCCTTTTGCTTATCTAAATAGTAAAATAAACCTTAGATTTTAGAACTAATCTCGTTTTGGTCCATTCCATACCTGATGGAAAATTTCTTGACCCATTCAAGTGAAGATCATTTTGAAAAAAA
Source organism: Orestias chungarensis (assembly GCA_032876305.1). Lineage (NCBI taxonomy): Eukaryota > Metazoa > Chordata > Actinopteri > Cyprinodontiformes > Cyprinodontidae > Orestias > Orestias chungarensis. Next base: position 2,838,630 of record JAVLVB010000458.1, on the reverse strand, counting down.
AAAAAATTATGTCCCTGCCATATGGTTTAACGATTGGAGCCCACAGAAGAAGTTATAACAACAAGGGAGGAAGGCCCACTGGGATACAATACTATTAAAGTCACACATTTATGCTGCTTGACACAAGTCGGATTGTATTCAGTCACACGTGCAATCACTATAATGCTCCAAACAGTATGCGATCCTGAATGGATTTCATTGTTTACTACACTGCAAACCCTTTAAATAGCTCAGAACTTGAACTTCCTTCACATTATGCTTTATGATTACTTCCAATTTCAAAACAAGTCTATGGGAAGTTTGCCAGAACCGTTTCTTCTACTTAAGACATTAGGAATGATACAACTCTTTGTTGTATGCAAAACCAAGTTCATTATTTCTTAGCCCTGTATATATTATTATAAATAAAACAGAGGCAGCATACTCCTAAAATATAAGTACTTAAACTCCTGGGTTTGCTCTCAAAATCTTATTCTCTAACCTCACCACTGCCCTCTGGTGAACGATGAAAGTTTTGATCGGTTGTAAATACTTGAAGTTTTAATGCTAGTACCTGAGAAACATACCTAATTGAACCATTAACTCACCATTTGGTATCTGCTACTCTTATACTCAGAAACCCCAAGTTGGAACTGCGTTAAGAGAAAGTTTCAAATTTTAACCGAACCGAAAAGTTCTCTATATTCTTCAATTATTATCATAAAACCTGCCTTAACACAAAGTTTTGTTTGCTACTTCTGAGCAAATATTCACATTAAGACCAAACATGGATGAGGGACATTGTAGGCCGCTATCAAGACTTTTATCTTGATCTTTGTCAATCGCAAAAACGCTAAAGTGACAACTTGCACCATTTTAAAAACTTTATTACTGCTATGAACACAAGACAGTCTGTGACACTGACAACACTAATAATTGGTCTGAGTTCACAAATTTGTAATCAACAACTGGCAGCCTGTCTAGGGCATGGTCCACTTCTAGCCTATAGCCACTGGAGTTAGGAACCAGCTCCCCGTAACCCTGCTTGGACAAGCAGGTATAGACAATGGATGGATGGATTTGTAATAAATTATTCAGAAAGTTAGCATATTTAGAACTGATCTTTCAGAAAGAAAAAACATAAAAAAGTCAAATGGATTGGGAAAACCTGAAATTGACTGTTTTCCTTTGGAGCCTGGTGTTTACACAAAGACCAATTCACATGAAATCGTATCTGAAATGAAAGACATGACTAATGCCCACCAACGTTTCTCTTGCCATATCCACCTAGTGCTCAAAAGGCCTACTGTTAGTCTCAGTTTCTTTCTGAATCAAACATTTGTTGCTTCTAAATGCAGCATTTTTTTTTCTTCAAATGACATTTAACTTTAAATCTACACACCCAGCTCTAACAAGCACTGCCTGAGGGCTTATGTAAGCATTAGGGAAGTAAATATGTTTCATGTATGGTTTACTGACGTTTATGTCAAGTCTGCCCTTTACCTAAACTATTAATATACCGATAATAATTAAGGGTTTTACTAAATTCGCCCGAAACTGCCATGGTGGAAGATTGTCTATCCATGTTAAAATAAAAAATATTATTTCCATTTCCATATTCACATTTTATTGAAAATAACATCAAATCAACAGTCTACACCAAGCTATCAAGCTGGGTTTAATTTACTACCACAAGCTGAGCTGAATTATCTTGGCAGCACTGGCTTGTGAAGAGGATTTCACTCATTTTGACTCTGACTGCAAAAATAGATTTTTATATTACTGACTGAAACCTTCCTGAAGTATCAGCCAGTAACACAGCAACAAGCCACTGAAGTGAGATCAGTAAAGGAGACAAAAAGGTTTTTTCCTTGTGGATGCTATGCTTACCAAAAAACCTTGTTTTAGATGTTTGCAGCAGGAGAGCCCCTCACATACAGGGACTGACTTTGCTGGTTTTAACTCAGGCAAATCTGTCATAGATGATCCCGCAGTGTCGAATTGCTCTGCAGACATTAAACACAGCCTCTGACTGAGAATAAGAAGCAGAACTTCTTTTGAAAACTTTGTCTTTATTATTCAAATTTATTCAGTTAGATGTATTTGACTCTGTTTAGGGATATTTGTTCGAGAAAATTGTACATTTGCAAGATTTACAACACTGAAGTGTTTTAACATGACTGTGTCCAGTCCATATGAACTCCACTCCTTGAAATTATATATTGTATTTTAAAATATTTACTTTTACTTAATTTTTTTATTTAATTTAAATAGTAACTACTGATAAGTAGCTACTGGCTTTTTACTAAGTCCAACAGTCTTTTTGTTGCGTGTAAAGTAAAAGCAGTATAAATGTGATGTATATGGTAACTTGGCGGGAACTGTATTTTTTTGGAAATAATAATGAGACTTTAAATTACAGTATTGTATTATATGTTTTTTTTTTTTTTACTGTTTTAAGTTCAAGAATATCTTTTTCATACAGCAGTATTTCAGTAAGTAAAAACAAAAAAATCATCTGGGAAGACAGATTGAGTTTGTTTATTTCATATTAGAGAATAATTGCAGTAGTTTTCCAGTGACTGTGGTTAATAAAAACAACAAAAACAAACATTCCAACATACAGGGGTTTTGTATTTACTTTTGCCAAAAGCGTAAAACGTTCAGGTCCTGCTATTAAACTTGTAAGTAAAACACGAGCACTGAGGTTTTTATTGTTTTTCACAGATAATAAGGTCACTGTCCAGCAGAGGGCAATAGTGGATGTTTATGTCAATTTTAACCCTTTTACTACCACAATAGTAAATATATTTATTAGAGCACCTGGTCTTTCTTATCTATTTTTGTCAATAATTGTGTCAACAAACGCCTTATGTGTAAATAATTTACACCATTTTCCAGGAAAAGTAGAATTTTCAAAATCTGTAAAGCATTTGCTATTCTTATGCAATTAAATACCTAAAACTGGGTGTTATAAGAAGAAAAGTGCATATTGAACATTTCTGACATAACAGCAATTTAATTCAAACTATTGTACAACAACTCAGAGAGTTTGACAATTCTGGAGATAAATGACTCCATGTTACAGGCTTAAATACATAAAAATAATCAGGCGTTTTGCACTTGCAGTGTTACTCTTTGACGACTGGCCCTTCATCATCAGTTGTCTGAAAAAATGATAAAAAATTTCAGAATTCTCTTACACAAAATACATTTTTTTATTACAATAAAAATTGTTCCAAATTTAAACACATAGCAGTAAGTAAGTAATAAGAGGAAATTATCAATCTCACACAGTAAAAGTGACCATTTGAAAAATAATAATAATAATAATAATAATATATATATATATATATATAATAAAAACAACATTATAAAGTTGGAAATATTGAATACAAACATAGTTTTACTTACTGTGATTCAGAAGGTGACAGAAGAGACATCTCCTGTTCAATTTCTTCAATAAATCTCCTGGAAACTCTCTTCTGTCTTGTGCTTTTCATTGACATATTTTCTTTTATATGTTCTTCTTCTTTTTTATGGAAATCACAACAAAAAAAACCTCTGAGGTTGTCACAGAGCTAAACTACCTAAACCAGGCAGTGCGTTCTGATCAGCTAGCTAGCCAAAAAAGTGTAAAACACACAATAGCAAAAACACTATAAAAACACGAAATAATTATTAATTCAACTTTTATATACAAGATTTGGATTTATTTACCGAATATACATCCAAAACGTTGCTAAATTCAGAGGAAAGCCGTACCAAAATTTGACGTGAGGAACGCGCTGCTGTCACACAAACTCCGCCTGAACCTGCCGCTCATTCCCGCCCACTCCCTACGGGATACTCAGTCATTACCATAATAAATGTAATAGCATCATAAAGATCAATTTCCCAGCTCTCAGGGGCAGTTTGAATGATTAAAATTGGACGAAGTAGCGAGGAGTTAAGGTAATTTCAAATAGGCATGCACCTTGGTGTCACCGGTGATCCCTGTGGTAGTAAAAGGGTTAATGGTCCTCACAAAGCTTAAAATGTTACTTGAATTATGCTTTATTTTCAAACATCTTACCTGAACTGATTAAATTTGTAGATCTTTCATTTTTACTGGTCTTTATTACTATTTAACATGCAAATTCAGAAAAATGAATCGAACCGTTATTTGAATCATGCATACAAATGTAGTTAGTGGACTGCTCTACAGCTTTAATGTCATCCATGTGCATTGGAAGTTTTAATATGCAAGTATCGCTTCTTTTCCTTCAGGAAATGTGAACATGAAAATGAAGCATATAATCTATACACGCTGCAAGTTTTTACAACTTACTTTAAAACTGTGACAGTTGCACAACACGTATGTATGTATTTCATGAAAATGATCAGCTCTTCCAAATGGTATTTTGTAGCATTCTGGGTGAACTCACTCTTGATCAAAAACAAACAATGTACATAATAAATCTGCAAAATAGAAAAAAAAGTATGGCTATGTTTGGAGAACAGTAAGAAGATACACGTTTTACTTTTTAGGACTTTATTTAAAAGTACCAGAAATTGGCCACCGATTAACAGAAATAACAAGTAGCTTTTGAAGCTTAAATTTCCAATGTGGAAAGCAAGGTGGATACCATTGCTGTCTTAAAAAATAACATGAAAGGCAAGAATAATTCCAATTGAGAAAATTAGTCTGAATGAAACTGAACATCAGAACTGAGGCAATAATCAAAACGCATTCAGACAAAATGGGAAGGTATTTAGAAATGCTTGCAATTTCTTACACATTGACAAAGGTATAAAATAAATAGAACTATCTCAACATCAGGATGCTGCAACCACAATGTTTTAAATTGTTATGGAGCTCTGTTGGCAATGCTTTGTAACCAGAATGTATAAATATGTATGAATATAGCTAAAGGATGCAAACATCAGGAAAATCCTATTAAAGGCAGCTAAACTTTATTTCAGGGTATTTAGATTTAATTTTATTGATAAAGGTGTAACTACATGAAAACTGCATGCAGAAATGTAATCAGAAGATGCCTCAGCAATTAGTTTAACAGTCTGAACGTTTTCAGTCACTGTTTGAGAACAGTGACTGAAAACGTTCAGACTGTTAAACTAATAACAGTATTAGTTATAATAATGATAATTACGGTAAAGGTCCCATTTCTTGATGGTTGTGTAGGGACCTTTTGCCTGTGAGTCTCTTTCCTCGCACATTCATATTTACTTTTTATGGTCCATCAAGGAGATAAAAAGTGACCTTGCAGGGGTATTTAGTTTCCATACTAGCAATTTTATACTGAATCATGAAATGGGACACATACTGGATCACCCAACCACATCCGAATCCAAACGGCAGAGGATGTGTTACCAAAATTTGGTTCTAAATTGATGCTTACATCCCCCCCACCAAAAAAAAAAAATAATATTTGGAATCTATAAGCCACTCAAACCAGATGTGGGCCACGTGTGGGCCAGATCACCTCTAAGTGATCCCTTATTGCTGGTCCATTTTGGGTGCTTATATTGTGTGGATCTGCAGAAAGCTTATGGAGGATATTGGGTGAGTACAAGATGCTGGGATAACTCCAAGTAGATTATCACTTGCCACTGATCCTGGGTGTGTTCATGCACCAGATTTCAAAGAGTAATTAGGTAGAAACTTCATTTAAGCAAAGGAAAATAAAAACCTTTAATGTACTTGTCATTTGGACAAAGCAAATCTTGCTAAATTGCCAAGACAAGCCATTGAGGTGGTTCGTCGTCTTGTTAAGATGTGTCCAGTGAGCGTCAGTTTTGAGACTTTCTAAGCACAGGACGGAGACCCAAATGAGGTTCTGAGACTCGATTTAAATTGAGTACATGACAGATGTGTTTGTGTGTAAATGGACAGAACAAACAAGCATAATGTCAATGTTTTTCAGGAAAAACAGCAATTTACTTTAGAACATGCTTATTTAGCAAGATCCTCCAAATGAAAAAAAGAAAAATAAAAATAAAATAAAATAACCATGAGCAACCTTATTTTGTTCTGATTTGAATGACTGAATTTAGTTTGCTTTAGGCTTTGCTTGGTAACTTTTGAAAGTCTGTTTCATGGTTCGTTTCTGTCAGCCTTGCTTCCTGCTCCTCATTTGCCGATCAGTCTGCTTTAATAATTACCATGCCTGCCCTTTGGAGTATTGTTCTTCAGCTCCCTCATTATTAATTACTCTCTGGTTTTCTCTTCTTTGCCCCATCTATGATGTACAGTGCGTGTTCCTGGTGTCCAGTCTCATTTTAATCCTTGTCAGCCATTTGAACACACGGTGACCTGATATAAATTACAGACAAAACCTGGTAATCAAGTCAATCTTATCTGTTAATCTGAGGAGTGTGATATTAATGCTCAAGTCGATGGATGTCACTTTTAATCTCTCACATCCAGGCAATAAATAATTGTAGTGTGAAGGTATTCAGCTGCGCTTTTATCTACTATGCATCAAAGGCTAAGTTTATCCTTAACATTCCATTAAAATAAAATTACCAATATGACAAACGTGTTTTTAATGTTCATCAAACATTAAGAACCTAATAACTACTGAATCAAACAGGAGTAACCGTCAAAAGTGGAGCTTATGGGTCGATGAGATACAAACATGCTGTTATTTTATAATAACTATATATACGTATTTATTTAATTACAAATAATTAAAAAATCAATCCCAAATGTATATAAACTGTATGTCAAAAAATACAAAGCTGTATGTTTTTTAAGTGATATATTACAATTCAACAACAAATTTAATTTTAGATTTCATTACTGAAGTAATAATATTTTAGCAACAGTATAGATCATAACATTATGTTTGTCACGTTGTTGTTACATATTTTAATTTTATGTAATAAAAATGTAATTTTTAACAGTTTACACTATTTACTATAAAGTGAGTACCATGGATGATGGATTTGCTTTTTTGCCTTTGTTTGATGCAGACAATGCATTATTAAAAAGACATTTTTTTTGTAGATTAATAATGGAATATTTTTCCTAAAGTTAAACTCAAACAGTATAATACTAAATATAAAAGGAATTAAGAGTTGATGTAGGAAGACAATGAACTTTCATGTTAAAATAAAGAATTAAAACACTCCAGATATGATCACACACCGAACATATAGATTTTTGTTTAATATCAGTTTATAAAGAAGCGATGCTAAAAATTATGATATTGTAAATTCTCACACCTTTTTCACTCTTTACCTTTTATTTAATCCCTAGTGGGAAAAACAATTGGTCAAAAGCCAAACCCAATCAGCTAAAAAGTACAGCTCTTTCATCCTCTATCAGTGACAAAGTGATTTGTGTTATAAAGCGGGCTCACACATCCATGTTACTCTGGAGAGACATAGACACATCCAGAATACAAAGTATAAACTTGAAAGCATAAAGTGTTTTACCGGTGTCATATAATCTACTGGACATACCTCTGTGGCAGGCCATTTGTATTTGACAAATACATTCAAATTAATAATAAGGTTCCAGATCACTGAGCTTTAGTTTCACTGGAGGTTGCAGGAAGCTATTAGATGATTGACCATTGCTCTAAAATGTTGATTGCATAAATGGGATCTCTTTATCAAACAATGAAAACAATCAACATAATTACATGAGGTTAAAGACAATGGCCATCTTCTGATCTCATTTGAAAGGAGAAATAATGACAAGAATCATATTGGCAACTAATAAAAGCTGTGTTCTCTGGTGACAGTAGATTTGTAATTACTTGGCTTCAGCCAACTGTTTACGAGTTCAGTGAATTTGTTACAGTCTCTAAACTGCTTAAGGATGGATGCTTAAGCAGGCTAAAAGCAGGCATATGGTTCCAGTAAAACATAAAATTTTTCATGAGCAGGGTTTTGTTGTGGTTTCCATACATTTAGTTTATAATTATTTCTTTGTGTTATTCTCCTTTTTATTGTCTTTAGTTAAATTAGTTTTACTCTTACGTTTTGTTTCCTTATGTTTATCTTGTAGTTCTATTTATTATTATTACTATTATTGTTAGTCTTGTGTTTTCTTCAGACGCTCCTGTTTCCTCCACTATCTCTCTCTGTCCTCCTCCCTCCTGTTGCTTCTTCCTCATTCTCTCTCTCTCTTTTCCTTAAATCTGATTTCCCTACTTCATCACTTGCACCTGTAATCTATAAACCAATCAGTCTTTTCTATTGTTCCACCAATCAGTCTTTTCTATTGTTCCACCCCCATTCATTCACAACTCACTGGATTATTGCCTCCCCATGCTTCCTCTCGTGTCAACTTTCACCCTACCTATTTCCCTCCTTGCTGTTCCTTAATACCTCCTGCTGTCATCCAGTTGTCCCTGTAAGTGTTCTCCCCTCTGCTCACTGCTCCATGTTATCTGGTATATCCATAGTTTTTTCACTGAATCCGGTAGTTCCTTAGTTTGTTTCTTCGTTTCTCCATGGCGGTCTTGTTTGTATCAGTTCTTTGTTTTTTGTCATCTTTCATTCCCTGCAATAAATAATTATTCTTCAGTTATTCAACTTCTGCTTGTGTCAATTGATCCTTTACATGAAGTTAACTAGTATTCATTTTGAAAAATCATTGCTGTGTTTTAGTCTTTTAATATATATATTATGTAGTATATAAATTAATAAAGTCTGTATGGATTAAAGTACCAACAGGCATTACACGTAGTTGTTAAAAAATAAACACTTACATGCGAGATAACTAGACTGAAAAGGCCAAATTTTAAATAATTACTAAAATACCTTATAAAATCATTTAATGAAATTTGTTTATTAATAGTTGGATGAATTATTTTCAACTACAATCATAGTCGGTGGGCATGGCTAACACTGGTAAACTCCAGTTGGACTCCTGCACAAGTTAATAGTCTAATTATGTAGTCAAGCTGTTGTTAGACGACGGAAATGCAGTGGATTTTTATGATGTAGTTTCATACTAAAACCATTATACATGATTTTAATTTAGTTAACTTTATATATTATGTTATTAAAATGAAACAAATTTTAGACAGATTTGAATGAATTATTATATATTTATATATTCTATAGTTTTTGTCAACCTGATATATTTCAATTAAATGTGTAATCATAACATAAATAACTATTTACTGATTTAATGATTTTAATTTTATTAAAAAAAATAAAATTAAAAAAACAGCTCCCTCCAACCCTATATGGTTGCAGAAAGTGAATGGATGGATTGTTTGATAAATGCATGAATGGCCTTTCATGAAATTCTAGATAGAAAAATACCTGTAAAAAATACTTACAGTTTAAAAAAACAATATCAAAATTAATTAATAACAATAAGATATGGTGCCTATGAACAGAGGTAATC
>JAVLVB010000458.1:2818303-2829178 GCA_032876305.1 Orestias chungarensis | reverse complement strand
TATATATATATATATATATATATATATATATATATATATATATATATATATATATATATATATATATATATATATATATATATATATATATATATATATATATATGTATATATATATATATATATATATAATATATAAATATATATATTTCCCCCTGGGGTTTTTATTCACCTTGTGGTTAAGTATATCTCTACAAATTACCCCTTTCTGGTATTAGCACAGTTTCAATGATGCAACTGTTAATGTTAGATATCAAGCCTATTATTCAAGAGAACTCCATTATATTAATAGCCTCATACATTTATTTGGACTGTGGCTATGATAATGGAATAAGAAGCGATGTAATGAGCTGGTTTTATCATAAAAGCCGAAAGACAAACAAAAGATTAAAGCAGCTCATTTAGTCGCTCACAGCAAAACATCTTAGTCACTGTCTGAACTGTTATGAATTCATTATGTATGTGCTAAAGATGATTTGTTTGATATCAAAATTGCTTTGGTCAATAATTAAGTAACACAGACTGTTTTACTAACTTGTTTTCATCAGAAGATGAACATTGCATCACAAATAAGAGTCAGTGAATCACCAAAAATCACGCAATATCTCGAAGGCCAGGCTGACCTCCGAAGTTGGTTGGGCCAAGTAAATATAAATTTTAAAATAACATTTATTTGTTTCAACTTTTCTTTAACAGATATGTTTCCTACTATATTAGAAGCCGACAGAAACAGCTTAGAACAAAGCATGAAGGCCAAATAAAACATTATAAACCTGTAACACAGGTATCGTTCTCAGTTACAGTGAAGAAATAAAAAACACTAACTCCAACACAGACGCCAACGTAATTTTTTTAGTTTGCTAAAACACGGGGTATAAAGAAGTTTGAAAGAATGTTTTAAAGACGCACAACACAATTATTTACAGGCACTATCATCAATAAGTTCAGGTCATTTTAAGGCACACATAGTCTGGGTAGTTCATCCTAAAAAGATAGAAGTTTCACCTTCTATTATCACCATGTGTTAAATAAATTGTTATTTTGTTTAAGGCCCGTCATCAAATAAAGCCCAAGATTTTTAGGCATGTTTTTTCTATTTCAGTGTTTTAAACATAAAATTAGGTGACCTTACTGTAGTGACATGAGTTTAAAAATTGTTCATATAGCTGTAGGAACCACAGTGTCAGCACATGGCTAATTAACATATAAATAATTGTCCTTTATGGTATTTCTCATTTTTCGCTGTTATCTTATTAATGTTCCATACCGTTTCATTAAACCCACTGTATTTGCACAATAATTGAAGGGGAGATCTTTTCACATTCAAATGAACTGAACTATGACTATTATACTTAAATTATGCGTATAATAAGACTTTTTGAAACACAAAATGTATTTGGCTAAAGATAACTGCTTCTCTCTAATTAAATAATATATTGTAAGTTAAAGCATTGAAAGGAAAGAGGGGGATATTTGACAGCTAGCTCTTTCCTGTCAACCATTTAAAATTCTGTATGAGTGCTGCCTTTTTCTGTTGATAGCTGAAATTACACTAAAAAAGGAACCAATAAATTGTTTTTTTGATTTTAAAGATGGTCAACTCTGAATTTTCTTTACTAATATGCATGCTATTTTGTCATTTTAATGTTCTTTGACTAACATGACTGCATTCAAGAATGAGTCATTTAGCTGCTGAACTCCAGATCTGTATAAATCCAACTCTTTGTGCTCAGCAACAAAAGTCAGATATCGGCGACATTTCCCTATGAGCTTTAATGTAAGGCTGCCTATGCCGCTGTTTCCCAGTTCTTGTCTTTCAGACACACTTTAGCATATTGATGGAGGCATGACGTAAAGGGCTGCATTCCTTAACAGCTTGTCATCAAGTGTTGCAGAAGGCTCAATGCAACCCCTGTATGGTAAAAGGAAACATCTGAACCATGCAAAGCAATGTGAAAACATGATTTGAAAGAGTTAATGTAATAACCAAAAATAATAAATGAAAAAAAGATCACACACAATAATACAAATAATTTCATTAACCACTAATAAAATATATTATCTGTTACTTTGACAGTAAAAACGAACATATCAATAACATGTCTGGCCATTTGATCAAAATTGTATTGTTATTTCATTTCATGATGTTAAATAAAGCCCTATGTTTATATCATCAAATGACCCCCTCTTAGCTCTACCTCATCTTATTACCTCGAGCAAAGGAGGATGAGGAGGAGTGGCAGTAAGCTGTCACACTTTTAAGTTTAGTAATCAATCAAACTAACTCAACTGAGCCACACTACAACCCACAACATATTTTAATACCACCAAAGTGTTTTTAAAAAAAAATATATTATCCCTGAAATTAAGAAACAATCACATTAGTATCTTCCTTAAGATGTAAGCGTTCATCTTTATATCCAGTATTGCTTTGAACATCCTTTTTTTTCTAAAAAAAGGATCTTCTTGATCATAGGTACAATAAATTTCTTTTCTCTTTTTATGTATTCTAGGTTTGGCCCTTAAGGCTTATTTCTCAATAATATAGTTCATGGAAAGAATTTGATTGACATTCTTTACCCTTAAAGGCACAAAATCTTATTAACAAGTCACTTGTGACTTCACTAAAGCACAATTATAGATCAGTCCTTAAAGTGTACACTCTTAATTGAATTTCAAATTCAAGGTGCATCTTTGCATACAAAATATGGTCTGGAGATTTCAAGGACAAGTCCTATAAATCCGGCATCAGAAAACACTGAATACTTCCACTGAGATATTTGGCACCAAACTAAATGTGACGGATCAATGCGTCTGAAGACTAATCCATGAATCCAAGAGGGAAAGACCAATGAAGCAAAAATCTGAGAAGTCCACGTTATTGGGAAATACAAAGGATAATTTGTATAGGAGGGCACTCAATTTAAAGACAAATGCAATTTTTGCGGACTGATTAAAGTTGTAAAGGATGTTCAATTAAGAAAAGCAGGGATAATGTAAAGTATGTATGGCACCAGTAATCTGCTGAACAATACTGCTGTCAGTTTCACTAAACATATATATATATATATATATATATATATATATATATATATATATATATATATATATATATATATATATACAAGATTTAGTTCCGACCGAGTAATCTGATTGGACGAGAGACTTTCCATGAGTGCTGATATTCACCGATAACAGCACTGGGACTGTTCACAGTTGTATCACTCCGCTACACCCGATTTCTAACAGTTCATTTTAAATGATACAAAGTAGCTTGTGCACAGATTATGCACAGTTACAACAGCGATGTCAAGGAACTATTTGTGTTGGCGGAGCCAACAGATCATCAAATAAACAAATAAATCACAATCTCTTGTGGTGTAATATTGCTAACTAATAAAATGTGTTTGTAGAACTGTTGTATAAAAGTAATATCACACTCCTACGACCAAATCACACCAGTGCCGATATTCACCGATATAGCACGACCTCGAGTGTGATATTGTTTTAATATATATATATATATATATATATATATATATATATATATATATATATATATATATATATATATATATATATATATATATATATATATATATATATATATATATATATATATATATATATATATATATATATATAATAATGCAGTTTTAATAATCAGAGGGAAGAACTTGTTAGAAAACACAATAAAAACCTCTCTATTGTGTGGTTTACTTTCATGTTTTGTTTTTTTCCAGCTTGTGTGTCTATTTGACTTTCTTGATGTTTGCTTCCTTTGTTCCTCACCGTCACCCCGTCCTAGCCAGAAATCACTGCTGAAAAAAAGTGAGTGATTGAAGGAGACAAAAGACAATAGAAGTAGGACACCTGTTTGCCCACATCTCCTTGTAAGTGTATCATCAGTGAAGTCTGGTGCGCAAACCTTGTTCACATAAAGAAGAGCGGTTTTGCACAAGCTACAGAAAAAAAAGCACGGATACAATAGATAATTAATACAGACAAACAATTTATATTAAAGCTTGTAATCTTCTAATTCAATTTGTGATAGAGGAAGCTTGTTGATCTTTCTATGTATTGGGAAACTTTGCGCATGATCACTTTAAAGTAGGTTGAGGAGTCCCAAAATGTATACATTACAGTCTTTTGCTGGAAATGGAAATATAGTTTGTAGAAATACATGCAAATAGAATTTTTAAAAGCATCTGCTCCACACATTGGCTTTAATGGCCTTTAAAAGTCACTTATGTGATATTACAGTCTTGAAATTGCACTGTATGAACAAATATTTGAAAAAAGAAAAAATTGAATGCTTGAAATGAAGCATATTTCTGTGCTAGAAAGATAAGACTATGTGTTTTCAAAGGTGCCTTAATCTGATTTAGTTTCATCTAAATGTATGTACCTTGAGCTATTTTGTAAGAATAGGAAGCTAAATATTTAGACATACGACAAAAAGTTTAAAGAAATAATTAAATTACAATGTTATTATTAACAGCTAGATTTACATGAACCCTAAAATAAAACATGTTAATGAATAACTCGACTGAAATCTCTAGAAACCTGCTACACTCAAATCTATGTCAATAATCGCTTATCCTTGCAGGGATCTGACGCCTGTCTCCAGTGGTCACTGAATAAACACAGTGGATAACTCACCAGTGTAGTGTAGGACAACACAGAGTCATACAGGAAAAACAAATTAACTATTCAGATAACAAAAGGGAAGAGTAAATGAAGCAATTTTCACCATCAAAGATTATGCACTACATTATGATATGAAAACCACAAAAATAAGGATGCATTATATGTTTCAGATTTAGTCTTTTTCACAAACTTAACAACTTTGAAGTATTACTGAAGTCTGTAATTAAGATCTTGGTGTTGTCTCCGGGTTCAGGTCTGTTTATTTGCGATCCCCCTGCTTCTGTGATTGCTTTAAAACTGCTCGATATATATCACCACCAAGGGGAGAAGGGGAACTACAGCTCCCATTAATCAACTTCTTTTGGCCGTTTGTCGTGTTTTGAAATCAGGTTCTTTAGAGCACAATACTTTAATCAGTGCCATGAAATTTTCTGAATGAGCCTCTCTTTCACGTCCCATTCTTTAGCAGTCTCCTGAGGCATTTAACCGTTACCAGCTGTCAGACATTATGATGGCAAAATTGCAGTTTTATTCAAGTTAATAAAAGGAGCATCCCCCCATGTCTGCTTTCTAGTTTTATTTTGTATTGCATGTCATTGCGCACACTTTGGAAACATTTTTCATTAGTATTCAGTCTATTATTACATCACTGGTAAGAAAAAAAAAATATTTATCTTCATAAAAAGGGAAATTAAATTTACACTTTTGTACCTTTTTGGCAGTGTCAGTTCATATAAAATGTAATCTATTGATTCAATTCAACTCAGTTTTATTTAAATATGGATACTCGTCGATTCCCGATCTGTTGATACATGATAAACAGATTTTCTCAAAGTATCTGACTTTCAAGACCTGACCTCTGATAAATTTCCCACTCTTTTCAGTTAAGTGACCACATCTGGTCTTGAAATATGGAAAGGTTCTTTTTGTTTCTGCTTTGAAATTATTTTATTTTATTTTTTTAAATCTGAAATAATAATTACACTTAAAGCATTTTTAGCTGCACAGTGGTGGAGTTGGTAGCAGTGTTGCCCTACAGCAAGAAGGCTTTTGGTTCAGTTCTGCATTGGGTCTTTCTGCAAGGAGTTTGAAGGTACTCTGTGCGTGGGTTCTCTCCGGGTACCCCAGCTTTCCACTACACTCCAAAAACATGACTGTTAGTCTGACTGGATTGTCTAAATTGTCCTTAGGTGAAAGTGACTATATGTCTCTGTGTTACCCTGCAATGGACTGGCTTCATGTCCAGGGTTTAACCCCTGCCTCTTATCCAATGTGCGCTAGAGATAGACCCCTGCGACACCACAAGGATAAGCGGGTTGGAAAATGGATGGATGGAGATCATTTTTTAACTTTCGCTAATCTGTTTTTGACATAGAAAATAGAAACCCTTTGTATTTCTTGGTTGTTTTTAATACCAATTTCTAAAAGGAAAATAAATTGATCAAAATTATTACTTATCGAGATCTCCCTAAAATCTTTGCAAAAAATGCACTGATGCGTTCCAAGGTAAGAACCAATGCTGACTAAAAGAACGTATGTCGCATTTAGGGTAATGTGTGACTTAAAAGCTAAAGCAGAATACATTTGTTAGTAACCAAATTCGTCAGCATTCATGTTTTGTTTATATACAAACAAACAGCTTCTTCAGATTAAGTTCATAGATGTTTCTTACAGTTTAAATCTTCCAAATAATCAATGGATGTGAATAGATTGTTTATGTATTTAGCAGATGCATTTATCCAAAGCAACTTATAAAGTAGGCAGTAGTGGAAAGTGTCTTGCCTAAGAACTCACACTGAATGCTGTTGGTGTAGCCCAGGATTTGAACCCAGTCCCCCAGTACAAAAGATAGGTGACTTTCCAATTGAGCTATCCAGCTGCCATTTAGCTATACAGCTGCCAATTTTAAAGTTTTGTGTATGTTGTGTTGCCAAAGCGAGAAATCCATGTTCACTGCACACTTGTTGCAGGACTTGAAATTAGTCTGGAAAATTAGACAGGTAGGTAGAACTGTAGGTAAGTAGCGCCATATCCGATTTGGAGAAGGTTGAACTTTACAGTCCTTCTGTTGCATCTTTCCAGAACCACATCACTGTATAAGACAAACTAAATCCGACTGTGGTGCAACGGTCCTACATTCAATACCAAACTAGTTTAGTCAATTTTCCAAATTTCAGTTTTCACACTTGATTGCTAGGCTTTCCAAATGTAATTATTTTTGCTGGTCCATCACAGACCATTTTCATTGCAGGCAACCTTGATTGGTTGATCAAGAAATCCCTTTCAAACTTGCTTGTTTTTTTTAGAGTATATAGTTAATCTGCTAATGTGTATAGATTGGATTGAGTCTTTGCTTATATTACAGACTATCAATGTGTTTAAGCAACAGTAAAAATGTAGTGTAAACTTTGAAACACATTGTGCTGGACCAGCCTGAAAGGAGTAATACTATCACCAAACACAAACTGGTTAAACAGCAAAAAGAGGCGAAAAAAGAGTGAACGCGGCGGCCGAGATTATGAACATCTAAGACACAGATGGAGAAAGAAACACATTAGCTGGAAGACATATTTTATATGCAGGGACAGGAGTATGTTAAAAAAATGAATATTAAAGCTTCTACTGATAAAATTCCATTTAACTTTATTTTAATGCATTTTACAAAAAAGATCTGAAATAAAATTTTAACTGAGATAAAACTGCAACTAAAGGAGGTTTCCCTCATCTCATGTCCCTGCAGGAACTTCTTTATTTCTCTCTAAAAAAACGCTATGGACGCAGATATGCCAACACTAAAATAATACCTTTAGACATTAAAGACTTGCATATTTCCTTGCTTGTGTTAATCTCTTTAGTATCAAACTAATTATCAAAGCTGCTTGGATTCCTCTGCTGGCAATTTTGATAATCCTGTCTTTCAAGGTGTGTGCAAGGAGGATTTGTGACTCTGTTCAACCGGGGAGTAACAAAAGTGGAGGAAGATAGACAGTTTTTGGAATTAAGGTGACACTACCTGACTTCTGGAGCCAGGACAAAGCATCATGGATGTCAGCACCAGAAAGGGATCATGAAAAAGGAGCTGGAAATGGAATCAATCGTGTGAACATTCTCCAGGAGTGATGTGACATCTAATCCCAGGTGACAAAGTGCTGGAAACCAAGGAAATAATCTGTATTTGTTTGCCAAAAGGGGAAATAAAGTGGAATAAAAAGATTTCAAAGTCCTGGGCCCCTAAAGGAACATTTTCTTGTAACATTAGCTGACAGACACTGGAGATGAGTGAGTAAGATGCTATGTGTAAAAGCCTAGATAAGCTGTTTATCTAGAACACTTACACAAACCACAACAGTGAGCCAGTGGTCACTGGCTCACACTTTACTTACTCATCCTCTACATCTAGACTTTCAAGGGGATGTCTACAGAGTTGATCGTTTTTTTTTATGGTTTGCCAAATCATGTCAAACCAAGTAAAACAAGTCTTGTAACCACGTAAACCTGTGATCTCTCATCAGGTATATTAGGTACCACATTTGAGCCATCATAAAACATGTTTTGATAACAGCTTGTTTGTGTGTTCTTTAAATAATAATATTAAATGTAAAACCTGAGAAAATTGTGACACGATTCAATTATAATGTCAATAAAAAAGTCTGTCATGGAGAAAATGACAACTTACCACAAGTTCAGACAAGTCACCATCTGAATAAAAGACAAACTCTCAGTGGAAAGCATTAGCAGAACCTCCTGTGATCTGACTTTTACCTGACAGGGTGCATCCAGAGCTCTCTGCTAGGATGCATCAGCTGTCATGAGGATTTGCCTATTGCTAATCTGGTCCCAGAAAAAGCTGAAAAGGCACTTAAGAAACCAAACATCCTCTCCAGCCTGAGGAAAAGCTCAGGCTCATATTTTTTTCCCTAGGTTTTTAGCTAAAGATCCCAACCAGTGCCAGAAAGGCTGTTTTTCATCATGTTGTATGAATGTGCTTTTTAATGTAGTCGGGTTGACAGACATTACAAAGAAAAGCAAACCAAATGTCACAATTTAGAGAGCACATATGGTTTGTTCTATTGAGTATGAAGCTTTGTTTATAAAGAAAGATCAGATACAATGAAAAATGTGACAAATTAAATGCTATCAAAATGTTGCCTTCAAAAATATAAACTTTGGATCACTTATGACCATGAGGAATATCCTTATCCTTATATGGTGAGGAAAGGGAGTTTTTAAATTAGTTATTACTGTGTTGCATTTGAAGATGGTTCTCGAATGTTCCAGCTTCCCAGTTGGAAAAGTCAACTGGAACGGCATCTAAATTTGCAGTTTACTCTCAGAAAGAGAAATGCTAACTTTGGGATCTATTATGGTTGCTCTTCTTATGAACAAGCTGTGATGGAAAAACTAAATGTAGAAAAAGTAACAGATACCTTCTCTGTCTTTTTTCCTAATCAGACATAATCTACAGAATAGTTTAATATTTGTGCCGTTTTTGTGTGTTTTCTACTTTTTTCCCTCCCAAATTTCATAATTTACATAGTTTGTACTTCTCTGAAGTAGAGAATGTTTTTTTTTTTAATCCATTGAAGGGAATTATGCTTGGGAGTTTCTCGGAAGATTAATTAATTATGGGATCATGGTTGCTCTGTTGATGTTTGTTTTAATCTTTTTGCAAATATCAGAATTCCAACTTCTCCATGTGTAATTGGACCGCCATAAACTAAGGTGTGACATCCAAGGTAAATGGATTGGTTTTGTCTGTGTCCAGAGTAAAAAATATTTGAACGAGAATACGTGTTAGAGATGTGACTATCAATGACTGTCACAGGTTGGTAGTTAAGCGAAGGCCTCAGATAACCTCTAAATCACCCCCAGGAAGGAACTCATTTTATAACTTTTCTCTACTGGTATGGGTTTGACAACAAAAATCATTCTGAGGAGGTTTGTGTTCTTTGTATTTGCAACGAAACAAGGACTGAAGCTATAGTTTCATATATAGATATTTGTTTCTGCTATCAACTCACATTTAACCTGAATACAAGCTTTGCAGCTTCATGCTTTCACCAAACAGAGGAGTTACAATTTAAAATCAATGTCCTCTCTTTGAGCTGAAAGGTGGAGCAGTCGTTAGCAACGTTTGCCTTACAGCAAGAACGTCATCAGTTGTATTCCCGGTGTGGGTCTTTCTTTATGGAGTTTTCATCTTCTCTTGGTGCATGCGTGGGTTGACTGCCCATGTCTGTGAGCTTCCTCCCACACTCCAAAAACATGAGTATTAGGTTAATTGGTTACTCTAAATTGCCCTTAGGGGTGAGTGTGGCAACACATTGTATATCTGTGTTGCCTTGCAATGAACTGGTGAGCATTCGAGAATATACCCACTTCTTGCCTAGTGATCTCTGACAATAGGCACCAGCCCACCCTGCAACCCTGCATGAATAAGCAGTGGTGGACTGTGGGTAGAGGGATGCATCAATTTCAAAGAAACCACATTCTTTAAAAAAATAGGAAAGAATTAGTCTATTTTGTGTTTTTTCACTCATTTAGCACAATGTACTAAAAATATAAACTTGCCAACAGACTAGCTGAACTTGCTGCTTGTGTGTGCAAACTGCAAGGCAAAATTGAGTATGGTACCGAAGGTCCTCCTTGCGTTTTAAATTTTATTTATTTTTTGCTAAAAAATCAATACAAGCAGCAAGGATTCAAGGATTCAAGGATTCAAGGATTCTTTATTGTCATTTCAACAACATGATGGTACATGAAGTGGAACGAAATTATGTACTCACGGTACTATTCCACCCAAGAGCTAATATTAAAATAGATAAAATAAGTTAAAAATTAAAATAAAATTAAAATAAATAAAATCGAAGTAAAGTAAGTAAAATAAATAAAATAGGAATATACGGTATTGCTGTATTAAAGTGCTGGTATTTTAGTCCGTGCAGTGGTTTGTTCATGATGAGTTCAAGAGTCTAACAGCTTCAGGAATGAAGCTGTTTCTGAGACGGGTTGTTCTACACTTGATTTTCCGCAGCCTCCTGCCTGAGGGGAGCAGAACAAAAAGTGAGTGTGCTGGGTGGGTAGGATCCTTCCTGATGCAGGTGGCCCTCTTTCTGCATCTGGAGGTGTAGATGTCTGTGATGCTGGGGAGGCTGACTCCAACAATCCTCTGTGCGATCTTCACCACCCTCTGCAGAGCTTTCCTGTCTGCAGCAGAGCAGCTTCC